>CM076577.1:1482703538-1483258696 GCA_034641835.2 Pinus albicaulis
GTGAGATCCGGATGGGCACCCACATTGAGCCTATGATGGATATGCAGCTAACATTGGGGTCAGCCTTTGAGGAGGAGCAGTCAGATGCACAGACACCAGTTGCAGATCCATATCCTCTAGAGACGTTGGAGGTCGATGGGATAGTTCTGCAGGGAGCTAGGGGACAGCAGGAGTTTTACATTCCCGATGAGAGGGATGAGTTGTTGGAGATGGTGGAGCATCCATCTTTGGGCCGACACATTGATGAGGTACAGACAAATGTACATACAGTCGGCCGGGCTGCAGCACTTTCGATGAGTAGTACTCTCCAGGAGTACATCGATGGGGCTTGCAGCATGTCTTGCCCACTTTGGCCCACTATAGAGAGAGGGGCTTCCTTCTACAGGCAGCTTCCATTGGTAGATAGGGCAGAGCAGTGGGAGTTGATTACAGGCTGGCAGCAACACCCTGGGCGTGTTCCATGTGTGGTTGTTGCTACATTGGATTCTTCTTCCAGGATGGACTGGCGGGAGATCACGAGTTGGTACCCTCTTGATGGTATGGTATTTGTCATGGCGAGCACAGTGGAGCAGGGGCCCTTAGACACAGTAGATGTTACAGATTCCAGTTGGCAGGAGGGCACCGGTTGTCGTTACTTCAGGACTCCTTCCCGATTCCAGGAGAACAGGATCAGCATGGGATTGAGTCAGGACTTGGATTGGAGAGAGGTGATGAGTTGGTATGCAGTTGGTGGGGCAGCATATGCAGTTACAGGTACAGCACAACAGGAGCCCGGGAGCATTGATTCTTGCTGGTGGGCATCACCTCTGAGAGCATCAGCTATAGCCAGAGACAGTGCGCAGCCTGAGCCGTGGGACTTGGGCGATGATTGGCCATGGTGGCATTGGGATCCGGGAGGATTGTTTGTTGACTGGGACAGAGAGAGATCAGTTTGGGATCCCGACATTGAGGGATCTGTTCCGAGAGGTTTGACACAGGTGCATAGCAGCACCCCGAGGTTGGTATGGGATCCAGGCATTAGGTCTGAGATGCAGCGGGCCAACAGAGTGGCCCACATATTTCGATTGATTGAGGGCAAGCAATCTTGGGGCGAGAGGTCTGTAATGTCCCCAATTTTGGTATCACCCGTGACAGGGCTAGGAGGGACTTCCAGAGTTAGGAGCAGACAGGTCACATGTACAGATTGGTGCTATCAGTGGGCTCATGAGCTTTTCGGAGGAGTTTTGAGGAGTTTTCATGGTGTTTGGAGGCATTCGCTTGATATACTCCATCATCCGAGCAGTTTGGCTTTCGTTCCGATGCATTCCGATAACTTTCGGAATTTTGAGTTATTTATGGGCTTAACTCAGCTGATTATGCTCAAGGTGGCATTCCGGGAGGAATATACGATGGAACACCTTAGTTTCTTTAGCATTAGGAAACATCATCCTGATACTGTCATAGCACACATGCAGTCCATCTTGTCGTCATGTATGAGAGACCATGAGACCATTTGCCGGAAGTTGCAGACTAGGTTGCTGAGCATTTGGAGGAGAAAGCAGTTGGTCTCGCCTGCTGCTTATGAGCTAGCCCAAGGGCTAGTTGAGCAGAACATTGAGTTTCTCGGGAGACAGTTGACCAGGGAGGAGCGGCTCCAGTTTGGTCGGTCAGGCAGCAGAAATGAGCTGAGGAGGAAGGGACTTTGCTTCATTTGCAAAGAACCTTGGGGGCCTGATCACTCATGTTTGAGAGATGCAGATGAGGTGGCAGAGCTAGAACAGGTAGACATTCCATTCGTATGCCAGGGTGAGGGCTCTGCTTCAGATGAGTCCATGGGATCATATGAGGATGCTTCTGGGGAGCGAGAGCAGCCATGCAGAGATGATGATGACAGTAGACCAGAGCTGTGTTCTAGTGTGCAGGGTGAGCAGTCAGGGGACTGTATAGGTGATACTCTGGGTGATGAGTCACTTGTGACGATTAAGCCAGAGCAGCATATGATGGAGCCTGAGTCAGCAGAGGAGGATACTATGGACATCAGGCATGACATTTCCTTGGGTGAGATCCAGATGGGCACCCACATTGAGCCTATGATAGATATGCAGCTAACATTGGGGTCAGCCTTTGAGGAGGAGCAGTCAGATGCACAGACGCTAGTTGCAGATCCATATCCTCTAGAGACGTTGGAGGTCGATGGGATAGTTTTGCAGGGAGCTAGGGCACTAGCAGGTACAGAGGTATTGGATGATGGTCGCAGACAGCGGTATCATCGGCTTCGGACGGACCTTCGAGTTTTGAGAGAGAAGGCCACGTCAGTACAGGAGGCCATTTTGTTGCAGGACCAGGAGCTGGAGGGTATGAGAGTGACTTGTGCCAAGTCGGCGGCCAAGTTGGTCCGCATTGGGGAACGACTAGATTCCTTGATGGTACAATCAGAGGGCAAGTTGGAGCGATAGATCATTCCACTTCAGGCATGCATGGATGGGACTAGCAGTGTTGTTGGGTCATCTCTTCCCGTTGGAGAGAGAGAGGCAGAGCCACCTAGTCAGATCTCATATGTCGACTTGGATAGCGGTATGAGACGATCAGAGTTGCACAGGGTACAACATCCACATGTTGAGGTTGGCTCGCAGGAGATCATGAGTTGGTACCCTCTTGATGGTAAAGTATTTTTCGTGGGGAGCACATCAGAGCAGGGGCCCTTAGACATAGTAGATGTTACAGATTCCAGTTGGCAGGAGGGCACCGGTTGTCGTTACTTCAGGACTCCTTCCCGATTTCAGGAGAGTAGGATCAGCATGGGATTGAGCCAGAAGTTGGATTGGAGAGAGGTGATGAGTTCGTATGCAGTCGGTGGGGCAGCATATGCAGTTACAAGTACAGCACAGCAGGAGCCCGGGAGCATTGATGCTTGTTGGTGGTCTTCACCTCTGAGAGCATCAGATATAATTAGAGACAGTGCACAGCCTGAGCCGTGGGACTTGGGCGATGATTGGCCATGGTGGCGTTGGGATCCGGGAGGATTGTTTGTTGTCTGGGACAGAGAGAGATTAGTTTGGGATCCCGGCATTGAGGGATCTGTTCCGAGAGGCTTGACACAGGTGCATAGCAGCACCCAGAGGTTGGTATGGGATCCAGGCATTGGGTCTGAGATGCGGCGGGCCAATAGAGTGGTCCACATATTTCGATTGCTTGAGGGCAAGCAATCTTGGGGCGGGAGGTCTGTAATATTCCCATTTTTTGTATCATCCATGACAGGGCTAGGAGGGACTTCCAGAGTTAGGAGCAGACAAGTCACATGTACAGATTGGTGCTATCAGTGGGCTCAGGAGATTTTCAGAGGAGTTTTGAGGAGTTTTCATGGTGTCTGGAGGCATTCGCTTTATATACTTCATCATCCGAGCAGTTTGGCTTTCGTTCCGATGCATTCCGATAACTTTCGGAATTTTGAGTTATTTATGGGCTTAACTCAGCTGATTTTGCTCAAGGTGGCATTCCGGGAGGAATATACGATGGGACACCTTAGTGTAATAGCTCATCGGAACCGGGACGAGGAGACCTACACGATGGGACAGTTAGACAGAGATTTCAGTGACCAGAGGAGGCGTGGTAGCCGATATATCCTTTTCTGCATTAAAAAGGAATATTTTATAATATTTTAATAAAAGGGAAAAGTGCTCCATAAATAAAATAATAATAAAATAATGCTCTAGAAGGCTCCAAGGGATCTATAAAAGAAAGGGAGGAGGCCATTGGGAGACATCTTTGGAGTAGATCATTTTCTTGTATATGAGAGGTTTGAGGACATTGTTCTCTACTTCATGCAGTAGCCCTAGGACGGAAACCCTCGGGTGATTTGTGAGTATTGGACGGAAACCCAATACTTTTGAGGAGACTTCACTTAGGAGTTTCACAGAGCTTCAGAGTTTGGTGTGAGGATCATTCAGATCTTCAACTTGGGCTTCATCATTTCAGTGGGTTCAGTGTCAGCTGTTGCCGGAGGGAGAGCGCAGCAGTTCAGTTTGTGGCCAGTGCCGATCAGCAGCTTATCTTGGTGGCCAGTTTTCTATCTCAGCTCTTCTTGGGTCAGATCTATATGTAAACCCCTATTTATTATCTATAATAAAAGCTGAGATTTTGCTTCTGTTCTATATGGTATTGGATTGCAGTGTTTCTTGTCTTTTAATTTTACATGGCAATCTTCTGTTGAATGAATGATTATTTTACGGCAAATTGTGTTACGGCAAATTGTGGTATTCAGTATTTTTCTGCATTTTCGTTCAAATATCCCATCCGGGATATTACATAAGAGGGAGTGTTGAAGAATGTAACTAGGTTTGGTCTTCATAAAATGTACTTGAGTCAAAATATAATATATTTGTCAAAAGAAAAGTATGTAATATCCCGTTTCGGGGATATCTCTAAAACACGGCAAACTCCAACCAGAGATAGACTGGGAGGGCATTCACCGGATATGCCGCCTCTAGAAAGAGGACAAAATCCGGAGGCTACCTAGCCCTTTCCAGACTCTGTCTAAGAGTGAAAGATAAACACACCAAGTGGTATAGAACTAGAATGCTCAAGAATATATAAAAATAACAGTGCAGCAGACATATAATAACATAGACAGAATGTACGGCAACTCATCCAGAAATATAGAGAGGAAATCCTAAGCCATTTTATTAAACTGACAAATATAATGAAGTACAATAGGTGATTAGAGTGATGGCACCTAAACTTGCTCAAGGCAAGTGAAGAAATACTCTCAGAATATACAAGAAATGGCTACTCTCTGAACTGCGTCCCAACTGCTAGAAAACTGTCGTGTAGTTGCTACTGCTAGAACGGACTGAAGTCTAGGGGCTGATCCCCTTGCTGGAATGAGCTGAAAATCTGAAATCCTCCTCTACTCACCAATCCCGACAAAACCCAGAAACCATATCAAAAATGGCCGACCCTCGAAAATCACTGGAAAATACCCCCTTGGGGAATTACGCTGCCTACAAGGCTCTGCGCAGAGGCTAAATGAGAATGACTAAAACACCGCCTCAAACTCCACCAAAATCCTCCCAAAGGCAAAGGCTGATCCTCTGCTCAAAATCTCGGCTCAATCTCCTGCAAAAATCCCAATCCGAAACACCTCCAAGATGGACTACATCCTCCCTCTCAGTGACTGCGCAGTCTCTATGAAAGCCCAGCTCCGAAACAAACCCAAACACCAAAACCTCTCACAAAATACTGAAAAAATAACCTTGCCCGAGCAGGCACTCGAAGTCCCCCGAGGCTAAGGGCGAGATCTCCGACCAGAGACACTCAATGCGCTAAATAGCGCTGCAGACAGGCTAAACAGCCAGCGTGCTCAAGAAGTCGAAATGACCAACTCAATATCATCAACAACAAAATGAATCAAATGAGAGGGCTCCTCCCTCTTTTATAACGTTGGCCTTCCTCCAACCCTAAGGCCCATCTCCTCAACGTAGCCTCTCTCTCTTGCCACGTGCTCATCCTCATCTGCGCAGTAGCTTCTAGAGCATACGTGGGCCCCCTCTCTACGTGGTGCTTGGCCCCCCTTGGCTCCCCTTTAAGTCACAACATTGTGCTACTAGGGAAGGTGTTTTATTCCACTTAAGTGAGTTAGACCCTCTTCACTCACTTTTTATTTATTAATAAACTATAAACGGCAAAACTGAACAAAATCGAATATTCCAATTAGCTGTCGCTAATTAGGAATATTACAAAGTAAAAAGAATTTTTATTATTGTTGAATTGACTTGTCAAAGCATGGGTTTCATGCTTGGGTCATTTGTCATAGGTCAAGCGACGCCTCCATTGTAGCCTGTAGAATTGAGTCAAAATCCATCTTGTCATGTTAAACTTCTCCTCCATCAAAGTCTCCTTGATGTCGACCACAAAAGGAATCTCCTTCAAGTCATCTTCCCTCAAACAAAACATGTCGGCCTAACCTTATGGAGACACAATTGTTCAATACACTCATGTCGGCTCATTTACAGTGGGTAACTACTATATAAAGGAGTGTTACCTTCGGTCAAAACAGTCAAGAAGATTTCAAACAATCAAAGAGAAAAGGTCTCGATGACATGACATAGAGAAGGTCTCGATGACACAACAAGATGAAAAGTCTCGATGCTATCTCATTATCACAGTCTCACTGTTATCTCACAGTTAAGGTCTCAGTGCTATCTCAAGGTTAAGGTCTCGGTGCTTTCTCAGGGAGAAGATCTCGATGTTATCTCAAGAGAAAGTCTCGGTGCTACCATAGTAAGATGTTGCCATAGTTTTGGTGCTATCACAGTGAAGGTCTTTCGGTACTATCAGAGTGAAGAGATCCATGTTCACGCTGTCACCTCAGAACCAAGGACCGAAGTCAGTGAAGAATGATCAGGCTACCACATAATTGAAGTAAGACATGACAAGGTTGACTTGATGGATGGAGGTAGTTTTGGCTCTAAGTTGGAAGGGTCTTGGCTGCCTCATCTTGTATTAAATCTACTGAAGGAAGAATTCTTGATCGGGTTTTCCCCAAGAGTGGGGTTTTTCCCTGGCTACGTGCCTACATCTTGTGTCCTCTTCTATTTGTTGCTTGGAATTACTCTTGATGATAAGAAAAGATAAATCCAAAGAATGAATAACACTAACGAAATACTCACAAGATAATTTCATAATAAGAGAAATTGCTTAACTACCAAACTTTGGATTTTTCAACAATTAAAACTTAATAAATGGCTAGGATCCGTTTTGTATCGATCCGTGTGAGTTTCTAGACTATTCTCGCCTTATCTCAATTAATACTAATTAATTAACCATATTCCCTAAGTTAAACTTAGGAAATATTTAAATATTGGTTAATAATCTAATTGAGACACTTTTGGCGAAATTTCTAGAAACGATTTCTGGGTTTTCGAGATCTCATGTATTCTAGCCTCTCCACAAAATTTTGTGGCTAGAACACATCTGATGCTACAAAAACTAACAAAACTTGCAAAGACAATGATAAACTCATATGTCTTGGTATTTTAATCCAAAATTCCTTGTAGGGTACACTACAATAAAACGACAATATTATGTAGATAAAATCATGGCACCAATTGGCTTTACGCAATAAAGGATTTTTTGTAATGTAACAAATTCAAATTTACAACAGAAAGTAGATGCATGAACTAAGTTATAGCAAATATTTTTTTCTACACAGGGACCAATCAATAAAACACAAGAAATAGGGCGAATAACTGAGCCATTTTATTAATGCAGAGAACTAAGTACATTAGATAATGAAAAAGATAGAACATGGGCTCGCTACAGCAAGCAAGGCAATATCCTAGGTGAATATCATGGTACCTAAATGTTGGAGATGGCTCTGCTACGAAATCTGCGTCCACCTAGAAAAACTTGTGCTACCGCTGGAAAGGAACTGCTGATTTAGCCCTCCAAATTGCTCCAAAAATTCTGAGAAATTATCCACATGCACTACTCCGCCAGCTCAACAAAACCCAAAAATATCTCATGGACACCAGAGGCGAAATTGGTCCCGGTGTAAAGAACGCCCTCCTCCAACAATTTATGTGATTGGCTACTAAATTAAACTAGGAATTCTGCCTTCAAAAGTGCTCAGAAAATTCTGTAAAATTAATCCTAGCCTCCTCTCACCAAACCCACAAAAACCTAGAAATGGTTTGGGTTGAATCCACAGACCCCAAGCGACCCCCAACAAGTGCAAATTGCTCAATTTGGCTAGAAAATGCCCCACAGTTTAGATACTATTGAATTAGGCCCAAATCTACCTCCAAGAAATCCTCCCTAACCCATGTGAATTTCTCCCTTCAATCGCCAAGCACATCCCAGCTCGAATTCTCCCCAAATGTTTAATCTCTACAAGTGCACAGAAGCTGCCAGTAAATCCCTGTGTAGGCCCTAGAATAGAAAAACTTGGCCCTCTAAAATGCAGCACTCTCACCCCCTACAAATCACCAAGGAAAACTTATTACCCTTGCGATAATTCTCTGCAAATTCTCTTGCCAAAACTCCATTGATCGCTAGCTTCTCTCAGCCCCCACGAAATTCTTTTGCGCCCTTGGAGTAGCAAGCACCAGCTGAAAGAAACCTGTAAAAAAGCTCCTCAATGATCTAGAATCAAAACCCCAATTTCTCTCCTAGGGTGACACTCAAAGTTCACCGAAGGAATTGTTGGAATTTCCGCTTGGAAATTCCTTATGCTAAACAGCACAGTTGTCTTGGCTAAACAGCTCAAGAGAACTAAGGTTTGAATCGTAAAATGACCAAAAGATAATCCACAAAATGAGTCCATCCTCCGTTTATAATTTCTCCACGTGCCTCAAGACTCCTTTTTTAATATTATTTTATTGGTGGGGCTCATTTTCCACTAAATCAATTTTGCCACGATTTAATGGAATAATAATTTGCCACTATTCTCCAATAAAATAATACTAGCCACCTTTCTCCAATAATATGTGCCCCTTTTTAATTAATATTACTAAAATTGGCCAGAATTCCTCAGTGACTCCCATACTCACAAAATTGGGGATATTACATTTTTGAAGAGAATCTATTCCAACATTCAAAAGAAAATAAAGATCACATGTCAAGTAGACAACAGGCCCTAATAATTTCATAAGAAATCAACTTGACGAGATAAAAAATAGTAGATTTGGTTTCACTTTATGCAATAAAGGTCCTCCAACATTCAAAAGAGAATAAAGAGCACATGTCACGTGGACAACAAGCCCTAATAATTTTGTGAGCAATTAATTTGTGAGTAGATAAACAATAATAGATGTAGTTTTTCTAGGGAAAAGGCAATTTTTTAGGAGATTTGGAACAAGCAAATGGCCAAGATAGTGTTCCCCTCATTTATCTCATTAAAATAGAATCTCTCATGCATACATAAAAATTTGTGTGGTGAATCAAACTAACAAATGATTAGGGAACAAACAACTTACAATACTAAAAAGAAAGGAAATGCCAACATTTCATGCCTGTTACCCACCACCCATGGGTAATATCCATAGGAGAAATTTTTTTCTCTTATATGATCCTCAGCCAGCAGAGAGCAGCCCCTTGCAACCACCATATAGCTCGATCTGCCACTATCTCTGCCACCTAAGCTAGTCATATGCTCCCTCACCCATCTATTATGGTCATATGTTTGACGGTGGGCCTTTCCAACCCCGAAGGTATGGCTTTTCACTGTGTAGTTGGGTATTTTTGTTTACTTATCATGTGTTGATTTTTGTAGCATCCGGAAGTGTTCCAAGTCTCAAACTTTGCAGGGAGGCTTGGACAGCAGCATTCCAAAGAACCCAGAAACAGTTTGTGGAAATTCCACTCAATTCATGACTTACTAAAATAATTAATTATTTTAATGAAGACCCTAAGTATAAACTTAGGGAAATGAAATAATTAAAGGGTATTAATAAGTCAGAGTGTGAATCTTCTAGAACACATGGATCAAGTCAAGTTTTAATCTTAGCCATTGATTAATCTTCTAATATGGGTTGTTGGTTCTCCAACGAGAAGATTATAAGAGAAGGCTTGAGAGTCATTTGGAAAACAAACCAAGCATATACTCAGTAACCGAAGGAGATCGATTCTGAAGTAATAGAATTCGATTTTAGTGGGAGAGTTGTAGGGCCAAGAGTTTGCAGAAGCAGAAGGCGGACGGAGTCAGTAGTGATCAAGATCAGGGACAGAGGGCAGCAGTGTGCCACTGGAGGCAGCTTGAGGCTACAGCGCCACGCAGTCCCTACGCAAACTTACGCAGTCCAGCACTGGGACTGCGTAGTGAAACACGTAGACAGGCACAGGAGCCAACAGGGGTTGATTAGGGTGTCAGAGAATTGTTCGAGGGAGCAGGAAATTCAGTGTCAGGTGTTTCAGATTTTATCTGCCATTATATTTCCCTGTAAAGATATCATTTGCTAAAGAATTAATAAAACCCTCATATGTTGCACTAGTTCTCCCACATTGGGTTTTTCCGGGGACAATTGTCCAAAAATATCTGTGTACATGTGATTGATTCTTGTGTTTATGTCCTTTGTTGTTTATTTCTCTACATATGTATTTGTGAATGTTGCAGTAGTATTTATTTCGATATTTGCCAGAAGATTTCTGAAAAATAACTTATTGAAATAATAAGTAGGAGGAATAAATCTATCACTGCAACTGTATAGTTTCAGATTGAAAATTTCACATCATGGACACTTTTGGGCATGGATTGGTGGGGGGATTCGGCGGAAAGAGTGGGTTTGGTTTGTACTCTTGTCTCATTTGTCCAATTTGATGGTTTGCCTTGTATCCTAGTCCTGTGGGATCTCCTTTATTGGCTATTAGCTTTAGGGGTGGCACTACATGGGAAACCTCGATTTTGGTTGTGTAGTGTTGCTTCCCAATAGGGTCCACATTTTTCCATTGAGTCCACAAGGAGTTAGCCTCCCCCTCCCCTTGTCCAAACCTTGGGTCGAGCCTAAAACGACACCTCAGAGGTTGATGCAGCTAAAAAGAAAAGAAAAAGCATAATTTGGCCAATCACAACAGGAAATGTACCATAAAATGCAAAATATGGTCGGGACATGCACATTTCGCACGTGGGAAAAAGCTAAACATGAGCTCTACCACTATCATTATAGCCATCACCCTAGTTCCTAGGTGTTGAGAATTAGGTAGGGCTAAGTTTAATTCAAATTCTCTACTTGATAATTACTTGTGAGATTACTATTGTTACTTATGTCTTCTCTTCTTAGCTTATTATGTCTTTCATCAAATCAATTACCAAAACACAAGAGACACAAATTTAGGCTCTTCGAGCCAGGTCCAAAACCTCTCCCTCTCAAAGAGGAAAACCCACAAAAAATTATTCTTATAGACTTTCAGTTGACAAGTACCATGACCATAACACAAACCCTTGACCCTTGTATGCCTTCAAGACCTTGTCACTGCTTCTTCCTTGACTCCTTAAGTTGATCTTTCTTTTCTGCACCATCCTACACCTGAACTAGAGAATGCAGTCTCTTTCCCAGTAATGTGCTTCTATCTTTTACCTTTCGTCCTTCAAGTAGTTCTTCCTTAGCCTTCTATCTGTATCCAAGACCGAGCTCTTGCACTTGCTGGAATATCCCTCCTTAACGTTGTGTATACTATAGTCTCCTTCAGGGATATATGGAATATGTTAGCCTAAGACTGAGGCTTCTTACTTGCATTCCTTACGGTCTTCCCTTCTTCGTTGTACAGTCACCTTTACCCACACGGGCCACACCTTAATTGCAGACTTCTTATTGCAGAGGTAGCCTTCGACTTACCTAAGATATACGAGGTAAGTGTGGCACATATCTCTCGTTTCTTTTACCCAAACACGATACTTTTTCTCGTTGGAATGTCCTTCCTTTTCTCGCACTAAAACACAGACTTGAACTTCGCATTCCATCATAGAGCTTGTCCGAAAATCCTTCTTGCAATTCAATCCGAAAATCTCAAACCAAACTGAATTTTGTCCTCTGAGTTTTCTGCGCAATGAAGGCCCTGTAATAAGCCGACATGACCATGAATAGGTGTGTCAGTTCATGAGCTGACATGTACACTGCTTGTAAGCCGACATTGCTTGTTGTTTATAGGCCAACTAGGAGAGTTATTCCAACGTTGATCTGATCCAGAGTATCATCATTAGTTTAAGCCATGTCTTCAAGCTTATTTGAAAAGGTCTTTGAGGCATACATCACTAACTTTGACACTTATTTGACAAGGTCTTTGAGGCATACATCATTAGTTTAAGCCATGTCTTCAAGCTTATTTGACAAGGTCTTTGAGGCATACATCACTGACAAGATGGCAAATCCTAAAAGACATCAAGAAGCAGTCTTTGACCAATAATAAAATCCTTGCTCATGAAACCCATGAAGCAAGCTCAAAAATACATTTTATTATCTTTGTCTTCTTCATTACATAAATACATAATTACATAGTCAATATGAAGACCGAATCTAGTTATACTTTCCAACACTAGGTTCCTTCATATTGACCCCTTTCATCATTAAGGAACCCAGGATTGTACCAACCCCTAGTGGGCTATGAATTGCCCCACCTTAAGGAAGGTATCCACTGCGATATCTTACACATCATGCTCTCATCCCCTCGAGCCCCGAGCAATTATAAAATAAAAATCAACGAAAGGCAAAAGGCATATCAAGAAGGGTGGAAAATAAAGGTCGAGGTAACTCATGTACAATGAATGCTCCCTCCTACATTCATACACCTCAGTGTGGGCTTCCCGTATTATGGCTACCCTTGTATTATGGCATGTGGCTTGGAGCCTTCCCCTGATGCCCCAATCCGTTCCACCAATATCTCACATGCCACCCGCCACCTGATGGATGTACCATGGACATGTCACCCCCTTAGAGGCTAAAACCAATAAATAGGGTCCTTGGTCACCCTCTTCTTGAAATTGGAGACACCTGTACATTCTGAAGCCCATTATGGAAGGGCATGCCACTATGAAGTGTCCACTTGGATCCATGTTTTGGAAGCTCATTTACTCAATTGCACTAATGATCTATTGTATTAAAAGGTGAGGGGACGCATTGGATCTTATACAGGATTACAAGTGGATCTTCGTTTGGGGTTTGGTCTCCATATACGGGGTCCAAGCCTCCCATAGGGTCATATTGGCATTTGTAGGGTGAGTGTTGAGAGCCACGGGTCTCCACCATAGCAGAGAGCAGATTGCCACTTCATGGGATCCTTCAGATCCTCCTATTTCTTGCTCATGTTCCACCTTTTGGACGATGATGATGCACCTGGACCACCTTTCCCAGTCAGCTCCACTCTTGCACCACACAATTGGCAATTGATCCAAGGCCCAAATGAGGATGTGTCTCACCGCGAGAGACAATGTTAGGCCTTGCATTATTCTTCCAGCCATTACAGATGGCATACAGCCTTGTTCGATCCATTTGGAGACCCATGAGGATGTCATTGTTCCCCCACACCCACTTGGTGACACCACATTTGATTTGCTTTGATATCAAGGGGTCACCCCCTTGGTCACTATGATTGGAGCTTATTCTCTCACCTTGGCACACTTTGGACTCCACTAGGCCTTTCAAGGCCCAACGACTCAATGTATTTAATATTTTTCCCTCTTAGGAGGCTTATTTTTCTATTATGGAGCTATCTTGGTGGGCTTGTCACCAAGGGATGTTTTTTGCACATTGTTTTATTATTTGGTGCTTAATTAGGCCTAATTAGGAAAATTGAACTATTTAGGAAGGATATAAATTGATGAGAGCTCATTTGAATCTCATCATTACTTGGATTTGGATCACTTGTATCTCTTGAGATTTTCGCTAAGACTTTTGATGGACGAATTAGAGATTTAAAGCATTTCGATGTTTGGAAGAGCTTAAATTTTGTCTTGGAGCTTCAATTTTCTCGCATCTTGATGATTGGAATAATTTCGCTATACTTGTGAGTACTCTTTTCATGTTTATCTTGTAGTTTTGTCTCATGTAATGATCTATGGAATATTTTCGTTCATGAAGTTGGTGTTGTTGAGATTTTGAGGTAGCATCAGGTGTGCTCTAGCTCTGAAATTTTGTGGAGGGGCTAAGACACACATCACCTCCAAAACCCAGAAAGCGTTTGGAGAAATTTCATCTGGTGTGTGAGGTATTAAAATAATTGATTTTTTTAATGAGGACCCGAAGTCTAACTTAGGGAATTAGAAAAATTTAAGTGAATTAGTTAAACACATGTGATGAAATGTTCTAAGTGACGCGGATCAAGCAGACTTTTAATCTAAGTCGTCGATAAGAGATTAAATCACGGTCGTTGATGTGTCAACGAGAAAAGTATAAGAGAAAGGCTTGGGGTCAGTTGGAGACACACAAACAAAGTTTAAGATATCGAATTCTTCTGACAGAGCAATGCTCGGACGAATATCAGATCTAAGTGACTCAGAGTTGCAGCAAGGGGCAGATGCAGTGATTGGTCAAGAGGGCCAAGAGTACAGTGCAGAGCAAGGGTAGTAGAGACACAATGGAGGCAGCGCAGCCATCAGAGGGAGTTACACAGTCCCTCGGGAGGGTGACGCAAGCCCACGCAGGGCCTACGCAGAGGCAGCGCAGCATCTCCAAGGAAAAGTCCTGAATTTTGTCAAGAGAAGGGTTTTTGAGCCAGGAAGGGCCGAAACTAAGATCTAAGAGAGGTAGATTCACACAGAGCTAGGGTGACACAATTCTTCAGCCACACTACGCAAGCTTACACAGTTGTTGAGCAAAGACTGCACAGAGCCAGCTGGGTTTTCACCAGTCGCTCATCTGGATCAGCCGGGACTTGCGAGAGTGAGGTATATCTCACATTTTCTCTGATTGTCGAGGTTTACTCTGTTGGGTTTGCCGAGTTTATGGCACTCTAGATGTACTCAGAAACTACTGCTTAATAATAATAAACCCTCATATCTATTGCACTAGTTTTCTCGCATTGGGTATTTCGGGGACATTTGTTCGAAAAATCTGTGTGTCACTTTGTCGAATGAGCGTACTATTCAGTAAATGATCTGTATGTGTGTAGGTTGCTAGTTGTGTTTACTTTGGTATTTTCTGAATATTTTCTGAAAATAACTTGTATAATTAAATCACAAGTAGGAGAAGTAAATCAAGATACTGCTGTAGGATTTTTGTAATGTTGTATTCAAAAAATTTCACAGGTGTAGCTGCCCTTGTGCTTATATGAAATTGCTAATCTTGTCTTTGTGAGGGATATTTCAAATGATTATTGTAGAGTATGGTGAATTATTGTTCTAGCGGTACATGATTGTTCATGATTTGCCTTGATAAGGCATCAACTACATCATAAAAGAAGTATAAATTTCCCTTTGTAACTTAGTTGTTGCTAAGGCCACACGAAGTTGTTGGGGAACTCCTTGATTGGAATTAAGCCTATCTAAGCATTGATTTCATTTGACTCCAATCTCCCAATTGGCTAGGCACTGATCTAGTCCTAAGGTGATCACAAAAGAATCTTCTTCTCACCTCCCTTCTTTCTTTCTAATCCCCAACCTAGTAGGCCTCCTAAGGCATCATCTAAAATTGTTTCTAGCCATTGAAAATCCTTGAAAACTGACCAGCTACTGTGATAGGGTATTCTTGAGAGGTCCTCCAAATTTGATGTTAATCCCACAGTGGAATCTCAAGATATTTCAAGCCCTAGCCTGAATAGCATTCTCATCCCTAGGTGCCCTTTGGTTGTTGACTTCATTAGGATCATTATACTCAAATTCCAAGAGAAATTCAAGCCCTTTGATCCTAGTCTCCTCCCTAACTTGGTCAAGATCATCAATTTGTTCCTTAAATCCAAACCCTTGACCTCGTTTTGGCTCACTAGGGCCTCTTTGTGGTCCCACTAGGTTATAACATCAATTTCACAAAGATCACTTAGAAACCCTAGTCTTCTAGGATTCCTTGACCTTGGGAACTTCTTATCAAGAAACAATCCTCAAATCCTGGGTCTAGTATTCTCTTTAGCCCTTCTTAGAGAGTCGTACATCTTGCTTCTAAAGCAAGTAAGCTTATCATTTGAGCCTCTTGTGACTAGGTCATTGGAATCACTTTGCATCCCATCAATGATCTATCTTTCTTAGTGATTCTTCTCATATCGAGACTCCTCCCATCAGTGAAAGTCCGTAAAGAGCAGGGAGCTTTAGCTGAGGTGACAGTGGGCTACTATTCCATTGTTTCCACTTGACCTAATAGTTGCTCTATAGGATCCCCTCCTAGGACCCATGCTAGTTTGAATGATAACATTTTTGGCGTCGTTGTCATGGACACGAGACGTGTCTTTTTTCCCTTACGACATCATTGATATATCATTCTTGGTGACTCCACTGAAAGAATCAAGCCCTAGTTCTTCATTGAACTTTAAGGTCAATGCTTGTAGGGTGGATCAAGCATTTATCTGCAAATTCACCCTAGCAACTCCTAAATATTTTGCATGTATATCCCAATAGGATGTCTTTCTTTGATGATTTTCCTGCTTTGGACATCACTAGCATCCCTGGGCACCCAAATCATGTCACAAGGAAGATGGTACGTGGGGTACCCATGTTTGATGGTGATCCACTCTCCGCAATTGATCATGTAGAAATATTTATTGCACATACTTCAAGGAAGAAAGTAGTACACTAGGATGTCCTTATACTGTTGTTCATGAGATCTCTCCATGGTCATAATTCATGGTTGCATAATTACGAACCTAGGAGCATTTCATCTATTGAGGAATTCTTTGATGTGAAAATTCAAGTAAGCCCTGCATTAAACATTCAAGAGGAAGCCTTCATTGAACATCATCATGACCTTGGGAATCTAGATGAAGAGTAGGAAGGAGAGTCCTCTCTAGGTCCACATGACGAAAGGGGTGATGAAGATAATTTTAAGAACATGTGTGATTGAGAGGATGAATCTATGGAAAGTGAAATTAAGGTTAACCTTCCCGATAATCCACTCTTTGAAGACCATGGAGAAGGTGACCCCATAACCCCTTCAAACTTTGATATCAGTGATTACTTACATATTAAAGAAGGAAAATGGGAGGTTCATGAGAATAGTTTTGACAAGGACCCTATCTATGACACCAACGATGAGGATATCAATAGGACCCTTGTTCCTCATCACTATCCTAGGGTTGTAGTGGAGTTGCACGTGGACCCTTTCCTCAACCCTTCTTGTAATAAGGAATCTTTTCTCACACCTGAGTATGATCATCATGGGCAACCTGCTTGTTGTGTCTCCCCACGTCATCAGTCTCCTTTTCCTTCTAAGCATCACGCTATGGTGGCCATAAAGCACGATACAAATGATAAAGACCATGATGGGGATGATATGCATGAGGTAGCCATCCATCGGAGGTTTATGAGCGTGATGGTTGACATCTCTATATTTTGGTTGGAAGAAAGAATCTCATGGAATAGATGTCATCCCTTTATTCCCTCTTCTCCCATGATGCTCCATGTGTGGACAATTTATTTTCCCACCGCCCACCCTTGTGACCTTCCATGTAACCATTCCTACCCCTGCCTTTGGATCTATTGCCTAAGTAAGGTGAGGGGCAGTTGTTCTCATAGTGGTTGGATGATAAGTTGGTTGCATTGTGTTAGTCATCAATATTTTTCACTATCTTTGGATGACTATAGGATGGTTATAGTTTTCTGAAAACAATAGTCCTTGAATATCTTGAGTTTCACAAATCTCACTGCCTTCATTATCCTCATAAAACCTTTTTCACTATTCTATCAGTTTGCCATCTCAAAGTCACCCTGTTGCTCTTAAAAGACTCATTATGGACTCATATCTCTCATTTTCATCTTTCTTTCCTACCTAAAAACTCATTTCCCCATTTTCACCCTATCAACAAACTCCACCCTCCCTCTAAGATTTCTTGTTGCTAACACACTCCCATGTCCCCTTGAGCACAATAGCACTTCTGGAAATGCTCTTCTCACTTGAAAGTTTTTAAGTCAAATTTCATTCAAAATCGGGTCAAAAAGCATTCCCATTAGGTCATTAGGGTTTTACATTTTTCAAGGTCATCCTTGGATGTTTCAGGCACTGCTTTTCCTTTGCTAGAATCTGGCTCAGATGTAATAGAATGTCAAGACATGGTTGTTCAGGAAGGACCTAAAATTTCCAAAGAGGATTATCTTTTCAGTTCAAAACCTGCAAGTGAGGAAAATAGACAAAGTTTGGCACTTCTACAGAAGTGTTGGAAGATTTATCAGCAGAAAATACTGAGGATGTAGACTGTCTACTCCTAAATGAAAATAACTTACAGCAAGAGAAAGGAGAAAAACCTGGTCTTATGGATGACAAGGGCTATAAAAGTCCACTTGAGTGCCAAAGTAGTGATTACTTGCAGGAAAATAACATGGAGAAAGCACACAAGGCCAAGCCTGAAGAAAGTCTATCAGAAAAGAATGATGGAATATGGAAAAAAGGTGAGGTGAACTGGATAGAAATGAATGAACTTGAAAGGGCTATAGAGAACTTAGAAGACAACACTGATAATTGTTGTAAAGAACTGCAGACACTTAGGGTTTTGAAAAGGTGGCCAGAAAAGGTGGAAAAGTTGAGTTGAACTTTATGATGGAAACTACAAAAGATTTTGAAGACGCTGCTATGTGATTAAATCCCAAAGTTGTCAACTGAACTTGTCATGCCCCAATGAGAAAAAGAAAAACCAACTTCATGACTTCATCAACCTGCAAGGCAAAAGTGTCAAAGAGTGTTAGTGAGAAAAGAAAAAGGACTTCAAACATTAGAAAGTGGGTTTTTCAAATTAAATCAATATTCCATTTGCCTATAAAGCCCATTAAACATTTCAAAAGAGCCATTGTTGCCTTGCAAAGCATTAGAAATTTCAACAAGAGAAGAATTTGTGAGTTTTCTGAGCAAAATCAGGCTAAATTCCTTGGTGTTGTGCGCTCAGAGACTGGTGCTGCGCGTTTGGGTTGGCAATGCACCCTCAGTCGTTGGCGCTACGCGCCTAGACAGAAGAGTTTGCCAACGGTTATGGCCATCCAAATCACTTCGAATCACTTTCAAATCTTTGCCAAAGTCCTCCAAGCACTCTTGAGGGCTAAGTACATGACATGAACCTTGTTTTGAAACTATTTGATCATTTTTAATTAAATGGGAATGAAACCCTAAAGGAAACCCTAAGTTTAGCTTGAGATCTCTGTTTTATCCCTATTTCATCCTCCTTAAAGAAAATCAGTCATAAACAAGGGTAATTACATTGCTTGAGGGTTTTTGTTCATCTAGTTTGTCACAACACCCATTCCCTACATCCATTCCCTTCATTTCATACTCATTCCCTACATTTTTCCAAAGCTGCCATATCATTACCTTCCCCTCATCTCATTTCACCTCAACCCCAGGGTTTCCAAAACAGAGTTTAAAAATGTCTGAGGGTGAAGACAGTCGTGGTGAGGCACAAATGCCAAGGAGACATGATCATAAGGGAGGGAAGATAAACAGGTTTGAACCCCTCAATACAAGGGAACTCATGACATCTCCTCTTACTGTTTCTTTCTTTAAACATGTGGGCTACTTTGAGTTTTGTGAGAGAGTGCAGCAAGTCCAAAATCACCCGGAGCTAACAAGACTATTCATCATCAATCTACATGACAAGCAGGTCAATCTTGCTGGGGTTATATTTGAAATGTCCACTAATGCCATTGCAACTACTACAGGGATACCTAGTGTGGGAGAGAAGTGGTTCAAACAAGCAAACCTGGACATGAGTTATTTTGAACCATACCTCAAACCAAGATATAAAGATCACCACAAGTCCATCTTCCCTTTTTCTCATCTTCTTGATAGATATGCACCCATGATGAGGATAATAATAAAGTATTTCACTTGTGAGGGAAGGTTTTCCCGCCTCTACTCATACTATAACCGTCTTCTTATGCATTTCACTAGAGTTAGGATGTTGCATATACCATATTATCTTTTCCGTAGCATTGACAAAATGGCTTACATTGTGCAAAAGAGAGATTACAATCAGCAAATGCAAAGCCTATTTCATCATTCACTCATCAAGATGGTGGTCATGCATCAAATACAATAGAAAAACATTCCATGGGATACCTTCATTGCCAATGAAGTTTTCACTACTCCACCTAGCCATCATCAGCAAGATATTCCTTCATCTGCTCATCCTCCCATATCCACTTCTCCATCACATCTTGTTGTTCATACATCACCATCCACTCACATCCATTCACCTCAAATTGATCCTCCCTCATCAGCTTTTCACAATCCTTCACCATCATCTCTTGATACCAGAGCCTCAAGTAGTGAAAGAGATATTGGGACAACTGGCACTAAAATGCATGATATTGAGCCATTTCCTTTGACCTATCGGAGAGGCCATAGGCATGTGTTTGCTTCACTTGAGGTGAAAGGGGCCATGCCTTCTTCATCAGCAAAACAGGTTCAGAAGGGCAAGGAAAAGGTTACAGAGCATGTCATTGTTGAAGAGGAGGATAAACATGAAACTGAGCAAGAGTTTCAGCTGATTGACCTTGAAGATGAGGATGAGGAGAGAATTACCAATATGTTGATCAAAAGCAAGGATGCCAACATTAGTGAGCTTCAAGCTAATCTTAGTAGGGCAAAGAACGTGATTAACTTTTTTGAGCTAGAGAATCAGCAGTTGAAAACAAAGCAGGCCATCAGTGAGGTTAGGGCAATCAGAGCTCAAAAAAAGGCCGGAAAGGCCAAGGCTTTGCTAGATGAGACCTTGGGCACTTTTGATGACAGTGAAGATCAAAAAGATCAGCTTCCTAGACAGAGGCCAAAGATGTAATATTCCCATTTTTGGTATCACCCATGACAGGGCTAGGAGGGACTTCCAGAGTTAGGAGCAGACAGGTCACATGTACAGATTGGTGCTATCAGTGGGCTCAGGAGCTTTTCGGAGGAGTTTGGAGGAGTTTTCATGGTGTTCGGAGGCATTCGCTTGATATACTCCATCATCCGAGCAGTTTGGCTTTTGTTTCGATGCATTCCAATAACTTTCGGAATTTTGAGTTATTTATGGGCTTAACTCAGCTGATTATGCTCAAGGTGGCATTCCGGGAGGAATACATGATGGAACACCTTAGTGTAATAGCTCATTGGAATCGGGACGAGGAAACCTACATGATGGGACAGTTAGACACAGATTTCAGTGACCAGAGGAGGCGTGGTAGCCGATTTACCCTTTTTTGCATTAAAAAGGAATATTTTAATAAAAGGAAAAAGTGCTCCATGAATAAAATAATAATAAAATAATGCCCTAGAAGGCTCCAAGGGATCTATAAAAGAAAGGGAGGAGGCCATTGGGAGATATCTTTGGAGTAGATCATTTGCTTGTGTATGAGAGGTTTGAGGACGTGGTTCTCTACTTTAGCCGTAGCCCCAGGACGGAAACCCTCGGGTGATTTGTGAGTATTGGACAGAAACCCAATACTCTTGAGGAGACTTCATTCAGAAGTTTCACCGTGCTTCAAGGATTGGTGTGAGGATCATCCGGATCTTCAACTTGTGCTTCAATGGGTTCAGTGGTAGCTGTTGCCAGAGGGAGAGTGCAGCAGTTCGATTTTGCAGGTCACAGCAGTGTAGCAGTGCAGCAGATTATCTTGGGGACCAGTTTTACTTCTCAGCTCTTTTTCGGTCAGATCTATATGTAAACCCCTCTTATTAGTTATAATAAAAGTTGAGATTCTCTTGTTCTATCTGGTATGCGATTGCAGTATTTATGTGTTTAATTTTACATGGCAATCTTCTGTTGAATTAATGTTGATTTTTCGGTATAATTTGGGGTTTTAGTAAATTTCTGCAATTTTAGTCAAAATATCCCATTTGGGATATTACAGTGGTATCAGAGCCACAGTCTTGGCTCAGCCTGCGGGTTTCAGTTCTTAGTTGCATAGAGTATTGAAGTAAATATTGAAGGGTTTATTGTAGAAAAACTTCAAAAAAAGGGTTTCAGAAGAACTATTTGTCAGATATTTTCAGTACCGAAGGAAAATCAAAGTTGTTCGTTGTGAAAGGACTAGCAGTTGTAAGCATAGAAGCTGAGCCGCACATGCGATTGTTCAGTGGGTTGAAATGACACCGTCATTACTCCATTGTTGTCGTTGAGTAACAACCAAGTCGAATTGCTGGAGCCGTCAAAGGGTCGAGCCGTCTTTTGTGAAAAAGGGCTGTGAAATTACATCGAGCAAGGGGCTGCCGTATTAAAATTAAAGGGCCGAGGAATTAAAATTCTATTTATTTTATGTTTTTAAGGCCATAAAAGCCGAAGATTGTTAGCCAGACGAAGTTATATTTGCAGGGTGAATTTTGGTTTGATTAAGCGCTCGATTTGTGGGTTGCTCTGCAACTCGAAGCTCATGCCAAGAAATTGAAATTCTTCTGCTAATTTGGGAGGCAGCTGATTATCGTTCAAACGTTCAAGGAGGTGCCAAATCGTATTTGCTCGAGCCATAATTTTGTTGCAGAAAATATATTTTGTCAGATAAACCAGAGAAAGAAGTTGTTGCCGAGAAAATCTTTAGGCCATTCGACAAATTGGCTCTGGCATTAAAATACTACAGAAGCAATGTCCTATTGTCGTATGTGTAATAATGATTCAAAAATCTGAAACCATCGAATTTTTTTTTTAAAAGGGACGTCACATGCCAAACTTCACATTTTATGAAGGAGAGGAGTTTTTTTTTTTTTTTAAGAGGTTGTGGAAATATTATTTTTTTTTTAAAAGGGAATTCGTGACGGCAATTTATTTTTGGTAGAAAGGAGTCGTATTGAATTTTAAAAGGGCCAAGCTAAAGCTAAAAGAAAAGGAGTTTAAATTTTAAGTGGACAAAATTATCTGGACGAATTATTCACTTGGAAAATTATTCAAAGCCGAAGCTTTAACATTTAGAGGATCGAGCGAATTCGATGATCGCTGTGTACAAATCATATTTAGTGATTCCAGAGGTTTGGCGTTAATCTGTAGGCTGAGAGCCATTTCTATAGGGTCGAATTGCAGAAAATATAAGGGAGCCGCTAGTTTAAATTCGAAGAAATTGTTGTGCGTGGTCTAGGGAATTTGCAAGAACGTGAAGTTGAGATTGAAGTAGAAGCTGGAAATACAAGGATGAGTACAAGCAGTCAATACTCGAGTTTCCAGATGATTTACTCCTTTTCCTGCTGATTCGAAGTTCCTTTACAATTTTGTGGTTCGATAGTGACCGAGTTGACCATCAAAATAAGTCTGCATTCATTTTTGTGACTAGCTGTAAGTATTAGTGGCTTGATTTTCATTGTGGAAGAGCAGCTTGAGCCTCTAATGAAGGCCCACTTTACACTCCGCTGTTGGACGAAGCCTTCTACATTCTCGGGCTACGTGTTTCTTGTTGGATTAAGTATGTACTTTGCTGGAGCCTATCCTCACTCATAAAGAGGTCGTGTTGTGTCAACCAATTCTATTGCTTCCTGTGCGTGAATATCAACTGGATCAACCTCTGCGTATTGTGGAAAATTGCTTTGGCTTGGAGAGAACCATGTTAGTCCTGCGGGATGTGACAAAGATTCATATCACTTGTGTTGGGGGTGTTTGGAGCAGAAGGGTTACGAGTTGCCTATTATATGATTGATACATAATTAAAAGCAAGCGCTATTCCTTTATTTTACTCATTGGACAAACCTCGAATCTATACTGGAGCACATTGCTATATATATGTTGCCTCAGCTGAAAAACGTTTCTCTTGATAGTGTATCTAATCATATTTGAGGATGCATTTGCAAAACTAAGATCATAACCCTATAGCATCTCAGTTGAATAAGGATGAATCAATTTTATTCTTGTAGTAGCTTTCTTGGCAAAACCGAATTACTAAGACTATATCAGTACACTTGGGAGTGATTCAAAGTTGTTCACAATGGATTTGTGCAAGAGTACGCAATAGTTTGGTGCAAATTGGCTTGGGTGACCTGTAGTGAATGCAATGTATTGACTTAAGATTGCATGAGGGTAGTTGAATATATAACAGGCAGTTGTAGCATTGAATTTTTGGCAATAGGCAAATGTATATTTATTCCTACAGCAGAGGACACCCACTTGGAGATATCAGTCCTTAAGGCGTCAAATAGTGACCACATTATTGGTTGAACCATGGAGGGATTCCTAAACATATTGATGAGAATAAAAATAGAAGTTGGTTCCTTAAACCACCATGCATCAGAAGACCAGAAAACAAAACCAAACAGCAGACCCTTTTCAAGAGGAATTAATGCCATCCTTCAAAAAGGACAGCCAAAAGGTTTGCAGGAAGAATTGGGGGTTGGTCACAAAATTCTTGCACTTGGGACAGATTTGAAACGCATGAAGATGTCATGGAGAGCTCTGTCCAAACTTGATGAACTCAATGAACTTCTATCCAAAATAAGCCAAGAAGAAGGGAAGAAACTGATTTGGGCTCTAAAGCCTGCTATGCTTGCTCTTATACAGCCCAAATTCTTGGAGGAGCCTTGTGAAGGGGTCACATTTCCCATTGCAGCTTGCCTCAGTAACATCATGAAGTTGACCACACCTATAGCTCCATACAATGATGAGGTTATGAGGAGGATTATGAGGTTGATTGTAGAGACTTTTCAGGATTTAGACAACAGCACAGGCTCTACCTTCGGGAAGAAGCTTGAGATTCTATGGAGTATGGCCACATTCGAGACTTATGTCATCATGTTTGACCTTGAGTGTGATGACTTGATCCTGCAGATGTTCCAATGCTTCTTCAGCATTAGGAGACATCATCCTGATACTGTCATAGCACACATGCAGTCCATTTTGTCGTCATGTATTTGAGACCATGGGACCATTGGCCGAGAGTTGCAGACCCGATTATTGAGCATTTGGAGGAGAGAGCAGTTGGTCTCACCTGCTTCTTATGAGCTAGCCCAAGGGCTGGTTGAGCAGAATATTGGGCTATTCAGGAGACAGTTGACCAGGGAGGAGCTGCTCCAGTTTGGTGGGTCAGGCAGCAGAAATGAGTTGAGGAGGAAGGGACTTTGCTTCATTTGCAAAGAACCTTGGGGGCCTGATCACTCATGTTTGAGAGATGCAGATGAGGTGGCAAAGGTAGAGCAGGTAGACGTTCCTTTTGTATACCAGGATGAGGACCCTTCTTTAGATGAGTCCATGGGATCATATGAGGATGCTTCTAGGGAGCGAGAGCATCCATGCAGAGAGGATGACAGTAGATCGGAGTTGTGTTCCAGTGAGCAGGGTGAGCAGTCATGGGACTCTATGAGAAATACTCTGGGTGATGAGTCACTTGCGACGATTCAACCAGAGCAGCATATGATGGAGCCTGAGTCAGCTGAGTAGGATACTATGGACATCAGGCATGACATTTCCTTAGGTGAGGTCCAGATGGGCGCCCACATTGAGCCTATGATGGATATGCGGCTAACATTGGGGTCAGCCTTTGAGGAGGAGCAGTCAGATGCACAGACACTGAGTACAGTGATGGCAGTTGCCGATCCATATCCTCTAGAGGTGTTGGAGATTGATGGGATTGTTCTGCAGGGGACCAGTAGACAGCGAGAGCATGACATTCCTGATCAGGAGTGGGAGGAGTTGTTGGATATGGTGGAGCATCCAACTATGAGTCGACACAGGGACGAGGCACAGACAGATGTACACGCAGTCAGCAGAACTGCAGTATTTCCAGTGAGTAGCACTCTCCAGGAGTACATCGATGGGGCTTGCAGCATATCTTGCCCACTTTGGCCCATTACAGAGAAAGGGGCTTCCTTCTACAGGCAGCTTTCATAGGCAGACAGGGCAGAGCAGTGGGAGTCGATTACGGGCTGGCAGCAACACTCAAGGCATGTTCCATATGCAGCTGTTGCTACATCGGATTCTTCTTCCAGGATGGACTGGCGAGAGATCATGAGTTGGTACCCTCTTGATGGTACAGTATTTTTCGTGGGAAGCACAGCGAAGCAAGGGCCCTTAGACATAGTAGATGTTACAGATTCCAGTTGGCAGGAGGGCACCGGTTGTCGTTACTCCAGGACTCCTTCCCGATTTCAGGAGAGCAGGATCAGCATGGGATTGAGTCAGGACTTGGATTGGAGAGACGTGATGAGTTGGTATGCAGTTGGTGGGGCAGCATATGCAGTTACAGGTACAGCACAGCAGGAGCCCGGGAGAATTGATGCTTGTTGGTGGTCTTCACCTTTGAGAGCATCAGCTATAGCCAGAGACAGTACGCAGCGTGAGTCGTGGGACTTGGGCGATGATTGGCCATGGTGGCATTGGGATCCGGGAGGATTGTTTTTTGACTGGGACAGAGAGAGATCAGTTTCGGATCCCGGCATTGAGGGGTCTGTTCTGAGAGGGTTGACACAGGTGCATAGTAGCACCCAGAGGTTGGTATGGGATCCAAGCATTGGGTCTGAGATGCGGCGGGCCAACAGAGTGGCCCACATATTTCGATTGCTTGAGGGCAAGCAATCTTGGGGCGGGAGGTTTGTAATATTCCCATTTTTGGTATCACCCATGACAGGGCTAGGAGGTACTTCCAGAGTTAGGAGCAGACAGGTCACATGTACAAATTGGTGCTATCAGTGGGCTCAAGAGCTTTTCGGAGGAGTTTTGAGGAGTTTTCATGGTGTTCGGAGGCATTCGCTTGATATACTCCATCATCCGAGCAGTTTGGCTTTCGTTCCGATGCATTCTGATAACTTTCGGAAATTAGAATTATTTATGGGCTTAACTCAGCTGATTATGCTCAAGGTGGCATTCTGGGAGGAATACACGATGGAACACCTTAGTGTAATAGCTCATTGGAACCGAGATGAGGAGACCTACACGATGGGACAGTTAGACACAGATTTCAGTGACCGGAGGAGGCATGGTAGCCGATTTACCCTTTTTTGCATTAAAAAAGAATATTTTAATAAAAGGAAAAAGTGCGCCATGAATAAAATAATAATAAAATAATGCTCTAGAAGGCTCCAATGGATCTATAAAAGAAAGGGAGGAGGCCATTGGGAGATATCTTTGGAGTAGATCATTTTCTTGTGTATGAGAGGTTTGAGGACGTGGTTCTCTACTTCAGCCGTAGCCCCAGGACGGAAACCCTCAGGTGATTTGTGAGTATTGGACGGAAACCCAATACTCTTGAGGAGACTTCATTCAGAGGTTTCACCGTGCTTCAGGGATTGGTGTGAGGATCATTCGGATCTTCAACTTGTGCTTCAATGGGTTCAGTGGTAGCTGTTGCCGGAGGGAGAGCGCAGCAGTTCGATTTTGGAGGTCACAGCAGTGTAGCAGTGTAGCAGATTATCTTGGTGACCAGTTTTACTTCTCAGCTCTTTTTGGGTCAAATCTATATGTAAACCCCTCTTATTAGTTATAATAAAAGCTGAGATTCTTCTGTTCTATCTGGTATGCGATTGCAGTATTTATGTGTTTAATTTTACATGGCAATCTTCTGTTGAATTAATGTTGATTTTTCGATATAATTTGGGGTTTTAGTAAATTTCTGCAATTTTAGTCAAAATATCCCATTTGGGATATTACAAAAGACCATGAGGGTTTTAAATCTGTAAACTAGTTTGTAAATTTGTAAATTGTTCAAGACTTTAAGGGTTTAATCGTTTCTTGGTGTGTGTATCTTCAGATCTGGCTGGTTTCTTGCAGGTTCTGGGTTTAAACCAAAAAAAAAATTAAGATTTGAGGCAGATCCAGCCTCCAAAGTCCAAATCTGCCCTCAAATCCCTACTGTGGACGAATCTGGACATTGTTTCGATTTAAATGAGCATGAAATCTGAGCGTAAATTGAAGAAGTTTTAAATTTTGCTGGAAACTCGGGTGTACTGGGTTTAATTATTGGCTCTGAATGTTGTTCTTTCCCATTCGATCTGCTGCATCCCTTTGCTTCTGTCTGCCCCTCGAGCCAGATCTCACGTTGCCCCTGTGTTTGACGTCAACCCTTCTCTGCAGCTCCATCTTTCTTCTTTCCACGCTTGTCCATTTCCACATACACTCCAACTCCTTGCCATCTGCATCATTCCTCAACACTGGCGTCAAACCCTCTGTCCAGCCTCTGCTTTTCCTTTGCCCGTCCAGCTTTTACCTTACGTTCAATAGAAAGTGCCACGATCATTCATTAAGATACTTGAGCCAATCAACAAAGCTTATCATGAAACAATCATTTTTAATTATTGGCTCTGAATGTTGTTCTTTCCCATTCGATCTGCTGCATCCCTTTGCTTCTGTCTGCCCCTTGAGCCAGATCTCACGTTGCCCCTGTGTTTGACGTCAACCCTTCTCTGCAGCTCCATCTTTCTTCTTTCCACGCTTGTCCATTTCCACATACACTCCAACTCCTTGCCATCTGCATCATTCCTCAACACTGGCGTCAAACCCTCCGTCCAGCCTCTACTTTTCCTTTGCCCGTCCAGCTTTTACCTTACGTTCAATAGAAAGTGCCACGATCATTCATTAAGATACTTGAGCCAATCAACAAAGCTTATCATGAAACAATCATTGAGGTAAATGCCAGATGCTTAAAAAATTTCCGAAATTATGATGTTTCCAATATAACCCAGTTCGAAAATTAAAATGCTCCACAGTCAAATTTCAGATGGAAAAAATTTAGGCTCATTTGACTGTAGAGATTTTTTTTTATTTTTTTTAAGTTTTGATTTCATGAGAAATAAAACAAAAAATTATAAAAATTCTCAAAAAATATCTTTTATAGTCAAATGAGCTTTTGAAATTTTAACCCAAATGTGACTATATGAAATCTTTGATTTGTCTGGATCGAACTTAATTGGATCATCTTAAATATCTGGCATTCTCATATTGTTGTGAGTTCAAGTTATTCATGGTTGTGGTGTTTTCAATTAAATATCATTGTGATCAATCGTGTTTTAATACGCAACAGTTAATCGTCATTTGCTTGTTTGTAATTGGCATAACAGGATCTTGTTTGACTCCATAAGACACTAGTCTTAAACGTGAAATCTAATTTAGATTTGTGAAATCTCGTTAATTTCATCAAGTATTTGATGTTTTAGCTGTGTCTCCTGGATTCCTCCTCTTCATTTCTAATAGGGTCTACCTCCCTTAGCTTGCAAGGAGACAGCTTAAATAGAGAGATTGGGGATTAGGGTGACAGCCCCCAATCTGAGCTGTTGTCGCGATGCCTTGACAATCTGTGCGACAACAGGCTGGAAAGGCCAAGGCTTTGCTAGATGAGACCTTGGGCACTTTCGATGACAGTGAAGATGAAGAAGATCAGCTTCCTAGACAGAGGCCAAAGACCATTAGGCTGAAGAGGGCTTTAGCTCGGGAAAGGGAGAAAGAGGCAGAATTGGCAGAGCAGCTCACTCCAAGTGAGCTGCTCACAATAGAAATTAGCAAGGATAGAGAGTCTTGGCTAGAGAGAGCCAATTTGCACCTAGAGGGTCAACTAGAGAAGGCCAAGAGAGACACTGACATACAGAGGAAGATGGCAAGACATTATGCCACGAGAAACAGGATTGCAAGGGCTAAGCTCAAACGAGCCCATGCAAAGATACGAGCTTTGACCGAGGAAAAAGAGAAAGAGAAGCTCAATATCCTTGTTGATGTGTCCCTCGAAGCCTCTAAATCTTAATCAGCAAGCTAAATTCCAATTTTGGCACATTTTTGCACATTTTGAATTTTTTACACTTTGACTTGCAGAAATTGGGCTCTTTTTGGGGGCACTCAAATGCAAAATGGTCAGCATCCTCATGTTCCTAGTGATGAGTACATTGACCTCATAAAGTTTCAGAATATTTGGAGCAAAATTGGTCCCTCAAAAAGGCCAAAAACTACCAAAAAATCACCTTTCTGCCCTCTTTTGGCACTGGCGCTGCGCGTTTAGCTGTCTTGGGAGAAGTAATTTTTGACAAGGCAAATGGGCACCATTCTGAAAACAGGAGGCAGATTTAGAAAATAGACTCAGAGACTGTAACAAATATAATTTGTATAAAATAGAATAAATATAATTACTAACTAATCAAATAGTGATTATGTTAAGTAATTGTTAGTTAGCTGAAAAAGCATGTCTAAAAGACATACCTGATCGTGTAAGGTCACCTGCATGGGTATATAAGCAGGACCTCATTGTAACTTTCAATCATCTTATTATATCTTATCATATTTTATTAATAAATTATTATTATAAATACCTCTTGTGTATTTTTATAATTAAAGCTATTTTTGCTATTAAAGTCAACAAACCTACTAGTTTTGTTGCTACAGTGGTATCGGAGCCATATCAGAGCCATATTGAAGCTATCAGAACCATATCGACGCCAAGTTGAAGCCATGTCACACAACATCGTCTTACAAGCTTATGAACGTAGTATACAAGCCCAGGAACATTGTCTACCATACAATGTGCGGTTATGCGAAGACCCTGAAGAAAATGAAAAGACAAAAAAATTCAAGAAAAGCTTCAGCGATTAGAAAATTCATGTGCAGAAGTCACAACCCGTTTTAAAAAAATTTATGCAGTAATCCATAATAGAGAAGATGACAGCAACAATACTTGTTTCCAGGCGCAATCTGATGTTAGGGTGCGGCCCAAGTTAAAGCTTCTCCCGCGATCTAAGCCGTTGGAAGCTACTTCTTAGACTGCAGTAATGGATGTTACAGATAATTCACATGGTGGGTTGATGAGCAAGTCATATGAATATCACTCAAAAAACCGATCTACTAAGCGACCAAAATTAAATTTGAAGCCTCACTCACTGCCTGTTGAGCAACTTGAAGCAAGTAGTGAGAAGAACAGGAAATCTCTGTTTGGTGGGGCCCGACCACGAGAAATTGTATTAAAGGAGCGTGAAAAGAACAAGAAATCTCTGTTTGGTGGGGCCCGACCAAGAGAAAATCTGTTTGTTGGGGATTTGTCGCAAGAAAATTCCGATCATGCTGCTGTTGTACAAGCTTCTCAAGAAAATCCTCATCAAGTTGATGTTCTACAAGCTTCTCAAAAGACCAGTGACAATGCTACTGTAGAAGAAAGGGTTGAATCGAGAGCAAGTAGTGTTAGGTTGGATGAAAAATTGTTAGATTCAGTCGTGCCCAAAGAAGAGGTTGTCAATGAAAAACTGCGATCAGTGGTTCTTGAGAAAAAGCATGCTTTTGAAGGTTTGGAGAATGTAAATTCCTTCAAGAAAACAACCATGGTGGTTGAAGACAATTCAATTATTACTGCACCAGAGGTCGAGATTAATCAGGAAGAAATTTATAAGATATGTGCAACCCTTGTTTATGATAGGAATGAAGGTGAAAAAGAGGTTGTTGTGAAACAACTTGAGGAAAAAGCAGTTGCTAAGCAGGATGTTCTTCAAGTCCAAAACGAAGCCTTTAAAAATGGGGATGATATAGAGAAGGTATCTATGAAGCAGGAGGGTTGTCTATATGCAGCCACTAAAGAAATTAAATATGAGGATGAAGATGAATACGACAAAGTTGCGATTGGTAGGGAAGATGCAGGTGAACGGACTTATATGAGAAAGATTATGGATGTCGGTCTGAAGGTGAATTCCCACAACTCTCTGCCCAGATCATTGTATGAACTAAAACACTCTTGGAGAGATCCCTGTGCAAACCATTATGCGGCAAGCACCAGGCTTAAAGAAGATGACGAAGAGGCTGCTGCACATCCTGACACAGTAATGGTTGATGAGCTTAACTTAGGTGAAGAGGAAGAGGGCAGAAAACTGTATGATGACAAAGAAAATAAAAATCTCGAGGATACAATCAATGGAATGTCAAGAAAAGAGGAGATCAACAGTTCACCTTTGCAAGAAGTCAAACCTGGAATAGTAGATTTGAGGTCTATCATGAAAGTTAGGCATCAGCAATACTTGGAATCTGAACCTTCACCTTTGGAAGAGGCAACAGGTGGATCTGGATTGTGTACTGCCCCATTTGATTCCAATATGCAGAAGCCCAAGAAACGAGTGAGATTTGAGCCTGGAAGTAAAGGGGATCCCGCTAGACAGTTGGAACCTGAGCACGATGACATTGAAGGTGTGAACTCAAGAAAGAGACCATCAATAAGAGGATCCGGTTCTTCAGACTTGGTACAGAATGACTGTGTTGGAGTCCACGACTATGTTACAAATTCCTCTAAATACATACACTATACATTGGATTGGTCAAATGAGGACAGCGACAGAATGAACATGCAAGCTTTTAAAGATTTTTCTCAGCTGGTAAAGTCATCTGGCTTTGCATCTGCACAAATGGATAATTTTGTGGAGCAAATAAGATCTGTTACTTATATTCCTAGAAAAAAAGCAGCCTGCTTTGAGAAAATGAGAGAGAATTCAAATCACAAAGTCAATTGTCAGACTACAGAGGATGTAACAAATATGATTAGTAGCCAACAAATGGTTCATGAAAAACAATTTATTCAGATTTCATACCATCATCATGAAAATATACCTTTTGCTCGCTTTCCTGAAAGGGAAAAGATATATAAAGTTGGAGAGCAGTCTCACGTGTGCCATTACTATGAAAAGGAAGAAGTGGAAACCATAGCTAATTCAGAAAAAACAGATAAAGAATGTACGTTGAAATACCTAGAAGGAAACAAGGAGCAGAGGGGAACTATCTCTATATTGGATAAATCAGAGAAAAAATCATCCACTGAGTTTGGCAAGATTTACAGTGAAACAGATCTAAAAAACATTGTACAACGTGTCAATTTAATTCATAATCCACCTCCTGCCATGCCACAAGGTGTCCATTTAGTGCAAAATCCACAGCCTGGCATGCCACGTGATGTTAATTTTAACCCAAATCAGAACATGTGCAGACTCTGCGGTTTTACAATGGGCATTAATAATGCGTGTGGTAGTTGTATTAATTATACATTCAATCGTGCCAAAGAGTTGAAACGAGATATTGAAACCCAAAAAAGAATTAATGCATCACAATTGGAAGCTCTTCAAAATTCGAACGATGACGTTGAGTTTCTGAGAAAGTGGGACTTTGCTCCTGGTGAAGCATCCCCCACTACTGATGTTACCATACTTTGCACTGATGGAACCTTGCTTCACGCACACTCTAGGGTTCTGTCGAGTAGATCAGATGTTTTGCGTGCATTGCTGGAAGAAAAGAAAGAACAATTCTGTACTCCTCCCCCATTAGAAGATGCAGGTCCCTCAAACATTTATTGATAGTAACAGAAGCAGCATTTGGAAAGGGTTACAAACAGGTTTAAGAAACGATATTTACGAACCCAGGTGTGACGTTTAATGAGCAAATGTGTTTATAGGGTGGACAGTGTCAATTTAATTATATTCATAATAAATTAATAAATTAACAAATCATAAAGTTCTTTAAAAAATTATTATAATATAAAGTTATATTATAATATATTTTATAAAATTATATATATATATATATTCGATAAAAAAAAATTATTAATTTAATATTAATTAATTTAAAAAAAAAAAAACAACAACCTAGTTCAAAGACAACATTAGAGAGAATTCTACAAGATAAGGTACCAATGATGAATGACATGCCTAGGAGATAATCCCAAGTGAAGGAAATTGTCAGAAATTAAGCTTTGAGGATAAAGCTTCCAAAAGAAGAGGCAATGTAACAAATATAATTTGTATAAAATAGAATAAATATAATTACTAACTAATCAAATAGTGATTATGTTAAGTAATTGTTAGTTAGCTGAAAAAGCATGTCTAAAAGACATGCCTGTTCATGAAAGGTCACCTGCATGGGTATATAAGCAGGACCTCATTGTAACTTTCAATCATCTTATTATATCTTATCATATTTTATTAATAAATTATTCTTATAAATACCTCTTGTGTATTTTTATAATTAAAGCTATTTTTGCTATTAAAGTCAACAAACCTACTAGTTTTGTTGCTACAGAGACCTTTCCAATGAGCGATCATGGAGCTCATTTGGACACCAGGAAGGCCTCCAAAAGTTAGCTGCAAAACAGGTCATTTTCTCAGTCTTGGCGCTACGCATTTGCACTAGCGCTACGCCCCTGTACCTTGGAGCTGCGCCCTTACCAAGAGTTATTGCAAAAGATATTTTGAAGCCTTAAAGTCAAAACCTCATTTTGTATTTCCATCAATTCCTTGGGTAGCTCTCAAAGAGCCATTAACCTCAATTCTAATGCACAACTAATAAAATTCTTGGTTTTAGGAGCATGGGTTTTACCCATGGGTATCCCTATCTCTCCATCTTTTGGAGAGGATTGGTGTTGTGATTTTGTTGGTTTATTTCATTTTGCATTAATAAAATTCTTGGTTTTGGGAGCATGGGTTTAACCCATGGGTATCCCTATCTCTCCATCTTTTGGAGAGGATTAGTGTTGTGATTTTGTTGGTTTATTTCATTTTGCATGCATAACATCTAATTGAGAAATTAACACTACATGCATTACACTCATTTTGCATGCAATTTTATTTAATTTGCTACAAATTTAAAGTCTTTTCACTTTCATAGCAAGTTCAAACTTTTGCATGCAAACACTTAACTTGAATCTAATTTGTCATGAATTTTGTTCCAAGTATACTTATGCTTCACCCTTAATTACATCTCCTATGCAATTAAGTATTTGGGCAAAATCTAAAGCAACATTTTACTTCATGGCAAGCGAATATCTTTCAAGTTAAAGTTATTTTTTATGTTTGGTTAATTTACTTACATGCCCCAAGCATTCACTAAAATTTACCTCCAACTTAAGTTGGTTGAATAGACATTTTAGGGACCCTCTACCTCTATGGACTCCTCACTGTGAGATCCAAATATTTGGACGAGGGTGAGGTTTGAGGATTAGACTTCAATTGTAACCTTGCCTTAGAACTAATTAATAAAATAAACAAAGAGCATTTTTCATCACATTTACCTTACTTGCAAGATCTAAATTTTTGCTTTCTTGATGGTTTAGAGTCTCACATGCAAAATCATTCCCTATTTTCAAGAAGCATTTCCTTTCATGCAAGTATTGTAATCTCTTTTGCAACAAGTTTAGTTTAATTTTCTTGTACTTGGAACAATGTCTACTTTAGAAAGCTCCATTTCATAATAATGATCATCATGTTCATGAATGGTTTGAGTCTCATTTCCTTTCAAGTACTCTTATTTCATGTTGCAAAGCTAATTGCACGTTGTTATCTTGGTCTAACAATTGAGTTTTTCTATCATCTCATTTACATTCTAACAAATAGATTGTAATATCCCAAATGGGATATTTTAACTAAAATTGCAGAAATAAACTTAAGCAGCAAAATAAATGGAAATATACACACAGCGACTAACAAAACACAATGGATGTCGATAAAATCACTAAGCCATTTTATTAATCCATAATAAAAAGTACATCAACATAAAGGAATAGCGGAACCTGAGCTTGCCAAGCAAGCGGAGCAAACCCAGAAAGATCTCTGGCCCAACTGATGAATGACGCTGGCAATGACGTAGACGGCTTGACAAGAAGACTGCTGCAAATCGGCTCCGACAAAACTGTCACTAAACCCACTGAAGCACAAGTTGAAGATCTGGATGATCCTCACACCAATCTCTGAAGCTCTATGAAACTTCTAAGTGAAGTCTCCTCGAGAGAGTTGGGTTTTCGTCCAACACTCACAAATCACCCAAGGGTTTCCATCCTAGGGCTATAGCTGAAGTAGAGAACCACGTCCTCAAACCTCTCATACACAAGCAAATGATCTACTCCAAAGATATCTCCCAATGGCCTCCTCCCTTTCTTTTATAGATCTCTTGGAGCCTTCTAGAGCATTATTTTATTATTATTTTATTCATGGAGCACTTTTCCCTTTTACTAAAATATTCATTTTTAATGAAGAAAAGGGTAAATTGGCTACCACGCCTCCTCCGGTGACTGAAATCCGTGTCTAACTGTCCCACCATGTAGGTATCCTCGTCCCGGTTCCAATGAGCTATTACACTAAGGTGTTCCATCATGTATTCCTCTCGGAATGCCACCTTCAGCATAATCAGCTGAGTTAAGCCCATAAATAATTCTAATTTCTGAAAGTTATCAGAATGCATCGGAACGAAAGCCAAACTGCTCGAATGATGGAGTATATCAAGCAAATGCCTCCGGACACCATGAAAACTCCTCAAAACTCCTCTGAAAAGCTCCTGAGCCCACTGATAGCACCAATCTGTACATGTGACCTGTCTGCTCCTAACTCTAGAAGTCCCTCCTAGCCCTGTCATGGGTGATACCAAAAAAAAAGAATATTACAGACCTTCTGCCCCAAGATTGCTTGCCCTCAAGCAATCAAAATATGCGGACCACTTTGTCAGCCCGATGCAATGGAGACCCAATGCCTGGATCCCATACAAACCTCCTGGTGCAACTATGTGCCTATGACAAGCCACCCGGAATAGACCCCTCAATGTCGGGATCCCAAACTGATCTCTCACTGTACCTGTCATCAAATAATTCTCCCGGATCCCCATGCCACGGTGGCCAAACATCGCCCAAGTCCCGCGTCCCAGACTACGCACTGCCTCTAGCCATGGCTGATGCTCTAAGAGGGGAAGACCATGACTCCTGCTGCGCTGTATCTGTGACTGTGTAAGCTGTCCCATCAACTGTGTACCAACTCATCACCTCTCTCCAATCCAAGTCCTAACTCAATCCCACGCTGATCCTGCTCTCCTGAAATAAGGATGGAGTGTTGAAGAAACGACGACCTGTGCCCTCCTGCCAACTGGAATCTGTAACATCTACTATGTCTAAGGGCCCCTGCTCCGCTGTGCTCCCTACGAAGAAACCCGTACCATCAAGAGGGTACCAACTCATGATCTCCCGCCAGGCCATCTTGGAAGAAGAATCCAAGGTAGCAACAACTGCATATGGAACATGCCCAGAGTGTTGTCGCCAGCCCATAATCAACTCCCACTGCTCTACCCTGTCTGCCAATGAAAGCTGCCTGTAGAAGGAAGCCCCTCTCTCTATAATGGGCCAAAGTGGGCAAGATACGCTGCAAGCCCCATCGATGTACTCCTGGAGAGTGCTACTCACTGAAAATACTGCAACTCTGTTGACTGCGTGTACATCTAACTGCGCCTCATCCCTGTGTCGACCCACAGATGGATGCCCCACCATCTCCAACAGCTCCTCCCACTCCTGATCAGGAATGTCGTGCTCCTGCTATCTACTAGCCCCCTGCAGAACAATCCCATCAACCTCCAACACCTCCAGAGGATATGGATCTGCAACTGCTGTCACCGTACTCGATGTCAGTGTATCTGACTGCTCCTCCTCAGTGGCTGACCCCAAGGTTAGCCGTATATCCATCGTAGACTCAATGTGAGCCTCCATCTAGCTCTCCCCCGAAGAAATATCATGCATGATGTGCATAGTATCCTCCTCTGCTGACTCGGGCTCCATCATATACTGCTCTGGCTAAATCGTCACAAGTGACTCATCATGCAGAGTATCTCCCGTAGAGTCCCCTGACTGCTCACCATGTACACTGGAATGCAGCGTCGGTCTACTGTCATCATCTCTGCACGAATGCTCTTGCTCCCCAGTAGCATCCTCAACTGATCCTATGAACTCATATAAAGAAGAGTCCTCACCCTGGCATACAGAAGGAATGCCCTCCTATTCTACCTCTGCCACATCATCTGCATCACTCAAGCATGAGTGATCAGGTCCCCAAGGTTCTTTGCAAATGAAGCAAAGTCCCTTCCTCCTCAGCTCATTTCTACTGCCTGACCCACCAAACTAGAGCAGCTCCTCCCTGGTCCACTGTCTCCTGAATAGCCCAATATTCTTCTCAACCAGCCCTGGGGCTAGCTCGTAAGCAGCAGGTGAGACCAACTGCTCTCTCCTCCAAATGCTCAACAACCGGGTCTGCAACTCTCGGCCAATGATCTCATGGTCTCTCATACATGACGACAAGATGGACTGTATGTGTGCTATGACAGTATCAAGATGATGTCTCCTAATGCTGAAGAAGCATTGGAACATATGCAGGATCAAGTCATCACACTCAAGGTCAAACATGATGACATAAGTCTTGAATGTGGCCATACTCCATAGAATCTCAAGCTTCTTCCTGAAGGTAGAGCCTGCGCTGTTGTCCAAATCCTGAAAAGCCTCTACAATTAATCTCATAATCCTCCTCATAACATCATCATTGTATGGAGCTATAGGTGCGGTCAACTTCATGATGTTATTGAGGCAAGCTGCAACTGGGAGTGTGACCCCCTCACAAGGCTCCTCCAAGAATTTGGGTTGTATAAGAGCAAGCATCACAGGTTTTAGAGCCCAAATCAGTTTCTTTCCTTCCGCTTGGTCTATTGTGGACAGGAGTTCATTAAACTCTTCCAGTTTGGACAAAACTCTCCATGACATCTTCATGTGTTTCAGATCTATCCCAAGTGCAAAAATTTTGTGACCAACCCCCAATTCTTCCTGCAAATCTTTTGGCTGTCCCTTTTGAAGGATGGCATAAATTCCTCTTGAAAAAGGTATGTTGTTCTGCTTGGTTTTCTGGTCCTCTGATGCATGGTGGTTTAAGGAACCAGCTTCTATTTTTATTTTCATCAATTTGTTTAAGAATCCCTCCATGGTTCACAATATATACAAGGTTAAACAAAATGAGACCTTCCCCTTGTAATACAAGATCTGCTCAACAACAACCTCTCTTTATGATTACTAACCACTTCCAGGCACTAGCAACACCGCACATACAAACAGTCTTGCTCACCCAATCAAGGCCCTGACTTATACAAACAACATCAATGGCGTTAAAACATACATCCACCATACAACCTCTACTCATGATAGCAACTTACATGTTTTCCTCGCTCAGACCCTCATCATACAAGGACTAAAATTGTTGTTGAATCGAAATCCCTGTCATTGTGCAACCCTACAGCAGAACACCAATAGACTAACAGCTATAGTGGCATCTGTGAAATTCCCCCTATACAAACATCTTTGTTATGTCAATAATTTTCTGAGTGTGCTTGGGATTATTTTTGAGGAAATTTGTGAAATGGTTGACTTTGATAATTTTGCTTCTGGATCAGTCTATTAAGTGCTCAATAAGTACCCAATAGACTTCAAAAATGGTCTTGCTCTAATTAATATCAGACCCAAAACTTAGCATATTGTTGGTATTTGACAATATGAAAATGACACCAACATAAACAATCCTTTCTCAACTTGAAACAGGAATATATGGTGAGCAGATGAGAGAGCGATTGAACCTGATTTAGATGCCGACAATAAGCGTCAGTTCTGGGAATAGTGATGGGCAGTGGTGAAACAGTGATGACAGCAATCAATTTCGCTCTGTTATAGCAACAACATGCATTCCTTTGTGGAATATGTTGGCCACCATAATTTTCAATCCCATAAATGATAACCTTGGAGACTTGATTCTTGGAAATAAGAATTTCGGCTAGATTTATAAATAAACCGCAAATCAATATTCAGTAGTGTGGCCCCTCCTTCGCTCTGCTCCTCGTATGGCGGCTTGATCCCAGCATTACAGATGTGATTTGATTCCGATCCAACACTAACTGACAACGCTGCCTTCTTTGCTCAGGTCGATAGCATTAATCCATCCAATTTTGTGATTAAATAGTACAACTCTGGTACTCTGTGAAAGTCACATATGCCCGCAACACATCAGGGTCACTAGTATTCGTCCTCCAACAGTCATGACCTCGACTTTTGGAGATGGTGGATCGAGAATTGTTGAGCGCATGTCCTTCGATCATACCATCTTGTTTCACTACTCTCCCTGGATCCAACTACACTCACACACAATGCTTGGTATACAATCCGTTGCCATTTTGCACTCATGCGCTCACAGATCTTCACACTATGAATTGTGCAAAGAATGTATATCCATCGATTTAGCTCGACTTGACTGCTCGTTTATTAGTGCGAAATGCGGCCCCACAAGCTGGGCTTGGCAGCTATCACTGCACTAGTCTGTCTGACTAACAAAAAATAAAAAATAAATAAATAAATTAAATTAAATTAAATAAATTAAAAAAATTAATTAATTAATTTTTCAGGCTCGATAAAGGTTGACGGACGATTTCCCATCACCCGAGGATGACCCCGTCACATGGCTTCACGCACATGCCCTCCGACTGGTTTGGTGACCATATAAAATTTGCGTGACTGCTCTAATCAGAGATATGCACACAATTCAAAATCGGGCTTTCATTCAATTTAATGCGGACGCCCATTGAGATTCTGAGTTACCCACTCGATACTGCTTTACGATCATCATAATTCTTTGTGGGCCTTCGATCCCGACGTTCAACACCACCGCTGCTTGTATCCACGTTTTCTTCGTAGATGTATTGTCAAGTGCCAAATTCTCCAACATACATCAGAACCACAGGGTCAGCTTTACGATACGTCTGGAATTTTCCACGCCTGACAACAAAAGTGAGCCCCCATGCCACAATCTCAACACATTGCAAAAACAACAAATTCAACCTGCTTGAAGGGTGAGATAATAATTTTGGCCCCACGCAGAGATTAATTTGGCGTTTAATAAATAGATCGAGCCACGACGAGTATAAACTCAGCCAAAAATTTATCGGACAATTATTGACGGAACGACAATTGGAAGAAATTTTGTCAGATTCTTAATAAGGGAAATTTGTCGAACTAGCCGGGTCTTTGGCTACTATGGCAAAACCCTTCAAAGGAAACTGAAACCACTGTACTACAATACGATTCCATTTTTTTTTCTTTTTAAATAATCTGCAGCCGCTTGAAAACTCGACCCCTTGACAAAATGATTTCAACTTTTGGGCCTTGCAATATTTCTGTGATGGATTTTCTCACAAACCCTCTATTTTATTGAAGTTGATCCATAATGAACCCGCAGGTTGAGCCAAAACCACTACTCTGATACCACTGTAATATCCCAAATGGGATATTTTAACTAAAATTGCAGAAATAAACTTAAGCAGCGAAATAAATGGAAATATACACAGCCACTAACAGAACACAATGGATGCCGATAAAATCACTGAGCCATTTTATTAATCCATGATAAAAAGTACATCAACATAAAGGAACAACAAAACCTGAGCTTATCAAGCAAGGGGAACAAACCCAGAAAGATCTCTGGCCCAACTGATGAATGACGCTTGCAATGATGTAGACGGCTCGGCAAGAAGACTGCTGCAAATCGGCTCCGGCAAAACTGTCATTGAACCCACTGAAGCATAAGTTGAAGATCCGGATGATCCTCACACCAATCTCTGAAGCTCTATGAAACTTCTAAGTGAAGTCTCCTCAAGAGAGTTGGGTTTTCATCCAACACTCACAAATCACCCAAGGGTTTCCGTCCTAGGGCTACAGCTGAAGTAGAGAACCACATCCTCAAACCTCTCATACACAAGCAAATGATTTACTCCAAAGATATCTCCCAATGGCCTCCTCCCTTTCTTTTATAGATCTCTTGGAGCCTTCTAGAGCATTATTTTATTATTATTTTATTCATGGAGCACTTTTCCCTTTTATTAAAATATTCCTTTTTAATGCAGAAAAGGGTAAATCGGCTACCACGCCTCTTCCGGTGACTGAAATCCGTGTCTAACTGTCCCACCATGTAGGTATCCTCGTCCCGGTTCCAATGAGATATTACACTAAGGTGTTCCATCATGTATTCCTCCCAGAATGCCACCTTGCGCATAATCAGCTAAGTTAAGCCCATAAATAACTCTAATTTCCAAAATTTATCGGAATGCATCGGAACGAAAGCCAAACTGCTCGGATGATGGAGTATATCAAGTGAATGCCTCCGGACACCATGAAAACTCCTCAAAACTCCTCCAAAAAGCTCTTTAGCCCACTAATAGCACCAATCTGTACATGTGACCTGTCTGCTCCTAACTCTGGAAGTCCGTCCTAGCCCTGTCATGGGTGATACCAAAAAAAAAAGAATATTACATAGATCATTAATTGTTTCCTTTTGAACAAGATAGCTTCACATGCTTGGATTCATAAATTTGTTTATCTTGAAAGCATTTATAATATCTTGTGCTAACATTTTCTTGTTTCAACTTTTCAGGATTACTTTTGCTTTCTATTTGAAAGCATTTTACTTCATTTAAGCAAATACAATTTCATTTTAAAGAGCAATACTTTGAAGGCACTGGTTTCGTATGCTTTACGCTTATTTTATGTAATAATGGTTATTTCTCATATCATTTTTTGCTTATAAAGAAGTAATCTATTTAAGTCTAACAACTCTCCTAGAAACTCACATCTTTTAACTTAGTTTTCCATTTAGGGACCACCCCATATAGCTAACCTAGGAGATAGCTTAAACGGAGAGAGTTGGGATTAGTGTGACAACCCCTTCTCTGAGTTCCTTGCCACCAACCACACCTTGTGGGGTTAAAGGCTTTTCTCACTAACTTGTAGGTACATGTAGGCGGCAAGCGATAACACCCCCCATAGCCTTTTGTTGGGAGACAGCTAGAACAAAGAGGTCGGGGCACAGAGTGACAGCCCCCGACCTGAGCTGTCGTCGCAATGCCTATACAATCTAAGTGACAACAAGGTCCACAAAGACTTAGACTCCCCCTCCCCTTGTCCATACTTTGGGTCGAGCCTGCAATGCTGCCCCAAAGGTTGATGCAGCTAAAAAGAAAGTTAAAAGCATAATTTGGCCACTTACAACAGGAAATGTACCATAAAATGCAAAAGATGGTCGGGACATGAAAATTTAGCACATGGGCAAAAGCCAAGCATGAGCTCTACCCCCATTATGGCCATCATCCTGGTTCCTAGGGGCCCCTATATGAGCCCCCCTACATCATTAAGGAACCCATGATTGTCCCAACCCCTCGTGGGCGATAAACTACCCAACCTTAAGGGGGTATTCACTGCTACATCATTCACATATTGCTCTCGTTCCATGGAGCCTCAAGCAGTTATGAAAAAAAATCAATAAAAGGTAAAAGGCATATGAAGAAAGGTGGAAAAACAAAGGTCGGTGTAACTTATGTACCATGATTGCTCACTCCTACATCTATACACCCAAGTATGGGCTTCTCTCATTATAGTTAACCTTGTAGCACGGCATGTGGCTTGGAGCCTTCGCTGTTAACCCGCTATGTCCCATCACAATTTCACATGACACCTACCATCTGACGGATGTACAATGGACCTGTCACTCCCTTAGGGGTTGAAACCTCATAATAGTGTCCTTGATTAACTTTCTTCTTGAGCTTGGAGACACATGTATACTCTAAAAAACCATTATGGAAGGGCATGCCACTATGAAGTGCCCACTTGGTCCCTGTGAAAGTTTCAAAACAGAAACCCTACTACAGTGTCTTGATCTACCTCGCCTACTTGTTTAATTAACTTAACAAGTTCTTTGACTGAAGTATTCAGAAAAACATTAAAGCAAATACAAACTGCAGCCTACAAATCTAAAGATCATTTACTGAACAGCAAGCACATGTGACAAAATTAAACAGATTTTTTTGGAGAAATGTCCCTGGAAAAACCCAATGCGGGAAAATCGGTGCAACAACACTAGAGGGTTTTATTATTATGCAGAATCTGAATACAACAATCTGGACACAATAGTTGTACCTTTCACTCGAAAACTGAAAATATGGTTGAATCACACCCTCAATCGGGATTTACAAATAACGAGCCCTTTCTAGCCCACTGGAAACCCTCAGCGCAGTCTTCTTCAGCCTCTGCGTCATCCCTCTAACCCAGCGTAGCACAAGCTACCCTTGCGTCACTCTGAATGTAATATCCGTTTTCAGGGATATCTCTCAAACACAAGCAAACTCCAACCAGAGATGGATTGGGAGGGCATTTACCAGATATTTCACCTCTGAAAAGAGGGTGAGATCTGGAGGCTACCTGGCCCTTTCTAGACTCTGTCTAAGAGTATGGGGAAAACACACCAAGTGGTATAGTAACTGGAATGCTCGAAGAGAAAAATAACAGTAGTGCAAGCATACAATAGCATATATAGAACATGTAACAGATACTCAAGAAATGTAGAGAGAATGCTAAGCCATTTTATTACACTGAAAAATATAAGTGAGTACAATAGGTGATCAGAGTGATGGCACCTAGTCTTGCACCAGGCAAGTGAAGAAATACTCTCAGAATGGCAAGGAAATAGCTTCTCTCTGATCTGCGTCCAAGCTGCTGGGGAACTGCTGTGCTACTGCTACTACTGGAACCAAAATGAGTATTTGGGGCTGCTCCCCTACTCGGAAAAAACTGAAACTCTGGAATCAACCTCTACTCACCAAACCCAGAAAAGCCCAGAGAGCATTTCTAAAAAGGCCGACCCCCGAAAATCACCCCCTTGAGGATCTACGCTATCCTCCAAGGCTCTACGCTAAGGCTGAATGGAATCCACCAAAATACTGCCATGAATTCTACCAAAAGCCTCCAATAGGCAAGGGTTGGCCCCTTGCACAATCTCTAGACCCGAAACCTCCAAAATGACATCAACCTGGAGCTCCCACGAAATGAACTGTGTCCTCCCTCTCAAGACTGCGCAGTCACTAGATGCAATGCTCCACAACAAAGCCTCAACTCGATTCTCCTGCAAAAATACTGATAGGAATGCCTCACCCGAGCAAGCACTCGAAGTCTCCCGGGGCTAAGGGTGAGATCTCTGAATGGAGATAATTGGTGCACTAAACAGTGCTGCAGACAAGCTAAACAACTAGCGTGCTCAAGTAGTCAAAGTGACCAACTCAATATGCATAAATATCCAATGCCAAAATGAGGAGGCTCTCCTTCTTTTTATAACGATGGGCCTCTCTCAAACCCTAGGCCCCACCATCTCCAACATAGCCTCCCTTTGCCCACGTTTGCCAACTCAACCTGCGCAGTCCATCCCACGTGGTCTAAGTGGGTCGCCCCTCTACGTGGTCTCTTGGCCCCTCCTTGGCCCACTTAAGTTATAACATTGTGTCTACTAGGGAGTGCACTTTATCTTTAGAGTGAGTTATGTCCCCCTCTACTAACTTTATTTATAATTTAACTATTTAAGGAAAAATTGATCAAAATTAATATTTCCAATTAGCTATCGCTAATTGGGAATATTACAGTCTCCCCCAGCAAAATGTTGCTTGACCCCAAGCAACTGTAGCGATGGATGCTGCAAGATCTTCTAACTCTCTCAAGTGGCATCCTCATCTAGCAAATTCTTCCACCTCACCAAGAATTCTCGAACTGTCCTACTCCGCAGCTGCCTCTCTCTGACATCAATGATGGCCTCCAGCTGTAGCACCAAATGCCCCTCATCATCTGTAGGCGGAAGCTCCTCCGTCACTGTCACCTGTTGTCCCAAAGCCTTCTTCAGGCATGATACATGAAAAATGTTATGAATCTTGCTGCCTTGGGGCCACTCCAACTCATAGGCAACTTGTCCAACCTTGCGTATCACCCTGTATGGTCCATAAAAGCGGGGCTTGAGCTTTTCAGCCCCCTTTTGCTTCAGAGTCGACTATCGGTATGGTTGCAAGCATAGGTAGACCAAGTCCCCTACCTCAAACTGTCTCTCCACCCGACCCTTGTCGGCATACAGCTTCTGTTGATTCTGTGTTGTAGCCAGGTTATCCTTGAGAGCTCGAAGGATGTCCTGACTCTCTTGGATCCAAATCTTGGCTCTCGGAGCCTTGCTGGCACCAAACATCACATCAACGAAAGATAAAGCATGATAGCCATACAATGCATAAAACGGAGGCATACCAATAGACATATGATGGGTGGTGTTGACCACACTTCGTCAACTACCCCATAGCAGTACACCCCCATTTTTTCAAATGGGATTCGTCATGTTCGATGTGGTTGCGCCATTCAGATTCCATCATCAGTCGACATTTTTATAAATGATGTAAACCCATTCTACATGTAATGATGTAAATGATCTAAGTAAGACCGTCAATGTATGTAACAACCTAGGTAAGCCTAGTATGTTGTTGATGATCTCTATCCTAGGAGGTTTTTTGTCTCACTGATTCACGAAAGTGATCGGCAGAGTTTTTCCCTCCAGCCTCACCCCAAAGCTAGGGTGGATTTTGTCATCAGCATGCTAAGTGAGTCGTAGTGTTCTATCGAGTCTTTGTAAAAGTAGTTTGAACTACTTGGTCTACTAGATCATATGTTGAGTCGCAGAATTGGGTATTTATTTGAGGGTCTATACAAATGGGTTTTCCCTCTTCATGTATGTAAATGTATTATCTCATGTAAAAGAGGGTTGGAAAAATAATTATAATCCCCTCTTAGTCAATTAATTAAATTTTATGGTCAATTAATTAATAAAATCTTAAACCAGAAATTTAATTAATTTAGGGTCCTAAATTAGGATTAAATCTTTAAAGGCAAAATTTGTGGGTCCTTGGAAAATGATTTTGAAAGCCCCAAGCCAAGGGAATATTGCGAATTTTAAGAAATATTGGACCCTTGGGCCTTGGTGGTTAAGTCAAGGTCAAAATTTTGGGGTAATTAACTCAAAAATAATATTTTTGAGTTAATTAAAATTGAATTAAATGATAAATTCATTTTTTCCCCAAAATTTTAATTTCAACGCTCCAGATTAAAAGATAATTAAATCTTTTGGACGGTTGAGATTATTTTGACGAGGATCATCCAAACTAGCCGTTAGAGATCTAGTCCTATAAATTTAGAGGTCTTTGTCATTCTTGGATGATCCGATCTCAGAATCGTGTACTTGCTCTTAGAAGCTCTTGTAAACTTTTTTTGAGGAATAAAGCTAAAGACTTTGGGGTTACAAATCTGGATGTTCCTTCTCAGATCTATGTGGTGAATTCTCTCTAAACTCTGCTACTTGGTTTCTTGCATTTTATGGTTGATGGCCTTCATGGATTAATCTGCATATAGGTATCTTATGCAGTTTTCTGGGTTTATAAAATAACATTCTGATTTTTCTAAGGGTCTAATGTTGTTTTCGTAAGTCTCTATCAGTCTAAAATTCAGATCTAAGTGTGCAGGGAAATTATTCTTAAGATTGGGCGTCTGGGGAAGTCTTCGGTTGGACCAGCCGACTCTCAATGAGCATAAATCTGATAAGCTCTTTATTTGTTAAATTCCGGGTCTATCTTACGATATTTGTGATTTTGCAGGGTTTCGAAGGCTTGTGCCTCTCACCTAAACTTTAAATTTCTGAAAATTGAGCTAAAATGGATTTCAGATCTGACCATGAGGGTTTTAAATTGTAAATTATTTGTAAATTTGTAATTTTTCTGTAAGGGTTTAATCGTTTTCTGGTGTGTATCTTCAGATCTTGTTGGTTTCTTGCAGATTCAGGGTTCAAATCGAAATTTTTTTAGCTCTAAGGCAGATCTAGCCTCCAAAGGCCTGATACGCTCGGAAGTCCTCATTGTGGACATTACGGGCGTTATTTTTTGAGTGTTTAAATACGAACTTAAATTGAAGAAATTACGAGTTAACAGGGAATTTGAATGTATTGAGTTTATCAAGGTTATTCTTGCCTGCTGCAAAACCAACATACATGCCTAGTGCGCTCCGACCTTCATCTTGTCTCGCCATCGAGTCCGGCATCCTCAATACTGCTGCCTTCATTTCTGCGTTACCTTCCAAAGAGTGCCCTTAGCTACGCAGCACCGAATCAAGTATGCCATTGCAAACCATTCTCATGCCATCGACCTTGCTAAAAAAACCCCTCCATCGAACTCCACCCTTTCTCCATTTCCCACGGCTGTCTTTTATTCTCCGCATTAAACCTTTCTCTCGCATAATATAAATTTCTCTGTCTGCGTTCAAGCTCAATCTGCGCTGGCTTCCATCTCTGCACCGTCCAACGTCCCATCTGCATTCAAACAAAAACAAAAACGACTTATCCACATCTGCATCCAAACCAGTGTTCAACAACTCTGCCCGCGATTTGCTATTCACCAGGTCGGACTTCGATCTGCTCCTCATAACCTGCGTTTTCCCTGGCCGCTGCCATCGTGCTCAGTTTCCGTCAAACCTTGGCGTCCAATCTCCTCCGCCGTCCAAGCTCCTCACGTTTAACCTGCAAAACGACCAACTGCAACACTGAAAAACGCATACACAGCATTACAATGATAAAACCCGTGTTTAAGTTTTTGGTTCGATTTTAGGTTTTGTGAAGCTTAGTTTTGTATATAGTTAGATTTAAATTTTCGATTTTTGTTAGTCGTAGTCTTAGCTAGCGTTTAGATTTTTTTGTTTTAGATTTCAATAAAGTTTGGGTTAGCATTATTTTATTTCGATTTGTTTAGAGTTATTTCATTTTTAGATTTAGTTTAATTTTAATTTAAATTTAGTTTAGTTTAATTTTAGTTTTGAATTAGATTTTAATTTTAGATCTAACTTTAGGATTTAGATTTTTAATTTTAGATTTAAAAAATAATAAAAAATAAAAAAATAAAAAAAATAAAAATTTCAAAATCCAAAAATAATAAAAAATTTCAAAACTTAAAAAATTTTCCAAGTTTTTCTATGGTCAAGTGAGCTTTTAAAATTTTATTTTGAGATTGACTATATAAAATCGTTGATTTGTCTGGATCGAAATTAATTGAGCATTTTAAATCTTAGCATTTCATTATTCTGCATGGTTGTGGTGTTTTAATTGAATATCATCATCATCAATCGTGTTTTTATTATAAGCAGCAGTTAATCGTCATTGCTTGTTTCTAATTGCATAGCGGGATCTCGTTTGACTCCTTTAGGCACTGGTCTTAACGTAAAATCTAATTTAGATCTGTGGAATCTCGTTAATTTTATCAAGTATTTGGTGTTTTAGCTGTGTCTCCTGGATTCTTGTCCTTCATTTATAATAGAGTCTACCTCCCTTAGCTTGCAAGGAGACAACTTAAATAGAGAGATTGGGGATCAGGGTGACAACCCCCGATCTGAGCCGTTGTCGCGGTGCCTAGACAATCTGTGCGACAACATTTTTTGGCGCCGTTGCGGGGGATAGAGTTTTCTGTCCTTGGTCTTAACGACATTTTCTAATCTTCTAATCTTTCCTCGCCATTCATTAGCCTGTCACGAGGGATCACATTTTCTGGCGTTCTTTCATCTCTTCATCATCTCACTAATCATTTCATCTTTAGCACCTGGACATTTCGGTTGGCTTCTTGTTTGGGTGGTGACTCCACTTATTCATCTTTTTACTCCCAGACAAGAATCCCCCCCCGATATGCATCTGCTATCTCTCGATTATTTCTTCTGTTTTAGAATTAGTTTCATGTTCAAGTGGTGACTCCAATTCTTTCATTTCTTGCAAGAGTTCCTGCTAAGAAGTTCGCTTCTTGAGGACCTTTTGATTATTCTTGAACACGGATCTATTTCTTAAATTTTAAGCAGGTCATAATGGATAATTTTGCTAATATTCAAGGTTATCCCCATGATGTTCCTCAAATGGATAAATTACCTATCTTTCAAGGAAATGATGCAGTTAGTGTTAAATCTCATTTGTTTGCTTTCACTAACTGGTGGAATAGATTTGCAGTTACAAATAATAATTTTGATGATGTGAAGATGAAAACTTTTGTTCTTACTTTTGGTGAGGATGTTGCTGAATGGTTCATGGAAAAACCTGATAATTCATTTGATACTTTTGAATCAATTGTAGCAGCTTTTAAGGAAAAGTATGGTGATAAAAGGGAAGATAGGCATTTGGTAAGAGAAATCAGCACCATAAAAAAGAAAGAAAATGAAACAATTGAAGAATTTAACAGGAGATTTAATGGTATCCTTAGAGAAATATCTCAAACTCATAAACCTCCTGATGGATCTCTTCTAAATTTTTACATTGATGCTTTTAATTTTGAAACTTCATATGAATTAAGGCGGGCTAAAACTGCAAATTATAAGGCTTGTCAATCTTTAGCTGAAGAGCTTGAAAAAGATAGAAGGGCATCTGGGAAGTCTGAAATTCCTGGTTTTGATAGGGCTGCAACTAAGTTAAAAGCGCCTAAAGTAAAAGAACCTCTAGAAGATGATGATGACCGCTAAATTTGGACAACTAGGTCCAAACTCCATGTTATGATGCTCAGATTAAGAGGCTAATATTTTTGTTGGATTCCTCTTTCGGAGAGGTGTAAAATCCATATATAATATGTCTTAATCCGATGAGCAGAACATTTATTTTGAATTTATTATTCTTAATAAATTATATGTGCAGGTCGGCCTTAAGGTTTCACACCCCCAGCAGATGTTTCACACGCCCCAATGATGGATATAAATACAGGCAAAGTTGGAGAGCATTTCATCACAACACAATTCACAACATCTTCTCTCATCTGATTTAGTACGAGCTCCTTGGAGGACGAGTTCAGCCCACACGTGTGAAGGAGAAGAAGGACAAAACAGTACGGCTGAGCTGAAGGACAATTTTCTGCAGTTAGGGTTTTGCAGAAAGTTTGACCAGCGTTGACTTTGGTCAACGCATGGTCCAATTGGGCTGAAAATTTGTGGGAAGTTCGATTTTGGAAGGCCGTACTATTTGGCACAGAAATCGAGGTCAAAGGGTTGACCAATCAGCCGTTGATTCTTTTCTAGCTTGCTGCCCTGCGTTGACTTTTCTGGACAGCGTTGACTTTTTTTGAGTTGACTTGGGTTGACTCGGTTGCTGATTGGAGGACTGTTGTGACACATTCTGGGTTGGCTGACCAAGGAGACTTTGCTGGTTGAAGCATCCTGTTGACCGCCGTAACGCACCACCACATTTTTCTGTTTCTGGTTTGTCTTCTATAAGATCCATTTATATGTTCTATCCGTATTTACTTAACTATTTGTGTGATCGTCAGAAGAAAAGTAAAATTGCTCCTAGCATAGAACATCTACAAAAATTTACATGGTATCGGAGCTGAGGTGAACAAAAACTCTATCTTTAGCAATCATCACCGGAAGAAATGGGTTCCACTAGTCTTGAATTCAAGGAGAATGACAAGCCGACTGGAAGGGATGACTTCCATGCCTGGAAGATGATATTAGATCTCAAATTGGAAGATCATGATCTCTTGGATCATGTGACGGGTAAGATTCAAGAACCTCCATCCAATGCTACCGCTGCTGTTAGAAACAAGTATAAGAAGGGAGAAATCAGAGCAAAGCTGTTGATTAGGGAATCCATACATAAGAGTCTGGTTGCCTATGTATCTGAACTAGGCACATCCAAGGAGATGTATGACAAATTGATCCTTATGTTCAAGGTAAACAATGTGAACCAAGTGCTATTCCTCAAGAACAAGTTGAAGAATATGAAGAAGGGCCGTGATGAGTCTATTCAAACTTTCTTTCTGAAATTGACCGAAACAAGGAACAATCTGCTAGCTATTGGGGAGACAATAGCTGATCGTGAGATGGTTCTCACCGCACTTGGAGGACTTCCATATGAATGGCAAGTATTCACAACTACCATTCTCAAAAATAATACCATTCCTAACTTTGATGAGCTTCTGTCTAGATGTATGCAAGAAGAAACAAGGATGAAGGAATTCGATAATGACAGAAATGCTGCCTATGGTTCTCATTCTCGAAAGAAGAACTCTGGTGGTCCTAAGGTCAAAGGAAGAACGAAGGCTCAAGAAAAGAAGGGCAAGTGTTTCACTTGCCATAGGCCTGGTCACTATGCTAGAGAATGCCCCTTCAAGAAGGATTCTCCCGATAGTGATGATAACAACAACAACCAAAGGAATGGGAATCGAAGAAATGATAGATCCAAAGGAAAGAGGAAGGCTCACTTTGGTGGAAACAATCAACCTTCTAAAAGGTCTAGAAATACCAGGTATGAGGAGTCTAATGTTGTTGATAAAAGAAATGAGTATATTCTTGTATCTGCTCTCTCAGCTGCATCTCCGCCCGACACTATGGATGTCTGGCTAATCGATAGTGGTGCCTCAAGACACATCACCGGATTCAAGGACACACTTTATGACATGGTTGAAAGGGATACTAATCTAGAAATTATTCTTGGGGATAATGCCACATATCCCGTGAAAGGGACAGGGACTGTGACCCTCCACTTGTCTCAAGGACAAGTCCTACGTTTGCAAGATGTACTCTATGTACCTAAATTAAAGAAGAACCTTGTGTCTGTATCTGCCATGGAAGACAAAGGATTCAATGTAACTTTCTCTGATGGAAAGGTGCTCATGTGGAAGGAGAGCTTCAAGGAAGCTATCTCGATTGGTTTTAGAGTTGGCACACTCTACCAGGTTGGAGGAAGTCCGCTGGGAGCAATGACTTGTGATACTATCCGACAAACCGAACTATGGCACCGAAGATTTGGACACCTTCATTACAAGGCCCTTCCCGAAGCAAGGAAGGTGGTGACAGGAATGCCTGACTTTGGAAATAATCATGAAGGTGTATGTAAGGGTTGTGCTGAAGGAAAACATACAAGGGGACCTTTCCCCTCAAGTGTCACAAAGACATCTGATATATTGCAACTGGTCCCTTCTGATCTATCTGGTATGTTGCCCGTGACATCCCTGGGGGGATGTTCTTACTACATGACATTTAATGATGACTTCTCTCGCAAAACCTGGATATACTTCTTGAAGAAGAAGGATGAGGCTTTCATGTGGTTCCGTACCTTCAAAGCCTTGGTGGAAAATATGACCGGAAAGAAGATCAAGATTTTGAGGACTGACAATGGCACCGAATATGAGTCAAATGAGTTCAAAGACTTTTGCAGAGAAGCTGGCATTAAGAGGGAGACTACCACTGCATATACTCCTGAGCAGAATGGTGTTGCTGAACGCAAAAATAGGACTATTGTGGAAGCTGCCCGTGCCATGCTATGTGACCAGGGTCTACCAAAGTTTCTTTGGGGAGAAGCTGCAAATACTTCTGTGTATATTCAAAACCGATGCCCTCATTCCGCTCTGGACTCCAAAACTCCCGAAGAGGTTTTCACTGGTAAGAAACCTGATGTCTCACACTTTAGAATTTTTGGATGTCCCGTTTACTTTCATGTGCCGAAAGAAAAGAGAAGTAAGCTGGATGCTTCTGGGAAGAAAGGAATGTTTGTGGGCTACAGTGAGACTTCTAAGGCCTATAGAGTCTATGTACCTGGTCAAAGGGAAGTAGAGATATGCCATGATGTCACTTTTGACGAAGATGCTTCCCTGAAGAAAGTAGTAGATCTCCCAAGATCTGAAGAAAATCATGAAGAAAGGCCTGGAAATCAAGAAGAACCGCAGGATGAGACAATGCCTGATATTGAAGGACCAATGGACCCTATTGATCCCACCTCCTTTAATGAGGAAAAATACCATCATGGCTCATGGACACTCTTGAGGATGTCGAGGGACATATGGCACCAAGGGGGACATTCTGAAAGTTGTTAGGGAAGCCTATCAGATACCAAGGGTATCTAGGCAGCCCATGAGTACCATCGCATAATCCGAGACCGGATCCTTTTAGGAAGCCGTAAAGCATCAAGTCCGGAAGGATGCTATGCACGAAGAGTATGAGTCCATAATGAAGAATGATGTCCTGGGATGTGGTTCCCGTATTGGAGGACAAAGCAATGGTCACCTCGAAATGGCTCTACAAGACCTAAGCATGGATCCGATGTGAGGCCGAAAAGTTCAAGGCAAGGTTTGTTGTCGTGGCTTTCTCGAAAGGAAGGCATAGGCTATGATGATATATTTGCACATATGGCTCGATATACCACCATTCGATCTATCATAGCCCTTGTCGCTATGCAAGGATGGAATCTCTCTCGTATGGATGTGAAGACCGCATTTCCGCATGGTGCGATAAAGGAAGAGGTGTATGTGGAGCAACCGGGGTTTGAAGTCCAGGATCGGACACCCATGTCCGTTGACTGAAGAAAGCCCCCTCCAAGGGCGTCGAAAGCGGGGGACACCGCAGCTTGGTATGAGAGGATAGATAGCTACCCGATGAAGCCGGGCTTCACTCATAGTAATGCCAACCGAACCTTTACTTCAAGGTTGACAGAGAAAATCCTCTCATTCGGTGTCGTATGTGGATGACCTCTTCTCGACAAAATGGCCCTCTCATTCATCGCGTGCAGGAGTTCATTGCTAGGCCCGAGATGAAGGACTTAGGATCGATGCATTACTTCCTAGGCCGGGAGGTGTCCGCGTACCGGGCAAGATTTTCCTTTCTCAAGGAAAATATATTGGGAAGCTTCTTGAAAGATTTGGTATGGTGGATTGCAAGTCCGTGTCGACACCGACAGAGGCTCAACTTCAAGAAGTCGAGTGGCACCGCCTGGCCGGGGGCCCGTGCTAGAAAATCCTATTGAGTATCGTCAACTCGTAGGGCCTCGATGTTCTTAGTGTACACCCGTCCGGGACGTATGTTTTGTAGTGAACACTTTGAGTCAACACATGGTTGAGCCTCATCACTTACATCGGGTTGGTGCAAAGAATCCGTTGAGATATCTTCGGGCATGATAAACCATGGGCCGAGATACACTCACGGAACGTGACACTCATGTGATATACCGATGCCGATTGGGCCGGCAAGGTGATTGTAAGAGCACACGGATGCTACTTCACACTTGGTTCTCGCTTGATATCATGGATGCATTTGGTAGCGTGGGTCGGTAGCTTTGAGCACCGCGAGGCCGAACACATCGTTAGCCGAGTATAGCTTGTTGTGAAGTAGTCCGGGCTGCGAAAGCTCTTCCGTGAGTTGTTTGGGCACGTGCTAGATACCATCGTGACACTCGCATAACCATAGTGGGATTCGCTTGTCCGAGAATCCTCGTGTTCCACGATCGATCCAAGCATATTGATATGAGATACCACTTTATCCGGTATATGTGTACAACGAGGCGCCGTAAGGCTCGATCATAGGCACCGATGAGTAGGTCGCGGATATTCTCACAAAGCCCTTGAGAAGGTCAAGTTCCTAACCTTCCGTGAGAATCTTGGTATTGTGGAACGACCCTATTCTCCGAGGGTCTTGTTGGACGATGAGCTCGGGAGCTCTAGGGGCTTGGGGATTAGCTTCTACTATAAGCACCCACAGGCTAGGCTTGCCGAACCTTGTTGGTGTGCTTCTCGCCCATCGTTATGATGTTTCTGAGTTGGTTCACCTCTTCATTATCTCGTTTCCGTATGCATCTCACCCATTGAGTTCGTGGCTCATGGGAAGTACCCCCTATTTGGCTGAGGTGGGGAAAAGCTAGAGACTAGTAGCAAATATTGACAGGACGCACTGTGACGGCCGTACTCTATCTAGGATGGCAAGGTCCACCACTTGATCCGGGATAAAGTATAGTGAGGTTTCTCGGACCTCCAATTGACTTCGTCGTAAACCAACTTCGGGGTTGGCATGAGACTCTTTGTGAGTCCTATAGAGGTTTCTGGACCGGGTCGAACTGTCACCCGGAATGATGTCTTTGTGATCGACCCACTTCGTTCGAAATAAAGAAGCCAAGAAAGCAAGTTATGGCGGGATGATGCACTTATGTTTGGATTGCATGCTGGTGGATGGAGTTCTCCCCAGTTGAGAGGGAGTGCGACTTTGGACAACCAGTCCAAACTCCATGCTCCGATGCTCAAGGAAGATGCCGATATTTTTATTGACTCCTCTTTCGGGAGAAGTGCAAGATTGATCTAAAGATCATCTTAATTCGATGAGCGTGAATATTTATTTTGAATTTATTCAAAGTATGTGTAGGCTTGGCTTTAAGGTTTTAGGCTCCACAGCTTGTGTCACAGCACACCCTCACCGATGGACATAAATTGGTCAATGTTGGAGGACATTTTCAATCATCTCATCCTCACACATTTCTCTCTCTTCATTTGATTGGTTCGATGACCTTGGAGGCTCTTTTCTCCACATGTGGAAATTTCTCAACAACTCTTTTTTGTTTTTGGCCCATATGACTGCAGAACAACTGACCGCTGCTGACTTTGGTCAACGCAAGGTCAAAACGGACTTGAAACTCTCTTAATTTCAATCTTTCAAATTAGCATTTTTTACACTATTCTTAGCTAGATGTTGACTTTGACTTTACGTGCTGACCTAGCCATCGCTTCGTTTGCGCGGACTGTTGACCGACATCGTTAACTTTTGGTTTGACCATTTTGGTTGTCCTAGAGGGTTGTTTGACATTGCTGGTTGGCCGACCACGGAGACTTTGCTAGTTGAAGCATCCCGTGCGGACCGCCGTAGCGCACAACACACTTATATATTTATGGCTTGTCTTCTATCGATTCACCGGTGTATGTTCTATCAAAATTTTACTTTATTGCTTATGTGATTGTTGTCCGATATTGGGAGTAAAAGTAAAGTTGCATCAAGCTTAGAACATCGACATAAATTTACACAAGACCTTGTCATAAATCCGTGAAGAAATGGCTCCTAAATGAGGCTCAAAGCTACACTCTCAACGCGTTGGAAAATGTGCTCTTAAAGTCGCTCAAATGTTGGAAGCAAAGTCACCTTGCCAGCAAGGATACAAAGCCGACTTATTAACCCATGAAGAAAACTATATACCCCTACATGTATTTTATAGAAGAGACAAAAATTTATGTATTTCTCCTCGAGGTTTTTAAGATTTTATGCGCATTCGTGTTTAGCAAGAAGTGCGGATATACCATGGTGAAGTGTGGATATACTACAACAATCCTGGAATGTATGCGAGTTAAAGATAAGTGAAGTGGAAATATACTACAATAGTCCTGAATGTGGCGAGTTAAGGACAAGTGAAGTCCGTATCCGTGTTTAAAAAGGTACAAAGGAATGTGGATTGCTTTGAATTTTGTGGCTAAACGTTGGACCGCCACTCATCACAATGTGAGAAATTAAGGAACACAAAATTTGTGATTTACCTTCCTAATCTACAATACATAAAGGAGAGACAACATATCTTAAGTAATGCGAAGTGAATACCGAGGACCTAGTCTAATATCTCGAATAAAAGAAATTTGTTGAAAAGAACTACCATAGAACAACAAGAAAGATACTTGTTTAGTGCAAACTAAAGACAAAGAAGATTAAGCAAGTAAGGAGTGTTTGAGCAACCAAGACAAAGTCAAGGAAGATGACTTAGAGGATCAATTTCAGTGGGCCGGTGTACACACGTGTGTTGGTGCAAAAGAAGGATCAACGTTGGAGGTCGACAAAGAAGTAGTGAGCAAGGTCTTGGAAGTTGTTGGCACATAGGTCAAGGGTCCGGGTCTTGGTCATGGTACTTGTCATTTGAAAATCTATAACAATAATTTCGTGGGCTTTCCAAGAGGGAGAGGTTTTTCCCCGGCTCGAAGAACCTAATTTTTGTGTCTCTTGTATTTTGGTAATTGACTTGATGAAAGACTAAATAAGCTAAGAAGAGAAGACATAAGTAAATCAAGAAAGCTTACAAGACTATCAAGAAGAGAATTTGAATTAATCTACAACCCCCCAAATTCTCAACATGGGATTAAAGCTAAGTCAACTCAAGGGCTACTTGACAAGAAGATACCCAGGAAGTGAAGATCAAAGTTTGCATTGAAAAGTCAAATCAATTTTCAACAGTACCCTCAAGCTATCTCATTCAAGAAAAATAATCTTTGCCATCAAAGATTTACATTCAAGAAATTATTGGAAGAAACATCATCTTTTGAAGATATCCCCCCACCATCAAGGAAGTTGTGAAAATATTCTATTCAAGTAAGTATCTTATGACCTTACTTAAATTTGTCAAGATGACTTATTGTGAAGAGAGCAACAAATTGGTTGGGTCATCAAACTTTTAGTGCTTAGAAGAAGATGACAAATTTGAATCTAATTGAAGACGGTTATGGACTACATCGAAGGATCTAGAATTCAACCCTCAAAAGAAGATGCCTCCCGTCATGCCAAGTACATGAAGGGAGAAATCGAGCCCGTAGGATTCTCAGAATCCATTAAGGACTCACTCATTCCCTATGTATCAAAACTAAAGTTTGCAAAAGAAATATATGAGAAATCGGGTGGAGCTATTCTCTGTGAGTACCGAGTAGGAGAAGCAATCTCTCTAAGACAAGAACTTTATAAAATGAATTTGTCAAGAGAAGAAGGAATCACTTCATACTTTATGAGGATTTTTCAAATAAGAGAATTGGGACCGTAGGAACCGGGAGAAGTAATGTTAGACACCGAGGATGACTACAAATATGTCGAATGTTCTACCGTAAGAATGGAGAAACTTCACCAAGTTTATACGGGAAGAAAGAAGTCACACCATTCCGTTTTATGGTATTTGTGTGAAATAGAGGAAACAAGATTGGAAAGTCAAAGCTAACACAAGATCAAGTGAAGGGAATCGTTTCCTTTGCAACCATATCCAGGAAGAAAGGAAGATTCGGAAAATTTGGTCGTCGTAATAAAAGAAGAAATATGGACAAAGTACGATGCTTTGGATGTAATGAACTTGGGCATTATAAAAGAGATTGTCCTAAATCCGAAAAGGACAAGAGGAAAAGGGAAGAAGCCCATGTCTTAGATATAAGGGAAGAACCCGATGCAAAGAATTTTAAGAAAGAAGAAACGAGAGATCTCTATTATGATTGAGATCATCTTCCTCTTTGAGTGTTTTCTCGTTGGTTGTAAAATAGTATGATAGGAAGCAATGTATATTGATAGCATCATGATAGAAGCATGGTAGGAGCTCTTGGTGAAACAACTTTGGGAAAACCTCACTAATAATAACAGCGTATGTAAAGGCGCTCATCAAGATCAAGGGTCATCATGGAAAACAGGTGTTGATAGTTTCTAATGGGAATTTTCTATGATTTCACCCGTTAGAAAGAAAGCAGTAAAGGTTTCATCAAAGAATTCAATGCTATAGAATTAAGGGATTAGATGTGATGACATATTGATGAAGCAGTCAATGGAATGAAGTTCCTCATTCTAATAAAATTGCTACAGATGATTTAAAGGAAAAAGGTATGAGGTATATATATTTATATGTCGTACACCGGATGTCATGGTAGTCATGTCATATGGTTGCAAGCAATGAACTTAGAAGTAATGATCTTTCACTATATAGACATATGAAATCAACATAATATATCCTCATATGGAATATGAGGTGGTTGCATATGAACAAAGAACCTAAAATTAAAGTTCTTGGGAATGAAGATGTGCAGAAGGAAGAGATCATGAAGTGCAACCATGTCAAGAGGCGTAATCATACGGAAGCCAAGAAGATCTAACTAGAAGATCTCTCGGGAGGATATGTAGACTCGACAGAAGTCCTGCAACAAGAAGACCCTTGACAAAATATATCATTAGGAGATGTGTCAACCGAATAGAGGATGGCCGATGCTTGCCAGAAGATGTCATGGTGAAAGATCACCACCGAGGTACTTTTGTTTTTAAAATTTCATACGTATATGTTTATCCGGATGAATTTGTGTAGGGTCACAATCACAAGAAATGATGTAAGATCCTTAGACAGTTCGAAAGAAAGCAAGATGGCATAAAAAATGACCGTATAAGGAAATATGATGAATCACTTTCTCGATAGCTAACATGATTCATGGATGAAAGTGATGGATGATCTATGCCCTAGAAGCCAAAGGCTGAAGATTCCTCAATATCGAAATCCATGACATCGAGGGGAGGAATTCTTCATGAGCAAAATCGGGTGTCTCACTATTGTCATGGGTGCAGGTCCCTAGTTAAGAGGGAGTTTCCGGTGATAAGTTTCTTACTTGGAAGAAACTTGGTAATTCATAAGAATGAGCTTAGTGTACATTCCTTGTATAAGAATGAGTACATTCCCTTGTGGAATAGGTCCTCCCTCGCCGAAGAGGGAGAGATAGACACGCTATTTTGGTCTTCACTTCTGAAAGACAGAATGGTGGATTGGGTAATCATTTGGCATTCAATACTCTTTGAGAATGTGATAGGGCATTCAAGATAAGAGTAGTCGTGGGGACCGATATTCTTTGAGGGATAGATACCCAAGAGAAGAATAGTCCAAGAAGGTTCATACTTTGGAACACCTAGGTGGAGTATGTATCTTGGAGAGACAAATTTACTATGGTGTCTACAAGTCATGTGTCTCGCTAACATTGTAGCCCATTGTCTTGTTGAGAGATGGGGCCGTTAGGTCAAGGCCTTGCACTAGGACAATGTTGGTTGATATGATGCTATTCCGATGCGATTGGCGAATCCGATTCTTCTTATGATATTCTTCAGCTTGAAAGTGACCATGTACCCGTATGAATACCTTTACAGAGGGGAGTGTTGAAAAGTGTAACGAGGATCGGTCTTCATAATGACTATGTAATTATGTATTTATGTAAAGAAGACAAAGATAATAAAATGTATTTTTGGTGTACTTGCTTCATGGGTTTCATGAAAAAGATTTTTATTATAGGTCACTAGACTTCTTCTTGATGTCTATTAGGTTGTCTTCTAGTTACAAGTGTAATTAAGTGTCATATGAAGTGGCTGGGAGAATGCTCCAAGACCTTGTCATAAAATTGTGAAGAAATGGCCCTAAATGAGGCTCAAAGCTACACTCTCAATGTCGAAAATTTGCTCTCTTAAAGTCGGCTTTCAAACAAGAAGAAGTAAAGTCGGCTCACAAGCGGTGATACAAAGCCGGCTTATTAACTAGTAGGAACAATTATATATACCCCTACATGTACGTGCGTACACACAAAAATTTGCGGATTTCTTGAGGTTTTTTATGCGTAGTTTAAGGTGCGGATTTCTCTTCCGAGGTTTTGCCGCAGTTTAAGGTGCAGATTTCTCCTCGAGGTTTTTGCGCAGTTTAAGGTGCGGATTTGTGGTTCAATGCGATGCGTACATACCACAGAAGTGTGGATATACTGCCAGCCGCTTGGAATGTATGCGCAGTTAAAGACAAGTGAAGTGCGGATCCGTGTTTGGGTGTCGTACGTTGAATGCGGATTGCTCGAATCTCCGTGGCTGGGAACGTTGGATCGTCACTCGCATCACAAAGGTGAGAAATTAAGGAAGGTAAATTTGTGACGCTCCTAATCTACAATACGTAAAGGAGAGAAATATATCTAAGGAATGCGAAGTGAAGGTCTCTGAGTGACCTAGTCTAATATCTCGAATAAAAGAAATTTGTGGAAAAGCACTACCATAGAACAAGAAGAAAGATACTTGTTTAGTGTAGTAAAGACAAAGAAGATTAAGCAAGGAGTGTTTGAGCAACCAAGACAAAGTCAAGGAAGATAGAATAGAGATCGAGTTCTCTAGTATTGGTGCACAATAAAGGTGTTGGTGCGTAAAGAAGGATTATGTTGGAGGTCGACAAAGAAGCAGTTGACAAAGGCCCTGGAAGCGTACATAGGTCAAGGGTCCTAGTCTTGGTCATGGTACTTGTCATTTGAAAATCTATAAGAAGAATTTCGTGGGTTTTCCTCTCCAAGAGGGAGAGGTTTTGCCCCGGCTCGAAGAGCCTAATTTTTTTGTCTCTTGTATTTTGGTAATTGACTTGATGAAAGAATAAATAAGCTAAGAAGAGAAGGCATACAAGAAAGCTCACAAGTAATTATCAAGAAGAGAATTTGAATTAATCTACAACCCTCCAAATTCTCAACGTGTGCGTATTGACTGGCGTGCATCAACCTAAAGAGTATAGGAAAGAAATGGCCAAAGCAAAGTGGATGATCCTGATGGAGTTCGGGACCATATAGTCTCACATATATCCGGGCAAGAAAACTCAGAAATTTCCTATTTTCCCACCCCGGTTTTCGCCACCTTATTTCTCCTTTTAGTTAAATGCCCGTATCCTTACATTCAACAACAAAGAAAATAATTAAAACAAAACACAAATTCCTCGGAAAATTTACACGTCGGAAATGCGTAACAAAAATCAGCAAGCTTAAAACAATGCATTCAACACATTTTAACACAAAGAGATTTTTGGTCAAGGTGACCTTGGAAAAACCCCCTACAACTCTTGGGAAACCTAGTTAGAAAGCTCCTCCTTATTTCCGAAAAATGCCTTTAAGGCAGGGTGAAATATACAGAAAATTTTCAGCAAATTAAATACGTACCTATCTTGTTTTCCGTGCTTGCCACCGCCTTGTAAAATGTGCCTAAACAACAATAAACTCAAAAACAGAAATTTTTTTACAAAGAAATGACAAGCTTTAGAAACTGTGGCTCAACTTAGTCGGGTCAAACCGCACAGCATCGTACGGACCGTATGGAATTTTCGCTGTCGCCTTTTCTCGAAAATGGTGCCGCCGCTCTTGAAAACGTGCCCAGCATCTTTGAAAATCAAGCCCTTGTTGCCGTACTTTTCCTCGAAAAACGTGTTGCCTTTCCCCTCGAAAATCGTGCCTCAATGCCGCCGTACGGACTATTGTCTGGCTTTTGTGCCGCGTACGCGGTCGCCCGCATCCGTGCAACCTCTTGTTGCCTTGGAAATCGTGCCTCCTTGCCGTTGTACGGATTTGCCGAGTTTGCCTTCCTTCACCTTCTCAAGCTCTCTTCGTAAAATGTCTCCGCCCTCTCCTTCTCTCTCAACCGCCATGAAAGAATGAATGACCTTTCTCCTTTAACCTAACCCCAAGGGGACTTTTGGGGAATCCCCAATCCAATGGTCGAAATAGATTGAGATTCAGGGGCCTAGATTAAATCAGTTTAAATCTCACTTTCTATTTTTTTAATTCACCCCACTTTAATAAAGACCCACTTAGTCATTTATTTCAAAGTCACTTTTCCTTTCTAATTTTACATTGACTTTATTAAAGTCACTTTAAAACTAGACTTTAGTAACTTTATCACTTATCAATACTTTTTAATTAGATTTGACTTTATAACTTTATAAAGTCACTTTAGGAGAAAAATTAAATTCTTTTTGGACACTTTTCCCTAGGCCAAAGATCAAAGCTCAGGAACCACCGTCCTCCTGGTAACCACCCTCTCAACACTCCTTATCGAGGAAGGTGTTTCTCACCACACCACTCTTATCTCCTCAAGTAGACATGCTTGCCCCGTGGTAAGGCTTTGGTAAGAATATTCGCAACCCTCGCTCATCGTTGGAATATACTCAAGCTTCACAGCCTCTCTTCTCGAACATAGTCCCCGATGAAATGAGATTTGATCCCGATATGCTTTGACCTATCATGAAATACCGGATTCTCCGTGAGTTTAATGCAACTCGATTACCGCGCAAATCACTCAAGGTCCTGAATTACCGACCAAATAAGCCAAACAACATCTTGCGAAGCCGTATGGCCTCACAACTAGCTAGACTCGGCCGCCATATACTCGCTTCCGCCGAACTCAATGCTACCGACCGCCGTTCCTACCGAACCATGACACAAATCGCCCGAACCCAACCCAAAACAGCACCTTGAAGTGCTCTTCCTATCAAAAGCACAACCTGCCTAATCAGAATCAGTGTAACCTGCCAATCTCACTCCGTCCCCCTGTCAATAATCCAGACCATAATCCACTGTCCCCTGCAAGTAACGCAAAATGTGTTTTGCAACAACCCAATGCACTCTCCTGCACTCACACATGAACTGGCTCATCATGTTGACTACAAAACATATATCTGGTCTAGTGTTGACCAAATACATCAAGGAACCAATCAAATGGCCTCGAACAATGTGGGATCCACCAATCCCGGAATCCGAAGCAGATGGTAGCACGGAGAAGCAGGATCATCGGTGTCGACATGGGTCTACAATCCTCCATGTGGAATCTGCGAAGGATGTCCACAATATACTTCCCTTGTCCCAGGAAGAAATGCCCCTCCTCCTGCCACACCTCCAAACCCAAAAAGTAATGCATCAAGCCAATGTCCTTCATCTCAAACTCCGACGCAAGATCTCTCTTGCAACCCTCTATGAGTCTCTCTGCACCTGTAATTTCGAAGTCATCCACATACAACACCATAATGAGAGGCTCCTCACCTATCACAATATAGTAAAGGTTCGGATCCGCCTCACTCTTTGTGAAACCCATCTTCTCCAAGTATGTATCTATCCTGGAGTACCAAGCTCTCGGAGCTTGCTTCAGGCCATAAAGGGGCTTCTTCAGTTTGCACACATGGGACTCCTACCCATGCACCTCAAAGCCCTGTGGCTGCTCAATGTACACCTCCTCCTGTATGAAGCCATTGAGAAATGCAGTCTTCACATCCATCTGGTGGATCTTCCAACCCATCTCTGCTGTTATCGATATAATGGAGTGAATCGAAGTATATCGAGCCATGGGAGCGAAGGTCTCCTCATAATCAACTCCCTCTACTTGGGAGAACCCTCTAGCCACAAACCTTGCCTTGAATTTCTCAATGTTGCCATCTGCAGCAAGCATTACCTTGTAAAGCCATCTCGAAGTAGCCACGGATTTGCCCTTAGGCCTCGGCACCACCTCCCAAACATAATTATTCATGATAGAAGAATACTCCTCCTGCATGGCCTCTCTCCGTACCCGCTCGGCTAGCCGCTCCTCATAGCTAGAAGGCTCGCAGTCAAGGATGCCGGTAGCCATTGCCATATACAAAACCTCTCGTGTGGTGTGGTCTGCTCTCTCGACCGGCCTCTTAGGCTCAAGAACAAGGTGGCATCTCTCATGTGTCCTTCCGCGTCACTTGGGCTTCCTCTCTTCATCGAAGCACACTTCTCCCCCGCTCTAGAGAATAAAACTCCTCTCAACATCGTGGAGCCCGAACTCCGATCGTCTGGCTCCGTCGTCCTCCTCGCCCGCACCGAACCTCAGAGAAGCCGGGTGTACCGTGGTGAACCGTCCATCGGGACTCCCCTGGAAGGAACTCGCCCGCGTGCCGCCCATAGCCCACCCCTCCGACTCTGCGAGCCACTGCTCACTGACGGACCTGACATCGTCATAGATGTACCTCCGAATCCTCCTGATCCCTGCCCACTGGATCCCTGTGACTGACTCAACTGCTACTGAGGGTCTGGCTGATCCAGATACTCTAACTCTCGTGACCTCCTAAAGGCCCTCTCCTCCTCGAACTTCACATCCCGCCTGACAACAACTTTCCTCTGTGCGGGAATGTAAATCCGAAAGGCCTTTGAGGTCTCACTGTAGCCCACAAAGATACCCTTCTCTGCGGTGGGCTCTAGTTTGGTCCTCTTCTCCTTGGGTATGTAGGAGTATGTAATGCACCCAAAGATACGAAGATGACCAATATCAGGCTTCTTCCCGTAAAAGCCTCCTCACGGAGTCATGTGGGAGGGGGCATGATGCGACTGTCGCAATGCGATGGAGGTTGCAGGCCTCTGCCCACAAAAACAATGGCAACCCCCGATCATGTAACATGGCTTTGGCAGCCCCTCCGATGGATCTGTTCTTCCTCTCCGCAACCCCGTTCTGCTGGGGGTTGTAAGGAACAGTGAGCTCCCTCCTAATGGCTGCCTCCGCACAATAGTCAACAAACTCTCCAAGGGTGTACTCTCCCCCATTGTCCGACCTCAGGGACTTGATCTTCCGACCTGTCTGTGTCTCCACAAGAGCTCTGAACTCCTGAAACCGCTTGAAGACCTCACTCTTGGTCTTCAAGAAATAAATCCAGGTCCTCCCGGAGTGATCATCAATGAATAAAACATAGTACTCATATCCACTCAAGGAAACATGAGACATCCGGCCGCTCACATCGGAATGAATCAAATCAAGTATCCCAGTCGCTCTGCTGTCACTGCTAGGATAAGGGGATTTGGCAAACTTGCCCATCGCACATCCTCTGCAAGTATCAAAGTGATCAGTACTGAAATCTGGCACACCTGTAGTGATCTCCCGCAAAGTCCTCAAGGCTCCATGATACATGTGCCCTATCCTGCGGTGCCAAATCTCACACTGCTCAGAACTGCTAGCTCTGCTGTCGGTACTGCTGCTCAATGCCAAAAGGGACTGAAATGCAAACTTGTACACCTTTGCATGGCGTACACCTATCACTCTAGCTGAATCAGCTGGAGTGCCCCTGGGATACATCAACACTTGTCCTCCCCTGAACAGTACCTCATATCCTCTGTCCTCCAAAGCTGAGACGGATATGAGGTTCTTCCTCATCCCTGGCACATAAAGAACATCTGACACCTTCAAGGGAGGTTTGGACTCCCTCCGAAATGTCAATGTTCCCACACCGACTGCTCTAACAACTCTGTCATCACCGAGTACTACCTCTACATCAGTGCCACTCTCTGAAAGCTCTGAGAAGTACTCACAGACTCCTGTCATGTGACGTGAAGCCCCACTGTCCACATACCAGATACTCGAAGATGCTCCGCTAATCGAGGGAAATGCATGCTCCCTCTGAACCTCTATGGCAGATAATCCTGCACTAGAAGACTCACACGCAATGAACCCAAACTCCTGGTCAAAGCGATCTGCAAAGTCCTCAACCTCTGCTGAAGCTGCCATGCTCTGGTTCTTCCCCTTCTTCTTTTTCTTCTCCGGACACACAACTGCATAGTGTCCCATCTTCTGACAATTCCAACACTTCACTTTGGAATAGTCCTTTTGTGTGTTATCCTGTTTACCTTTACCTTTGCCTTTGCCCCCACCATTGCTTGTGGAAGCCTGCTTCTTCCCTTTGCCTTTCTTGCATCCTGCCAACAGTGCTACATCCTCATCCTGCTCAACTGGCTTGGCTGCCCCAAGTTGACCTTTCCTGATCTCTGTCTGAATGCAATCATCCCAAAACCTCTCCCATGTGGGAAGGGTCTCACGTGCACAAACCCCATCAGCAAAGTTCATCCATGAACTGGGGAGGCCATTCACTGCAATCCGCACCAACTCAGTGGGTGGAATGGCCTCTCCAATCGCCGCCAACTCATCTCTCACATTAGTAATCTTTGTGAGATATCCAGCTGCACTATCATTACCCATCTTAATGGTCTTCAGCTTCTCCTTCAGGACCATTTTCCGGTTCTCATTGGTACTCTGGTAGAGATTGGACAATGCTGTCCACATCTCATGGGCATTTCTCTTCCCTCTCACATGAGGAATGCAATGGTCTTTGATTCCGTCTAGAATCAATCTCTTACCCTTGTTGTTCTTTTTATTATAAGCTTCCAACTGAGTAGCATCAGTAGGCACATTCACAGGGTTCTTTGTGGTATGCACCATAATGTCCCAGACTTCTACCTCCTCAAAGATACTCTGCATTCTCTCCTTCCAAATGCTGTAATTGGAATGCCCATCCAACCTATCCTCCACCCTCAGTCCCAAAGACATCCTGCTGTCCTAAAACTGAAAAAATAGCACTGCTGTAGTAAAGATAAAACTGCTGTTTGTGAAAAATCAGCTTGCCGGAATTTTCTGAGTGAAAAATCAGTAGGCTGTAATTTTCCTCCTTGCTGTCCCAAACTGCCAAGATCAAGCTCGATACCATGTAGAAATTTATTTCCCACTCCTAGCTTTCGTTTCACCTTATTACTCCAAAATAATTAAATGCCCTTTCCCATATCCATACATTTAATAAACTGAAAATAAATTTTTATTAAAACACAATTTGAAAATTTTCAATGGTTAAAATGCAGAATAAAATAACAACAGAATAAACACCATTCAACACATCATAACACAAGCACTTTGGTCAACATGACCCTGGAAAAAACCCCTACAACTCTTGGGGAAAACCAGTTCGAAAACTCCTTCTTATTTCTGGAAAATGCATTTTACAGTGAGAGAAATATTCAGCAAAAAAATCAGCAAACAGAGTTTACAACTTATCTCGTTTTCTATGCTTAACCACCGCCTCAGAAAATGTGCAAATAGCAAAAACAGAACAACAATAAATGTTGTACATCCTCCTCGATTTTTGTGCCAAATTTCAGCCTTAAATGCTGCTGTACGACCTACCTAGAAAAGCGTGCAAGCTGCCAAAATCACAGACGATTTCGCTCTGAATGTGCGTGCCAAAGGTAGCTGCCCACTTGTCAGACACCTCCCAAATCTCGTTGACCAATTATCAGACGGCCCTTCTTCCTCAAAAATCGTGTCAAAAAAACTGCCTTGTTGTGTGCTAAAGCTGTTGAACTGTCTTGCTGAAAATGTCTTGCTGAAATGCTGCCTTGGAATGCATGCCAAGCTACTGCCTCCTCCTCCTCACTGCCCAGAAATCTCCCTTGCTCTCTTTCTCTCCTTCTCCCAATCTGCTCATGAAAGAATGAATGACCTTTTCCTCCTTTTTCTCCTTTAACCTAACCCTAAGTGACTTTTGGGGAATCCCTAAATCCAATGGCTGAGATAGATTGAGATCTAGGGCTGAGATTAAATGCTCATTTAAATCTCACTTTTTATTTTTTAATTCACCCCACTTTAATAAAGACCCACTTAGTCTTTTATTTCCAAAGTCACTTTTCCTTTCTAATTTTATATTGACTTTATTAAAGTCACTTTAAAATTAGACTTTAGTAACTTTATGACTTAAAGTCACTTTTAAATTAGATTTGACTTTATAACTTTATAAAGTCACTTTAGTAACTTTATCACTTAAAGTCACTTTAAAATTAGATTTGACTTTATAAACATTATAAAGTCACTTTAGGAGAAAATTTAAATTCTTTTGGACACTTTTCCCTAGGCCAAAGATCAAAGCCTTAGGGAACCACCTGTCCTTTGGTACCAAATTTCAACAGTTTCATGCTCAAGGAAGTTTATTCTTAATTCAAAACTCCCATTGAGAGCTTCTAGGTCATTGTCATGTATGAAAGGGTCATTTTGGGCATGTTACATATTGTAAGAAAATTTATTTTTTGGAGTCATTGTAAGAGTCAAAAAGACCCTTCAAGACCTCGTCACAAGTGCACATCAATTCGACCCTCACAAGGAGCTATAGACCTATCTAAAATGAGATGTCGACCTAAACATGATGACAAGTCAGCTCAAATGGATTAACAAGAAGAATATATGAACGAGGACTTGACCTCACTTGAAAAGATATCAATCAAGCATCCAAGAAAGAAGTGCGAATAAAAGAAGGAAGCCTCTCATCCAACGAAGAGAAGGAGAAGAAAATCAAAGATTTTTAGCACTGTTTTTGGGTCCCTCTGCTCGCACGTGTGACTGCAATTAGGGTTTCTGCATTAGGGTTACATCAGTGTTCTAAGGAGCTGAGATAAAGGTCAAGAAAAGAGCATCATTACTAGCTGAAGTCATAAGGAGAAGTATGCAAGCATAGCAAAGGAGAAGAGCCACATAAATCTGCCTAATCAAGCTCACACGTGTGACATCTTGACAGTCACAGGTAGGCTGAAAATTACAGGTCTGTGTAATGAGGCCAAATTTTCAGAGAAGTCGAAATCAGAGGTGCAGAAATTTGACTAGCGTTGACTTGAAGAAGAAGAAAAGATGTTCAAGGAAGCCTTGTGACTTAGTCTTGGAGAGGTTCTTAGGTCAAGGGTCTTGGTCTTGGAATTCATCAAATAAAGATTTTATAAGAGGAAGAATTCGATGGGTTTTCGTCTCAAGATTGGAGAGGTTTTGGCCCTGACTGATAGCCTATATCTTGTGTCCTTTGTCTCATTGTTTATTATGTTTTTGATAGTTGTTTGATGAAGTAAACACAATAATAATCAAGAACGATATAATCAAGGAAAAGTAAAAAGTCTTCACATGCAGTTATCATAAGCAAGAGAAATCATCTAATATCTTTGCCCTAGATTTCTCAACGTTAAGATGAGGTGGTTTATTGCTCATCAAGGTTGGGACATTACAAGGGTTCCTTTTAATGTGTGGAGCATCAAGTGCTCTAAGAACTAGGTGATGGCTAATGCGGTTGTAGAGCTCATGCTAGGATTTTGCCCACGTGCTAATTTTAGTCCCAACCATTTTTTGCATCTTTTTTTCTTCTATTGTGGCTTTATTTGCTTTTATCATTCTTTTAGCTACATCAACCTCTGGGGCAATGTTTTCTGGCTCAAACCCAAGGATAAGGATGAAAGAGTGCCAATCCCCATGACCAATGACCATCTGCTTGAAGAATGGATGTGAAATAGAGGGAATGATGGAAAGTGTTAAGCATGGAATTTTATGGGCATGCTACTTCAATCAAAGCCTCCCCAGTAGTGACCTTCCTATAACACTAAGGCCTCAGAGGAGGTCCTGTAATCCCATTGGACTAGGATCAAAGACTAACCACCCAAGTGAAGTGAGGGAACAAGAATATAGTCAAGATTGGTCAATTATCTGAATCACCCCTTGATTCATATTAATATGCCCTAAAGCAATAAGCAAAAGCACATGATTGCAAAGTGGTAAAAATACCCGTCGCTGGATGACCCACCTTCCTTTAAGGAGGAATGCTTGATGGGAGAAAGAAATTTGACTAGAGCATATATGTACGTGAAGGGTCCATGGCATCATGTCAAGTGCTGATTAATAGGGCTGCTAGCTAGTTGGATGTCGAAGGAGAAAAAATTCTCCTATGGGCTACCCACGTTTTGGTGGGTAACAATACCTATAGATCCTTTTCTTTGTTGGAGTCCAAGTGTTGGTCTAGCAAATGATCCTCCATGAACAAGTTGCTAATTAAGGGGGAAATACACCCAAGGGTCAATTTTCCACCAACCAATGCAATTACCTTCACTAGGTAATGCCCCCTAAGTGAGATTCAAGCCATTAGTTCCCCTAGATGGTTAGGTACACTATATGACCCCCACTCAGGCTATGTTAAAGCAGTCAATAATCTATTTTACCTATTAAAAAATTCAATATATAGATTTCTTGCACAAGTAGAAAAACATAGAAACTTTCCCCATGAACCAGCCAACCCCTCTCTAAGGCAGGCAACTTCTTTTGTAATCTTTTCAAGTTTAATAGTTTTCCCAAGATTTCACTCTCAATCTTCTCTTTCCCTCTACTAGTGCATGTTAAAATTATGTAACCGCGGTCAAATTCCACTATGGACAACTCATATGGTCAAGATCATAATTGCATTAGATTCCTCTTCTCGAGAGAACCAAAATGGACCTTTAGATCGCCCCAATCGGTTAAGAGGAAGTTATATTATGAGTTATTTTATTTATTAAAATGAAATGGAATGGGTTGGCCTAAGCACATGTGGATTTAGTCAAGTCGGCCTCAACCCCAAGCAGACCCTCATGACAACTATAAATAGAAGTGACCTTAAGCTCATTCTCACACATTTTGCTCAAGCGATTTTCTTCTTGCACTTTGTCTTGGTTCGTCTATTCAGTTTTGGCTCGCACAGGTTTGACGAAATAAGTTCGCGCAGGGTCCGGAATCATAGGTGAGAGGCTCGCTTTGATCTAGGGTTTTTGGGCCATAGCCGCAGGCACAAAACTAGCGAAATCAGGCTCTAGCCGTAGGCACAACGTGGCAAGGTAGCGGCTAGGGTTCTAGGGCCAGATCGGGCTAATTCGGGACAGAGCCGCAGACACAGAGTGTCCTACCTGCGGCCAGGTAGCTATAACTGTGTGCACAACGTCTGTGGGTGCGGCTAAGGGTTTTTCTGAGCAGACCTGAGGTCGATCAACTCCAGTTGCTTGCGCAGTGCTTTCAAACATCATCCACTCAGTCATAGATGCTTGCGATCAGTTTTCGACGAAAGATGTTCGTGCAGGGTCCAGAATCACAAGCGAGAGGATCGCTCTGATCTAGGGTTTTTGGGCCATAGCCGCAGGCATAAACTAGTGAAATCAGGCTCTAGCCGCAGGCACATTGTGGCAAGGTAGCGGCTAGGGTTCTAGGGCTAGATCACGCTGATCCGTGACAGAGCCGCAGGCACAAAGTGTCCTGCCTGCGGCCAGGTAGCTATAGTCGCGTGCACAACATCTTGTGGGCGCGGCTAAGGGTTTTTCTGAGCAGACCTGAGGTAGATCCACTCCAGTTGCTTGCGCAGTGCTTTCAGACATAATCCGCTCAATCATAGATGCCCACAATCAGTGTTTGATAGCATCCTGGGTTCAAACCTTAGGATTTGATAGTTGATATCAGTTGGCTTCGGTTATCTATTGGATCCGTGTTTCTTGATGTTGTAGATTTGTAAATCTGTAGATCTTTTCAGTATATTTCCATTGTAGATCGGGCCCTCAAAGATGCATCTATAGTTCTCCGAAGTTTCCACTCAGTGACAACAATGTTCAACAATATGCTATAGGTAGTGATAGTGCATTACAGTTCTCAGAATCAGGATCCTTCAGCAGAAGTATATTTATGGTTATATTATACATATGCTAGTTGTTTTATTGCATTATGAAGATATGGATCAATGGATCATTGTACTCTTGTTTGCTGAATCATTTGATGACGATCCAAGAAGAAGAATTTGCAAGGGTTTTCCCCATAGTGCGTTTTGCCCTGGTCTCGGACCAATCCCGGTGTCTATATTTGTGCATGTTTTTCTTCCTTTGTTCCTTTATGTTCTGTTGCATAGATAATGGTGATGATGATGCTGTTGTTCTTATACATAATGCATATGATGATGGTTAATAGTGTAAATCTAAATAATGATATAAAGATACGGGGTGAACTTAATGTGTTTATGAAGAAATGCGACTCTCGAAAGAAATATCAATGTAGCCCTATGGAAAATTAACATGGTATCAAAGCTGGGCTGAACAAAAACCATGGAAATCACCCCCATGGAGACACTTTTTGATGGAAGCAAGAAGAGGATGGTGGAGACCTAAAAGAATTCTAGAGTATGGAGGAAACCCTAGGTAGTTAGTGGATAAGGTTTTAATAGTGAGGGTTTGAGAGAAACTCATGTTTATGGTAAAGGCTTAAGATTTGATGTATGCAACCCTAGCATGATCTAGATGCTCAAGCACTTGGGATTGATTTGATGAAGTCCTAGATGACCCGGTTGTTGATAAAGTTGATTGAAGGCAACACTGTTATGTGGTCTATGGATGGCTCTTGAAGGTTGGTTCAAGAGGGAGAGGATTGTCTCTCATTAAAGATAAGTATTCCTTGACTTATGACTTTACTCTTAGCTAGACTTATGGATCTGACTATTATGATTATTGTTTTGATCACTGCTTATACCTCCTGCATGTACATTTTGAATACTTGGATGTTTCTAACCTTCGTGATGAGATATGATAAGTGTATCCCTCTTGAGGATCATTTGAGATGCAGGAAAGAAAAGCTAGACTTGTGAAAGATAAAGAGGCACTTGATGAAAAGGTGACAAGTTGCATATGTGAAGGTGCACAGGTAATTGAATACTACAAGCTATGCATGGTATATTGTTTTAATGTTATGTTTCAACTATAACATTGGATGGCTAGGTAAGCCCAATGGTATGTTGAGAATGTCTTATTCGCAAATGGCTCATGCATGCATATGAAAGTAATTTATGTTTCCTGTGATGAAAGAGTGCACCTGGTATTGAATTTTTGATCATGATGATATTTTTGATTATGCGAGGTTACTGTCAAACACATGCATGGTGAGCACACACGAATAGGAAAGATGAGCGTGTATATTCATATTATTCACAATGATACATATTTATAGTAGATTAGATGTGACTCTTGGATTCCACATTCCAAGGTCACTTGGACTCCCTAAGTCTCTTGAACTTCCACACTAACCCTAGAAGGATTGGGTGTCCCACATTCCCCCCTTAATCCGAAGGGGTATGTATGAGTCCAAGAAAAGAGCTGTAATACAAATGTGCAAAGTATGCATGTTGGCAATAGGCTGAATGAGCTCTCTGAAATGTTGGCATAATGAGGTGGTTTAAGGACAACCACCAACACTAGAACGCTTAGTGCAGTTCCCGGAACTCTTCCAAATTTGGAAAGAAGCTGAGATCTTCTGCTAGAGGAAGTGCTCTTAATGTTTTGAATAGGGAGACCTTCAACTTGGAAGAAGGGAGGTCTACAACCTGCGATGGTTTAAGGATGACCAACAACTTTGGAATGCTTGATGCATTTCTTGGAACTCCTCCAAAATTGGCAAGAAGCTGAAGTCTTCTGCTAGAGGAAGTGTCCCGAATTCTTTGAAGAGGAAGAATCTTAACCTCACATTGATGGTTTAAGGCTGACCACCAACCAAAGGCATGCTCATGGGCATTTGTGTCTCTGGCTACAACTTCGAATCTGGAATGGTACGTTGTGGCTCAGGCTCGCTTGAATTGCTGTCTCTCTGGCTACAACTCTGAATCTGGAATGGCAGGTTGCGGCTTAGGCTCGCTTGATGTGGCTTTGAAGCTTGTAGATGACCATCATTTCCCCCCTTGTCAGATACAAGGTGAGATGATGGCGAAAACTCAATTACAAGACCTTTTAATATTCTAGAAGAAGTTCTGACATATGACTAAAACATCTTCTTGGCTGTTGATGCCCATTGCCAAGAAGCGATCCATCCAAGATGAATCTTTGTTCTTGCAGAAGGCTTGTTTTTGAAGCATCTGTGTGAAGAATGAGTGTGCTGACCACAGTGCTTGCACGGGTAAAGATCAAAACAATGATCTTTCATATGTCCAACTCGGTCACAGTGTTGGCATTTCACAATCTGTTGTGGAAGAGGAGCATAATCTGAAACAACTGAAGGTGAGCTATCATGAAGAAATCTGTCCCTCTGAAATTTGATGGGCTTGGAGTAGTCTGGAATGTGAATGGACATCTCCGTGTCATATCCAAGACTTGTTCTGTGCTTGTGATGGACAAGCTGTTCCCAAGGTTTGATGATGGGCTTGGGAAGTGCAGGCTGGATTTTTTCTTCTGCATTCAAATCTGCTTTTGTATGAGGCTCAATGATACGAACAGTTTCTTGTTGCCGATGGGAGTTTGTCTCAATGCTATGAACAAAAACAAGTTCAGAATGACAACTCTTATGCTGAAGCTCATCTTGTTGTAGTTGTGACTCCAATTGCAAAAATTCTATCTGTTCTTGTACATTTTGCAAAGAGGTTTGAATATTTGTGAGAGTGTCATTACTGACCTTAACTGTGCTTTCAGCAGTTGAAACGATTAGAGTTCTTAATAACTCTAATAAATTGTCAATTCTGACCATTTTGTCAACAATTGATATGATAATGAAAAATATACCCACTTGTACTCTTGGCGCATTAATAAGAGTAGAACAATCTTCCAGATGTAATAAATGAAAGTAAAAAGCCTTGGTCTCAACAAGAAAAAATGACACCCGAAAAGATTTTCAACTCAATGCAACGCTGAGAGGAATATAATGCATTTAAGTGTATGGCCCTAATAATGAGCATAGCTCTATTAAGACAAACTGAACTCACAACCAGTAGCAAATTTTTGAGATTATACCCACCGATTCGATACTATGTTATAAAAGAGTTTATGGCCCGAACTTCTTGGAACTTCTTAACAGACAGAGTTGATCTTTATATCTAGCTAGAGCATCGAATATATATGGTTTGAGAACGCATTGAATCACTGGGCGACATGGAACACCAACTCCACAACTCTCCTGTAATGTTGTAAACAACCATATTCGAACATTATCTTTGCCCATATATATCCATGGAACAGTTAATTACCAATTGAGTGGTCACGTATAACAATGCAATTACATTTATTTGTATTTATTCTATTAATGACTATATTTATTACATTAGTTATGAATTAGGTTCATAACATTACCTTCTTCTCGAAAAGCTTTGTCCTCAAAGCTTAACTTTTTGACAATTTCCTTTACTTGGGATTATCTGCTAGACATGTCATTGATCACTGGTACCTTCCTTGTACTTTTCACACTGTCCTAAATCCATGTGATTTTTTTTTTCATTAATTTAATTAATTAAATATTAATTTTAATTAATTAAATTAATATATATATATATTTTATAATAATATATATATATTTTCTAATAATCAAATTATATAAATTAATTAATTAAGTTAATCAATTTATATAAATTAATTAAGCTATATATATATATATATTTCTTTGTTATTTATAATATACCGTTCAACAATATATCAAGCTACTCTACATATAAGACCACTTATATATAGGTATATAGAGTTGTGTATGAACCGTTGAACGTTTTTGGGGTACGATGCTTGACGAAGGAAAGGCACGATGCTTGACGATGTGTTAGTCTGTCGAGACGCCGAGTTTATGCAGAACAGTGACACGTTAATAACAGCGAGGGGTTTCGAGCGACTGGTCGGGACACAAGTTGTGGACCGGATTTAATATATGGCGGACGGGAAGCCAGCTGTCGTAAGGTTGTTAAAGGTCGTATTTTTGAAATCCTCAGCCTTTTCGATGTCAGTGGAGATGAATTCCAACTATCGGTGCAAGTAATGGAAATGACAATGCAAAGAGTTACTGAATCAACTAGAACGCCAACGTAATCAAACTCTGAGTTGATGCCACTCGTTGGATTTTTCATCCAAGCAACCTTTAGTATTTCCATTCCATATTCAGAACGAAGGTATGGCACGGACAAAGTTGAAAATACAAAGCCAACTATGATGTAATAAGATGGAGGCTTCCCCTTTATATGTGCAGGGACTAGGCGTTTGTGAGTAGAAAGCTCAATATCAAATTCATGATACTTAGATGCACGTAGAATTTTGACTCTGACATGCTCTCCTGTATACTTCTTTAAAACAAGGTAGCTAAAACCTATGCGCTCACCACGCCTGAAAGGGACAGTTCCATCATTAGCAATATCAAAACTGAGAAGAATATTTGACGATCTCAAGAATTTCGCTGCTGGAGCTGTTGGTTCTGCCCTTCTTACACGAACACCTTTCTGGTTAGACAACATTCCCATTGCAATACGCAAATCAAGATTCTCCATTTTTTGCCATTCTATTCCAAGTATGGGAAATCCTGTGTAATCTCCCGAACGCTCATAATCCGTGATAAAGTGTGTAATAACAGGAGTTGGTATAACATATCCAATATTTTCTGCATCTTCATGTTTAAGTGATTGAAATGCAATTCCCACACACAGGCCCTTGTCGTTGAAAGCAGGTCCCCCAGAATTTCCAACATTTATAGCAGCATCAATCTGGACTCCAAGAAGCTCGGTGGCTCCGTGGACATATGAAAGAACTTCAATGCGTGATACAACTCCACTAGTCACGGAGATTGTGTCACCGCCAATTGGATAACCTACAACAGTGACAATTTCCTGCAAAGTGGGCAGCGCCCCAAATTGCATTGGAGATACTACTTCCCAAAACTCATCATCGCTCACAGTTAGCATCGCAATATCACATTCAGTGCCAATCACAAGAACAGTAGCCAAGTACTTAGTATCTGATCCTCGCTTCTTGAGCTTCACTTGTGTATGATGCTCTACCGAATGGGCATTTGTGAGCACTCTGTGTCCATCAATAATAAACCCACTGCTATTCGAGCTAAATTGACGCTTGCGCTGCCATGGAAGTGAAAAATTCGGTTCTGTATGAACACAGAAAACTTTGACTACTGTATTCATGAACGAAGAACCCTTGACATCATTGGCCACTGAATCGGCATTCACATTCTGTCTGATTACATCACTCAAAGTATTTAGAAGCGGCTTGATATTATAATTTGACTTTTCTATCAAGATAGATGCTTCCTGTAAAGTAGAATAAGAATGAAAAGATTTCAAGCCTTTAGAAACTACAGATGCAAGGATAGCTTGTAAATATCCAGTATTGAGATTATCTGCAGAAATATCATCAGTATCGTCCTTTGGCCTTTTCTTAGATGCAAAATCTTCAGTTGAGGATTTTCGAATTCTTGGTACAGTTGTGGATAAAATTTCTTTTACCAACATCATTGCAGACTCAAGACTATTGTGAATTGATTCAGATGCCGGCAGGGCAGCAGTAATCACTACAGGGACCATTTCAGGGGCACTGCTGCTTTGAATTGGGTCATGATAGACAAAAATATTCTTATCCTGATAATCACATGGTTGTTCCATGGTCTCGTGTTTGGCATCATTTTCAGCCTTCTCTTCTGGTGTTGATATTTTATTAGTATGATGATATGCAGGCCCTACAGGGTTATGGTTAAAATTGGTGGTATCTGATTTCTTGAAATCCATCTTACCCTTTTCCATTTTTACTTTACTGTCAAGCTCCTAAGAGAAGTGGGAACCTGGGCCTGGCATCATGTTTCTGGAGTCATCCTCCATATTAGTCTGACATTCACCACTGTTGGGACACAAAACTAGATCGGATCTAGCAAATGGAGGAACACATGGTCCATTCAGATCCTCTTCTGTTTGACTAACACGGTGTCCAGAATGACAAACATCACTAATGGCAATCTCATTTCTTGTATAAAAGGCACATTTATGTCCTGCGAAATATTTGTCTCTACACTTCCAACATTTCTCTTCCTTTTTTCCTTTATTACGCATTGGTGGGGGAATGTATTTACTTGAATTTTTCATGGCTGTTCTACTTGATTTTCCCTTGGCATAACTAACTACCTTTTCATTATTACAACATTTTTTATCTTTTTCGTTTCTCATGATTTCCTTCTTTTTCTTTTTCCACATTTTTATGAAATTGTTCATCTTCTCTATTATAGATTACTGCAGAATTTTTTTTACAACATGCAGAAATTTTTTTATAACCGTTTGTGATTTCTGCACATGAATTCTCTAATTGCTGAAGCTTTTCTAGAATTTTTTAATTTTTTTTACTTTCTTCAGGTTCTTCACGTAATGGCACATTGTATGGTAAACAATGTTCCCGTGCTTGTAAACTACGTTCGTAGGCTTGTAGAACGATGTTGTGTGCCATAGCTTCAACTTGGCTTCAATATGGATCTGATAGCTTTGATGTGGCTTTGATACCACTGTAACAACGGAACTTGTAGATTTGGTTTCTGTAGCAACAAAACTTGTATGCTTGTTGACTTTAATAGCAAAATTGGCTTTAATTATAAAAATACACAAGAGGTATTTATAATAATAAATATTTATTGATATGATATAATAAGATGATTGAATGATTACAATGAGGCCCTGTTTTATACCTATGCAGGTGACCTTTCATGAACAGACATGTCTTTTAGACATGCCTTTTCAGTTAACTAATGATTGCTTAACATAATCCTAGTTGATTATTTAGCAATTACATTTATTTGTATTTATTCTATTAAAGACTATATTTATTACATTAGTTATGAATTAGGTTCATAACAAACACCAACTCCACAACTCTCCTGTAATGTTGTAAACAACCATATTCAAACATTATCTTTGCCCATATATATCCATGGAACAATTAATTACCAATTGAGTGGTCTCGTATAACAATGCATGTGTTGTGTAAAAGCTGGCTATTGTTTTAACATTCCATTGTGTTGCCCAGTAGTGCATGCTATTCTAAACCATAATCTTTGTGTTTGAACTTTGTTTCATATCATCATTAAAACAATCTAAGAAATAACTCGGAAACACAACTCAACAATTACAACGAATTGTAGTGAGAGCCACCAAAAGAAACTTCTATCAACGAACTCTAAACTTGCCTTTTATCCATGAGTTATATAATAGTGACGTAGCTGCCAAAAACTTTTGTGGTGGCCTTAGAACAAGAAGAACTCGGCCTAGTGCATCTCTGCAACGATGTGCTGCACAAGACCCAATGAAAAATCAATGATCAAAACAAGAAAAATAGATTTCAAATTTGACTTCTCCTTCAGCTGGGCATAACTATACGTAGGTCGGTGTAGTCACTAGTGTGCAGGGGTATGGAGGGCTGCACGATGGAGGTAACGAGGAATATACCAGGAGGCTGCACAAAGAGGGAGGCCGGTGCGTGGATTGTTATATCACTGTCATAGGGCGCAGAGGTGTGGGAACTCCCTTAGTGCTTGGCGTTGTCTTGAAGAGGAGAGGACCATGAAGCGTTCTATTCGTGGAGTGGAGTCTGGGGCCGATGGTGTAAGCGGAGACGGAGGTGTGAAGGGAGCTGTCGGCATTGAGGGAGACCTGAGCAGTATGGAGGAGACCACCAGGTGGACGGGCACAACGTAGGGGTCGACCAGTGTGTATTAACACCTGTGCGGGAGTCGATCAACGATATGAGATGAGAGGAGACTGTCTAAATGTTGAATAGCGCATGGTATGGGAGTGTTGTGAAGCAACTAGTGTATTACAATGCGGTGGGAGTATGGAGGGCCGATGTATGGCTCGCTTGAGCAGTGCGCAGTGGGAAGAGGTGTAAGGAGATGGAGTGCCGGCGGAATTGGAAGGGGCGTTGAGCGGAGGGAGGAGGAGGGAGCCGGAGTGCCAATGTATGGCTCGCTTGAGCAGCGCGCAGTGGGAAGAGGTGTAAGGAGATGGAGTGCTGGCGGAATTGGAAGGGGCGTTGAGCGGAGGGAGGAGGAGGGAGCCGGAGTGCCGACAAAATCGGAAGGGGCGTTGTCCGACAGGAGTGGAGAGCCAAGTGCTGCAGTGAGTTAGAGAGGGAGGTGCGAAGTGCGTAGGGTGGAAACCTGACGACCTGTGTAAATCTATAATTTCTGATTTGATTGCAGGACATGTATGAAAAACTATGCTGCAGATTCTTTCAAAAAAATGTCCTACTCATTCATCAGACAGGCCTTCAAAGCGAAAGCGTTATTAGGGTCGATGAGACTGCAAATAAGGGTAGAGCGGCATAAACATTCACTCTGATGGACACATTGACATAAGACGAATGACACGTCTGGAAAATTCTAAGAAATATTCTAACGCTTGACATTGTAGTGGGAAACGACAGGAATGGCATGAAATGAGAGTTGCGACAGTGGCAGGGGCAAAGCAAAATTTTAGGGCAGAGGGACAAATTTAGGTCCTATGCTCTGATTTGTGCAGATTTGGATAACACCCAGGTCCAACGACAGACCCACAGAGAAAGAGTAGAGAATCATGGCCAGAATGATAGGACTTAAATGGCCACATAGAGAAGTGGCTTAAATTGGAGCAGGGCAGGAGAATGCCCGCTCTGTTACCATGTCAAACACAAGCATGGTGAGAACACACGAATAGGAAAGATGAGCGTGTATATTCATATTATTCACAATGATACATATTTATAGTACATTAGATGCGACTCTTGAATTCCACATTCCAAGGTCACTTGGACTCCCTAAGTCTCTTGAGCTTCCACACTAACCCTAGAAGGATTAGGTGTCCAATAGTTATTTATTGTTGATCTTGGATATAGTGGCATAACTTGATGTTTGGCTAACATCTATTGTTTTTGAGATCCTGATTCTGACTTTAGTAAATGATACTCTTGACTCTTGATATGCATAAGACATGTTGATCTCTTATATAAGGTTACCTCATTGATATGGTATTTGATAAGGTTGTGAGAAGCATGATGAAAACTCATGGAAAAAGATATTGACACTATGTTGGTTTATTGAATAACCTAACTTGATCCCATTGATCATGATAAGCATGGTATTGGTGACCATGACGATAGAGGTATATCTATGAGATTGATGCATTGTTCTATATCTCTTACTACCTGTGGTCATGTCTTGATGGCATATAGTGAAACTGAATGCCCTAAATTGATGTATTGTTATTGTGTTCATAAGATTGTGTTGTAACATCTGCTTGCTGCCCTAATCTTTCAAGTCTAGCCCTTGATGAAAGATTGATGACATGATGTTGATGATCATGATAGATATGTGTTTATGATCTAACAAATTTGCTGTTGCATGACTCTAGTAAAGACAGGTTGATGACATGAATGAAAATGAAATTACATGTTCTACTATGATTTATGGGCATCTGACATTGGTTTGAGACACTCACACAAAGGAAAGCCCATAGATGCGACTATGTCTGATAGACACAAAATTGAAGTTTTGTACATGAAATCAGTCTGTACTCTGAATCAAGGGATCTCTGACATGTCCTGCCATTGTAAATTGATTTCTGAATTTGCTGGGTTAAATTGTTGATCGAAGTAAATAAAGGATTGGGCATGAAATCAGATGGTCACCTGGAAGATGTTAGTTCTGCAGATGTGTTGCAAATATCGGTAAGATCTGTTAGCAGGAAAAGTTCGTATGTTTGAATCGAACTTGTCATTATGTCATTATGTTTGAAGGTTGTGCTACATGTTTTGACTGATTAATACATATGAGTTGTGTTTGGATATTTGACATGATGTTTAAGAACTTTGAATTGATGTTTGAGATATGTCTTTGGATTATAGATCTATATATTTGTACTTGATCTGTTGATTGTTGATTTTCCTCGATGACAATGCAATGTGGGCATAGTGACCTTCAATGTCTTATGTGAGTATTCAGAATTATGGTTCTGTATTGGCCTCCTTGTTCCTAGCACAATGGTTGTTGTGATTCATTATGAAGATGGAACTTGCATGACAGACTTGATGGCTTGACAGTGAATGAAGTCAAGACTTGATATGAGCTCTACCTGTCACCTGGTTGAAAGAATTGATACTATGACATCATTGTCTTTGATAATAGTTTTTGTTTGGCTTCTAAACTTTGATGAACTGACTTCATTGACACAACATTGATTTATGTAAGGCTGATTATGTTGGCTTGGTAAGGCGTTATGCTTGCAGAGAGCGTTGCGTGATGCAAAATCCCCGATTCAAATTTGTCCATATTTGATAGTTATCCAATGAAGTCAGGATGATGAGTTCCAAGGTATGGCCTTGATTTTGATTATGGATTTGGTTTTACAGATTGTTGGTCTACTCTTGACAGGTGATGAGCTTTTGACGATCTAAGTAAGAGGGAGATGACTTTTGAATCTTGAAATGATGTATCATGGCATGTTGAATCGATTTATGGAATTTGGGAAAGAAATCTGATGTAGCAAAACTGTTGAAAGATTTCTTTGTGTAATGGACATGTAAATCCTTGGACACTTTGATTTAAAGTTCAAATGTTGTTGAACTTGACATGGCATCTAACAGTTGATTGAAGCATTGATGTTTCGTTTTGTACTTCCATCTATATATGATGTGTATAGAACATGATTAAATTCATGATTGAGTTGCTTCATTCAGAATTGCCACCAAACATCTTTCGAAATATCTACATGAAATGTTCTACTTTTAATGGCTGATATATTTCTCCTATGATATGTAGCTGCTTGAATGTACTGATGATGTTTGGGATTATTATTGATGACCACATTTGGATGCTGCCTTAATATGATATCTGCCATGATATCTTGGATGTAAGGTCCATCGCACGACCAAGGTTGGATACGATATTGCTAGCATGGATAACTGTGAGGCAGGTTGTAGACGCTCCTTAGAGAACTGTCTGAGCATGATCTAGATAAGACATGGATACACTGTTATGATAGAGAATCCCATATATATATATATATATATATATATATATATATATATATAATTAGGCTGAACGGGTAACTATATTTAGAGGAAAAGAAAATTATGAGCATTCGGGAACAAGCAGCTTGTGATTGACACCTCCTTGAGAGAGAGGATGATTATGATATCCATTTGTGATTTTATATGACTATTTATGTTCTAACATAATGTTTTATGTGATGTCTTGTATGAAGAGGAATCGACTGCTATTGAGACAAGCAGATACCATATTTGAGTATGATGAGAGCAGTGCTGATCGAGGACACTGAGCCAACTCTTCCTCCTTGACTGAGCTCCCAGGATGAGTAATTGAGATAGAGGGCTCCTAGGGTTGAGGGAACTATGGGAAATAGGGTATGACCCTTATCTGTTACCCATAGGATTAGAGATGCTGCTCCCCTATCTTCGTAGGGTCGAAGAATGCTGCTCCCTCGTCTGGTCTTTGTAGAGTATACCCCAGTTGGCATCATACCCACAATTCGAGCTTGTTGGGAATACCGCTTCACGTTTGGCCAATGAGTTGAGAGTGTACTTGAGGTGTACAACCCAAGTGATTATGATGCAGATGTTCTACCACATGACTATTTAGGATCATCGATGGGAAGATTAATAGACAATAGGATGGGTTGAGATAACCCTATGCGGTTCCGGGTTGAGATTGAGCTCCCCGATGTAATTCCAGGTCGAGATGGGCTACCCTGCGTGTTTGGATATCTTATTGCTCGATATGGGGTTGTAGATGTATAGCTCCCCCATGAGATTCCAGTTCGAGATATGCTCCCCGATGCGGCCAAAGGTCGAGATGTGCTCCTTGATGATATGCTCTCTGATGATGATTGATATTTCGGGTAGTAGCCCGCTGGCGGAGATTCCGAATGGTAGCCAGATGGATGAAGGGTGGTAGCCTTAGCTCCCCTCTGGTGACAAATTCTTCTTCTTCTAGATCCGAGAATGTTCAACACACAAGCAACAACAATCAAGAGATAAGCTGGAATAAGCATGAGCAATTCATTGAGAATTTGTAATGATGAAGGATCACATCATGACGACTACATGACAAAGATGATCAACGACGATATGTGATGATGCATGAAGATACCAGACTGGCATATTGATCGATGATCAGATATTGGCAGGTGGAATTCTCCCTGGTTGAGAGGGAGTGTTAAAATTATGCAACTGCGGTCAAATTTCACTTTGGACAACTCAAATGGTCGAGATCATAATTGCATTAGATTCCTTTTCTCGAGAGGAGAAAAATCGACCTTTAGATTGTTGGAAATACTAAGAGGGGGGTGAATCAGTATTTGTTTTCAATTGTTATTATAATTAGTTAGATTCTACACAAAAATCAGAGAAATGAATAATTTTATTATAGCAAGAAGGATAATGATCCTTTTACAAATGAATGAGTACAATGATTGCCAAGCACCAACTTGGACTTAATGAGGCTCCGACCTCTAGGGCTACAACCCTATCCTTGTCAAGGCTCCAACCTTGCTTTTAGAGGCTCCAAACCCTAGGGTACCAACCCTTCAGTCTTTATAATAAAAATGAATAAGTAACTTAAATTGCTCGACAAGTTTCTTCCCTGTCCAATACTTCACTTGTCCAAAAGCGCTCCAAAACAATTAATGCTTCACTGCTCCAAGATTTTTCACTTCCAAAAGCGCTCCAAAACAATTAATGCTTCACTGCTCCAAGATTTTTCACTTCACTGTTCAAAATAGATAATTTATGCCTTCAAATTTATCATTGTTCCATTCTTCACATTCATCACTGTTCAATTCTACATGAACTCATCACTATCCCATTGTCCAACTCTTCACATTTATCACTATCCAATATGTGACTGTTGCTCTATAGACAACTGAAGGTAAAGATAAGTGAAGGCGTAGACAACTGTAGACCGTGCTCTGTCTGAAGGTATAAAACACTACAACACTCAAATTCTAATACCACCGAGCCACAAGAGATCTGCTCCTTCCCTTAGAACAAATGAAACCTTTCAGTGTGATGAGATCAAGCTCACGATCCTGGTCTGAGGTGCTCAAAGTCAAAACATCAGAATGTTGTAAGTGATCTGAACTGCTGTGAATGGATTGAGGTATTGTCGTGAAGTTTCACAAATTATGATTAAGCTAATCTGGGCTGTAGAGAGATCTGAAATACTTTAACTGTCCTCAATCTGATCCTTCTTTTGTCTCTGTCATCACAATTCCTATTATTTGCCAACAGATCTCAGGTCGGAAGCTAATACCACTGTGTAGAAGAGGGTCTGAGCTCCTAATGCTGCAACAAATCTTTTATACACCAGGTCTGAGCCACAGTCCTTTATGCACTAGGTCTGAGCCACGTAATTTAACCCACATACTTATCTTTAAATGTCTCCTTTCTCGGCCTCCCTTAGTTCATGAGGTGTGAAATGAAATATCTTCTTTTGTGATGGATAACCGAATTGATGATCCAATAAAGGTGTCCTAGCTATAATATATATAGAGTGTTATTGCGGCTAATGTGAAAAGCCAACACTACTCTAGTCAGACCGACATAAGAGGCCAAGAACAAGTTGGCTCCAATTTTTAATAATTACTTTTCAACTTAAAAAATTAATTTCTCTCACCACAGGGAGTTTGGAGGCGTGTGAGGGCTCGTTGGAAAGAGGAAACAATCCTCTTTCAGATGGTATAAGGTTCATAATGAAGGGATCTCTCTAAGATGGTGAAAAACCTATTTTTATTGTGACTGTCCTTAAAATATTTAGTGCAGAAGATGATGGACAGTGTGGCTTTGTCATAAGGATCCATTTGTGTGATAGAGTAGCCTTCATTTGGAGAGCTCCTCAAGTATATTTTCATCAATGACAATTTATCTGACAATTTTTGAGCAACAATCTCTCCTTTTGTCATTGATGGAAATATTTCAACACTCTCTCCTGCTTTGACATCAATGGCAAATGGGGTGCCCAAGTACTTCCCCTGTCATGCTACTCCTCCTATCATGTTGCTTCTTCTCTTGTTGTTATGTTCTTTTAATGTGATGCAAGAGCAATGACCCCCATCTTTTGGCGAAGATGTTCAAATGCTTCTCGTGGAAGGGGTTTTGTGAAATATCAGCAATTTGTTCCTTTGTATTGATGTATTCCAACTTGATATTTTGTTCAACAACTTGTTCATGAAGAAAGTGGTATTTGATTGGAATATGTTTGGTCTTTGAGTGCATCACCAGCTTCTTTGAAACACTGATGGCGCTAGTGTTGTCACAAAAAATGGTGATTGGTTGCTTAGTTTCTATGTTGACATCCTTCAAAGCTTCCTTCATCCATAGTATTTGTGTACAACAATCAACAACATCTATATATCTAGTTTTAGCTGTAGAAAGAGATATATATGATTGTTTTTTGCTGAGCCAAGAAACAAGACAATCTCCCATAAGGAATGCATTTCCACTGGTACTATTTCGATCATCCACACTTCTAGCCCAATCAACATCAGAGTAATCTGTCACAGTAAGAGTTGAGCTCTTAGGATACCAAAGACCGAAATCAATAGTTCCTTTCAAATATCTAAGTATTCTCTTCACAACTGCTAGATGGGATTGTTTATGACTTGACTGAAATCTTGCTACCATTCCCACTGCTTATATAATATCTGGCCTTGTAGCAGTTAAGTATAGGAGAGCTCCAATTATTGACCTGTAAAGAGTTGCATCTATGAGAGGGGAATCATCATCTTTACTTAATTTACAATATGTTGTCATCGGTGTGCTCATAGGTGCACAATCTTCCATCCCATATCTTTTGAGCCTGTCTTTAAGATATTTTGCTTGATATGAACATGCCTGCAGTCGTTTGAGATATTTGTAGCCCAAGAAAATAAGATAATTCACCAATCATTGACATTTCGAATCTTTTTGACATATTTATAGCAAATTCATTGCTCATCACATCATCATTGTTGGCAAAGATTAGATCATCAACGTATACAAGAGTGATCAAAAGTTTATCCTTGTCTATCTTCATGTAGAGAATGCTTCCTGCTACTCCCTTTTTGAAACCTTCTTGTTGCAGATAGTGATCCAACTTTGCATACCAAGCTCTAGGGGCTTGTTTCAACCCATACAAGGCCTTTTTCAACTTGCATACAAAGTCTTTCCCTTCAGCTAGATCAAATCCTTCCGGTTGCTCCATGTAGACTTCTTCCTTGAGGTCTCCTTTTAGAAATGCCAATTTTACATCCATTTGATAAACCTTGAATCCTTTCGAGCAAGTAAATGCCTAAAACATTCTTATAACTTCCAAACGTGCTACTGATGCAAAGGTTTCTTCAAAATCAATTCCTTCAATTTGCGAGTATCCTTTACAAACAAGTCTAGCTTTATTCCTGATAATTTGTCTATCCTCATTCATCTTTTTTTGAATACCCATTTTGTTCCAATTATATATTTATCTTCTGGACGAGGTACTAGCTCCCAAGTCTCATTCTTTTCGATTTGAGACATTTCTTCTTGCATGGCCTTTATCCAATGAGGATCTTTACTTGCTTGAGAAAAATTTTCAGGTTCTATTAAAGATAAGAGTGCAACATCATCTTTTCTTGGAGTGTTTCTCTTCCTTCTATGAGTTTGAATTCCTTCATCTATATTCTCAATAATTTGTTCTTCTGGATGATGTTTTTGAAGGAATTTGATCTTAGAAGGAGTTTGTGAAGATTCACTTTGAGGTTCTTCATCCTTTTCTTCTTTTTCGGGTTCTTCTTCGCTTTCTTCAAGGAAGGGCTGAACTTCATGATCTTTTAACTTCTTTTTTTGGAAGAGCTTCATCGATCTTCACATCAATGCTTTCCACTATTTTCCGTAGACAATTGTTGTAACATTTGTAAGCTTTGCTCCTAGTGGAATATCCAAGAAATATTCCTTCGTCAACCCGAGAATCAAATTTTCCTGGTGAGTCATCATTGATCTTTATGAAGCATTTGCTTCCAAAAATCCTGAAATATTTTACTAATGCAGGTCTTCCTTTCCATAATTCATAAGGAGTTTTTTCATTATTTGGTCTTAGTTGAGTTCGATTTAAGGTATAAATTGCTGTCCCAACTGCTTCTCTCCAAAATTTTGGCTGCAAATCAGTTGCTAATAGTATTGTCCTTGCCATTTATTGAACGGTTCGGTTCCTTCTTTCAACTACTCCATTTTGCTTGGGTGTCCCAGCAACGAAGAGTTCTCTTTCGATTCCATGCACTTCACAGAATTCATCAAATTCTTTTGAGGTGAATTCTCCTCCTCTATTCGTTCTAAGACATTTGATCTTAGAATCTTTCTCATTTTCAATGAGAGCTTTAAGATTCTTAAAACATTCAAATGCTTCGGATTTATATTTTATGAAATATACCCACATCATTCTAGTATAGTCATCAACAAATAAAGCAAAATACCTTTCACCTTGAAGAGCTGGATTTCTAGTTGGCCCACATAAATCTGCATGAATGATCTCCAGAAGTTTTGATGTTGAGAACTCCTTCGTTTTGTGGCTGGTTCTAGTTTGCTTTTCGTGTTGGCATGGGCCACATACAACTTGATTTGGCTTGAACATCTTTGGAATGTCCCTTACTGCATTAATTTTGTTGATATTGATCAAGTTATCAAAACTTGTATGCCCCAATCGCTTGTGCCATAACCAACTTTCATCTGTTTGACTCAATTAACATTTATCTCCTTGGATCTTGCTAAGAATGTAAACATTATCTGGTGTTCTTACTCCTTTTGCCACAAGTTCTCCTGAGGATGAGCCTCTTATTTCACAATTTTTAGTATTAAAGACAACATTATGTCATTGATCACAAATTTGGCTAACACTTAAGAGATTGTGTTTGAGCCCTTCTACCAGCAAAGTATTTTGGGCCTTTCCTTGTCCATTAACAAGGGTAGCAGTTCCTTTTCCAATGATTTTAGTAGATCCACTTCCAAAGGATACATTTCCATTTTTCTTGTTCAATGAGACAAACGTCTTTTGCTCACCGGTCATATGTCTTAAGCATACACTATCTACGAACCAATGATTTTCTTCACTATGAGCACATAGAGCTAGGCCACATTTATCCGTATTGAAATTTACCCTTTTAGCTTCCTCTCTTTTGAGTGGGGAATTTTGTTCATTATGATCATAATTATTACATAATGAGCAAGTCGAATCAAACTTAGCCAAAGGATCAAAAGAATTGTAATTTTTGATTTGTCCTTTCTCTTTGGGACCACGTAGTTTGTTTGTTTGATCTTTCAATCCTGGTGCTTCATTCTTATGAGCCTTGCAATGCCTAGCTTGATGACCAAAATTTTTACAATAGTAACAATACCCAAGAAAGATAGTTTGGTACCTGTTGCAATAGCCATAACTTGAATCAACATTCTTCCTTGGAGTTGCTCTTCCTTTATTTCTTGGTTTTGAGATGGGCCTTTGTTCTTGGCGAGATGAATTTTCTTCTTTTGGATGGCAATAAAGTATGTCGGCATAGCTCCTTGCATTATTCTTCGTACTTGATGATTCTCCTTTGAAACCAATGCCAGATTTGTCATATTGAGGTTTTTGAGTATTAAGAATGTTATCAAGTGCTTGAGAGCTTTGCCAACTCCTTTTGACTTGCTCCAATTCCTTTCTTAGAGATACTATTTCAGCTTCACGTTTTTCACAGATATCTTCCTTCTCTTTTAGCTTATTGTTCAAGAAGTCTTCCCTTTTTTTTGCTTCCTCCTTTTCTACTTTGAGAGAACTGATATTCTTTCGTAAATTCTCATTTTCTTCAATGGCACTTATTAGTAATTCATCCACGTTTCCTTCGTCTTCCAGTTCTGAATCATCATCATTTGAGAATGCCATGAATAATACTTCTTTGCTTCCAACATAGTCATTTTCTTCGTCTGATTCATCATCACCTCTTTTGTGATGAGGGATATTTCTAGTTGATTTTTTGATGACTACAAATTCATTTTCATCAGACTCATATTGTTTGGAGAAGAAGTTCTTCTTATTAAACCCTTTCTTTTTGTACACCATCATTTTAGAATCTTCCTCATTATCACTATCATGTTTATGAGGACATTTTGCAGGATAATGACCTATTCTTCCACATTTGAAACAAATAAGAGGGTACTTACCTTTTAGCTTGGATCCCTTCTTTAGTATTCATACGAATTGACTAATTCGGTTTCAACATCGTTGTCACCACTGCTGTTATTCCATCCTTTCCGCCCTTTTGTTGATTTTAAGGCTTTGAATGCTGCTTCTTTGGAATTTGGGATTCCTTTCCTCTGTTACGTTGACTTTCTTGTTGCTGCCTTGCGTTGACTTTTTCTGGACTGCGTTGACTTTTCTGGGGTTGACTTTGAGTTGACTGGATAATTGATTTGAGGACTGTTGTGACACATTTTGGGTTGGCCGACCAAGAAGACTTTGCTGGTTGAAGCATCCTGCTGACCGCCGTAACGCACCAACACATTCTCCTGTTTTTGGTTTGTCTTCTATAGATCCACTGGTATGTTCTATCAGCATTTTTACTTAACTGTTTATGTGATGTTATGAATCTAATTCATAACTTAAGTATTAAATATAGTCATTAATAGAATAAATAGAAATAAATGTAATTACTAACTAATCAATTAGGATTATGTTAAATAGTCATTAGGTTTATGAAAAGGCATGTCTAAAAGACATGCCTATTCGTGAAAAGGTACCTGCATAGGTATAAAAGCGGGACCTCATTGTAATCATTCAATCATGTCATATCTTATCAATAAAATATTATTATTATAAATGTGTATTTTTATAATTAAAGCTATTTCTGCTATTCAAGTCAACAAGCATACAAGCCTTCTGCTACAGTATTCAAAATTACGAATTCCGCTGTTACAGTGGTATCGGAGCCATATCAGAGCCATATTGAGGACAAGTTGAAGGAATGGCACACAGCGTCGTTCTACAAGCCTACGAACGTAGTTTACAAGCTCGAGCACATTATTTACCATATAATGTGCCATTACATGAAAACCCCAAACTCATTAGAAAAATTCTCGAGAAGGTTCAGCACTTAGAGAAGTTATGTGCAGAATTTTCTGCAATAGTCCATAATAAAGAAGATGAAAAATGCTGTACAAATGATAAAGCAGTTAGTTTTTCTAAAGGGAAATCAAGTAAAAAATCCATGGAAAAGTCAACTAAATATATCCCTCTACCAATGCGTAATAAAAGTAAAGAAGAAGGGAAATGTTGGAAATGTGGAGACATATACTTCGTTGGACATGAATGTGCATTTTATACAAGAAATACCGTTGCCAGCACTGGTAAAGAAACAGGAAAAGATGCTTGTGTATCCAGCCCTCTTAATGGCCGCACACCACCATTGGTTGAAAATAACCATGCTTTTGCAACAAAACAATTATGTTGTACGGAAGCCCAAGAAAATCAAAGTAGAAAAGCTAAAGTTGGTAATAAGGCTGATATGGAAATTGCGCGATCCGAGATAGGAGAATATAAGACTGAAGTCTCAGGGGAATTGGGACATAGTTTGAATCCCATAGTTGCAATGAGTAAAGGCAAGGCAATCGGCATAGATCTTGGAACAACTTACAGCTGCGTAGCAATTTGGCAGCATGATAGAGTCGAGGTTATTGTTAATGATGAAGGAAACCGAACCACTCCTTCCGTTGTTGCCTTCACTCCCTCTGAAAGATTTGTTGGAAATGCCGCCAAATATCAGATTGCAAATAATCCCCACAACACCGTCTTCGATGCCAAGAGACTTATTGGAAGGCAATTCACTGATTCCTTTGTGCAGAGTGACGCTCATCTATGGCCCTTCACTGTTGTCGCTGGAGACAATGGAAAACCTGTTATCCAAGTTGAATACAAGGGCGAGAGGAGGATGTTTGCAGCGGAAGAGATCTCTTCGATGGTCTTAGTAAAAATGAAGACGATAGCCGAAGCATACCTAAACTCTGATGTCAAGAACGCCGTGATCACAGTGCCTGCCTATTTTAGCGATTCTCAGAGGAAGGCTACCAGAGACGCGGCTACCATTGCCGGTCTTAACGCCATGAAAATTATTACTGAACCCACTGCCGCAGCTATAGCTTACAGATTTGGTAAAGAGGTTTATTTCTTCCATGGGAAGAAGACTGTCTTAATTTTCGCCCTTGGTGGAGGTACCTTTGATGTTTCCATTGTTACTGTTGAGAGAGGTAGATTTGAGGTGAAGGCTGTTGCAGGGGACACGCATTTGGGTGGCGTAGATTTTGACAATCGGATGGTCAAATACTGTGTTGAAAATTTCAATAGAAAATACAAAAAGGAGATAAGCACAAGCGCCAAAGCCCTTCGGAGACTCCGCTCAGAATGCGAAAGGGCAAAAAGAAATTTGTCTTCAGTGGTAGAGACTGTGATTGATATCGATTGTCTCTACGAAGGTCTAGATTTTCACATGCAGATTAGGAGACCCAAGTTCGAAGAGCTCAATACTGATTTATTCGATAAGTGCATGCTAATCCTCCACCAATGTCCGCAAGACGCCAGGATGAGCCAAGAACAAATTAAACCACCATCGATCCGTTGCTATGAAACCACCATGTGTCCGCCTACAGACACGTCGTTTTCTTTGACGGGTATAATAATTCATAAACGTACCCTTAAGTCATATAACTCCGATGTTTCGATGGTTATATTAGGTCATAACTCTTAAAAGTACGATTATAATTGTATAATTATATTACATAATTTAATAATTATAAGGTTTATAATTATTCAATTATATAATGTATATAATTATATAATTTATAATTAAATCGCTTAAAATATATATATGGTATTAAATTTAATTAATTAATTAAATTATATAAAAAAAAGGAGTTATTTCGAAAATATATATATATCACCCTCCGATTTAAAAAAAAAAAAAAAAAAAAAATGATGTGAGCAAAATGAAGGGAATTATAAGGGTGAGTTAATAAAAATAAAAAAAGGGAAAAGAGAAAGAAGGTACCAATAATTAAAGACATGCTTAGCAGACAATTTCAAGTAAAGGAAAGTTGTCGAAAATTAAGCTTTGAGGACAAAGCTTTTCGAAGAAGGAGGCAATGTTATGAATCTAATTCATAACTTAAGTATTAAATATAGTCATTAATAGAATAAATAGAAATAAATGTAATTACTAACTAATCAATTAGGATTATGTTAAATAGTCATTAGGTTTATGAAAAGGTACCTGCATAGGTATAAAAGCGGGACCTCATTGTAATCATTCAATCATGTCATATCTTATCAATAAAATATTATTATTATAAATACCTCTTGTGTATTTTTATAATTAAAGCTATTTCTGCTATTCAAGTCAACAAGCATACAAGCCTTCTGCTACAGTATTCAAAATTACGAATTCCGCTGTTACATCCTCATCTCATAGGCAATGAGAATTCCATGAAGCTCATCCATCTTGAGGGTATCTAGGTCTTTCATTTCTTCTATAGCACTTTCTTTGGAGTCAAATCTGTCAGGAAGAGATCTCAGGATTTTTTGAACAACAATGCTTTCTTCAACATTTTCTCCTAATCCTTTAAGAGAGTTGACAACTTTAGTTACTCGGAGGAAGTATGATGCAATATCTTCTTCGTCATCCATTTTTAGACTTTCAAATCGTCTTTTATGAGTTTGAAGCTTTGCCTTCTTAACTTTGAAGTCCCCATTATATAAGGCAACCAACTTATCCCATACTTCTTTAGCTGAATCACAATTCATCACTTTTGTAAATTCAGAGTCAGAAATTCCACTAGTAATGGAATTTAGAGCTTTGGCATTAGAAATGTAAGCTTTTCTTTACTTTGGATCAGTTGGAAGAGTGGAAGGAGCTTTGTACCCATTCAGAATAGAATGCCAAACTTCGGGCCCAAGAGACACCAAATAGTAGGACATCCTTTTCTTCCAAAAACCAAAGTTTGTTCCATCGAACATAGGCAGCTTCCCCGTCACTTTTATATTCTTCATTGTGTCTAAGAATCCTTCTTCCAGCTGTTAGGCTGATAATGAAGAAGTTGGCTCTGATTCCAATTGTTGGAAATATTGAGAGGGGGGTGAATCAATATTTCTTTTCAATTGTTATTATAACCAGTTAGATTCTACACAAAAATTAGAGAAATGAATAATTTTATTATAGCAAGAAGGATAATGATCCTTTTACAAATGAATAAGTACAATGATTTCCAAGCACCAACTTGGACTTAATGAGGCTCCAACCTCTAGTGCTCCAACCCTATCTTTGTCAAGGCTCCAACCTTGCTTTTAGAGGCTCCAACCCCTAGGGCACCAACCCTTCAGTCTTTACAATAAAAATGAGTAAGTAACTTACTTGAATTGCTCCACAAGTTTCTTCACTGTCCAATACTTCACTTGTCCAAAAGCTTCAAAACAGTTTATGCTTCACTGCTCCAAGATTTTTCACTCCATTGTTCAGAGTAGATAATTTATGCCTTCAAATTTATCACTGTTCCATTCTTCAGATTCATCATTGTTCAATTCTACATGAACTCATCACTATCCTATTGTCCAACTCTTCACATTTATCACTATCCAATATGTGACTGTTGCTCTATAGACAACTGAAGGTAAAGATAACTGAAGGTGTAGACAACTGTAGACCGTGCTTCGTCTGAAGGTATAAAGGGTACAACAGTCAAATTCTAATACCACCGAGCCACAGGAGATCTTCTCCTTCCCTTAGAACAAATGAAACCTTTAACTGTGATGAGATCAAGCTCACAATCCTGGTCCGAGGTGCTCAAAGTCAAAACATTAGAATGTTGTAAGTGATCTGAACTGTTGTGAATGGACTGAGGTATTGTCCTGAAGTTTCACAAATTATGATTCAGCTAATCTGGGCTGTAGAGAGATCTGAAATACTTTAACTGTCCTCAATCTGATCCTTCTTTTGTCTCTGTCATCACAATTCCTATTATTTGCCAACAGATCTCAGGTTCGAAGGTAATACCACTGTGTAGAAGAAGGTCTGAGCTCTTAACACTGCAACAGATCTTTTATACACCAGGTCTGAGCCACAGTCCTTGATGCACCAGGTCTGAGCCACATAATTTAACCCACAGACTTATCTTTAAATGTCTCCTTCCTCGGCCTCCCTTAATTCATGAGGTGTGAAATGAAATATCTTCTTTTGTGATGGATAACCGAACTGATGATCCAATAAAGGTGTCCGAGCTCTTATATATATAGTGTTATTGCGGCTAATGTGAAAAGCCACCACTCCTATAGGCACGCTGATATAAGAGGCCAAGAACAAGTCGGCTCCAATTTTTAATAATTACTTTTCAACTTAAAAATTAATTTCTCTCTCACCACAGGGAGTTTGGAGGCGTGTGAGGGCTCATTGGAAAGAGAAAACAATCCTATTTCAGATGGTATAAGGTTCATAATGAAGGGATGTCTCTAAGATGGTGAAAAACCTATTTTTATTGTGACTGTCCTTAAAATATTTAGTGCAGAAGATGATGGACAGTGTGGCTTTGTCATAAGGATCCATTAGTGTGATAGAGTAGCCTTCATTTGGAGAGCTCCTCAAGTATATTTTCATCAATGACAATTCATCTGACAATTATTGACCAACATAGATCGCCCCAATCGGTTAAGTAGAAGTTAAATTATGTATTATTTTATGTATTAAAATGAAATGGAATGGGTCGGCCTAAGCACATGTGGATTTAGTCAAGTCAGCCTCAACCCCAAGCAGGCCCTCACGACAACTATAAACATAAGTGACCTCAAGCTCATTCTCACACATTTTGCTCAAGCGATTTTATTCTTGCACTCTTTGTATTGGTTCGTCTATTCTGTTTTGGCTCGCATAGGTTTGACGGAAGAAGTTTGTGCATGGTCCAGAATCACAAACGAGATGTTCTCTCTGATCTAGGTTTTATGGGCCATAGCCGCAGTCACAGAACTAGCGAAATTAGGCTCTAGCCGGAGGCACAACGTGGCAAGGTAGCGACTAGGGTTCTAGGGCCAGATCGGGTTGATCTGGGCTAGAGCCACATGCACAAAGTGTCTTGCCTACGGCCAGGTAGCTATAGCTGCGGGCACAACGTCTTGTGGGTGCGGCTAAGGGTTTTTTTGAGCAGATCTGAGTTAGATCAATTCCAGTTGCTTGCGCAATGCTTTCAGACATCATCAACTCATGCTTGCGATCAGTCTTTGATAGCATCCTGGATTTAGATCTAGGATCTGACAGTTGATATCAGTTGGCTTCAGTGATCTGTTGGATCCGTGTTTCTTGATGTTGTAGATATGCAAATCTGTAGATTTGTTCAGTGTATTTCCGTTGCAGATCAAGCCCTCAAAGATGCATCTATAGTTCTCCGAAGTTTCTGCTCAGCAACAACAATGTTCAACAGTATGCTACAGGCAGTGACAGTGCATTACAGTTCTCAGAATCAGGATCCTTCAAAAGAAGTATAGTTACGGTAATATTATAGATATGCTAGTTGTTTTACTGCATTATGAAGATATGGATCAATGGATCATTGTACTCTTGTTTGCTGAATCATTTGATGACGGTTCGAGAAGAAGAATTTGCAAGGGTTTTCCCCATAGTGGGTTTGCCTTGGTCTCAGACCAATCCTGGTGTCTATATGTGTGCATGCTTTTCTTCCTTTGTTTCTTTATATTTCGCTGCATAGATAATGATGATGATGATGCTATTGTTCTTTCTACATAGTTGCATATGTTGATGGTTAATAGTGTAAATCTGAATAATGATATAATGATACGGGGCGAACTTAATGTGTTTATGAAGAAATGCAATTATCAAAGCAAAGATCAATGTAGCCCTATGGAAAATTAACAGTGCATGCAAGGGAGAATTAAGGATTATGAGCATATTCAAAAGCATCAGGAAGTGGGTAAAACGTGAATCATATCTCCTCCCCTTTTGGCTTTTTATGAAGTTAGCTTCAATAGGCATTTTCCAAGTCTTATCCAAGTATTTTCCCATTTCCCAATATTTCTAGGTACTAGGATTAGTGGTTGATACTCATTTAACATGAACCCTTTTCCCACTTGGGCTTGTTTCCCTGCCCCTTGTCAATTTCTTAGCTCTTTAGCAAGTTAGCCCTTTTAATGATATAAAACATGTTCCATATAAACATTATGCTACATAAAGAAGGGGCATCACCTAACTGTGTGGATGAGTCTTTCTCAATTAACTAATTTTTTAACAACATTAGGAAATGAGTTCTTGTCATAAACCATCAAAGGTATAATTATCAAGTCATATATATGTCCAACTGTAAGAAAATATGAAACAGGGAAACTCTCCAGGGGATGGGTCATCCAAATTTCCATCTCCTAATTATCATCATAAGGCACATACTGTATAGCCAAAAGGTAACTAGGACAAGGAGCATTAGTTCCACACTAGGGTAGTCACATAATGTAAATGCTTAACAATAACAAATGGTTGGGGGTGGGGGGGACCTTATCACATGCCATCCAAGTACAATTCACGATAATCATCAAGTATAGGTAGTTCAGCAACAATAATTCACCAAGGAAAAGTTGATCATCGATGAACACTCATCTATTATCCACTAAGGTGTGATACTCATAGGCATTGGCTAGAATTTGACCAATTGTTACTAACAATAATTAGTAAGGAGGTAACCATCCATAATCAACAATGAATATGAAGGCCTAAACAATAATATTTACTTAGTAATACATATATGTCAAGGGATCTTATCTTCTCAGCCCATGCCATCTTAATTAACAAATACGTTATTTCTAAATGTAAGTCAACATCATAGAAGGATAATTAATTCATCACATCACAAGTAGCTAACATACCCCCCCGCCTAATGCGAAGGGGTATATATTAGTCCAAGAAGAGAGCTGAAATACAAAAATGCAAAAAATGCATGGCAACAATTGGATGACCGTGCTCTTTGAAGTGATGGTATAAGGTGGGAGAACTCAAGGTCTCAACCGATGGTGGTTTTAGGATGACCACCAACTTTGGAATGCTTAGTGTAGTTCCTATAAAAATTCCAAATCTGGCTAGAAGTTGAATTCTTCTACTAGAGGAAGTGCTCCATATTGTTGTGAAAAGGGAGACCATTGAGGTCTCAACCTGGAACGCTTGATGCAGTTCCTAGAACAATTCCTAATTTGGCTAGAAGTTGAAGTCTTGTGCTAGAGGAAGTGTTCTGAAAAGGGAGACCATTGAGGTCTCAACGTGTGGTGGTTTAAGGTGGGCCACCAACCAAAATGCATGCTCATGAGGCATTGCTATGTGTCTAGCTACAACTATGAATATGTGTATGGCTGACTTTGGCTCTAGGCTCAGGCAATAGGCTTAGGTTTTGGCTAAGGCTTGCTTGATTTATCTTTGAAGCTTGTAGATGACCCCATCAATTCCCCCCTTATTAGATACAAGGTGAGAAGATGAAGAAATATCAACTGCAAGACGTGTCAATACTCGAGAACAAATTCTGTGGTATGACTGATATATCTTCTTGGATGTTGAAGCCAATTGCCATGATGCGATCCATCCAAAGTGAATTTTCGTTGTGGTAGGGGGCTTGTTTCTGAAGCATCTGTTTGTATGATGAGTATTTTTATGACAATGCTCACACAAGTGAAGATCAAAACAATGATCTTTCACATGGCCAACTCGATCACAGTTTTGACATTTAACAATTTGTTGTGAATGTGGAGGAGCAGGATTTGGAACAGGTGAAGATTAACTGTCTTGAAGAAATCCAACACTATGAAACTGGATTGGCTTAGTGTACTTTGGAACATTAAAGACGCATCCTTGCATATCCAAGACCGGTTCTGTTCCTGTTGTTGACAAGGTCTTCCCAAGGTTTGATGGTGGGCTTGGGAAGTGCAGCTTGTACTTCTGCATCTTTATGCAAGACTGCTCCTAAAATGGGCACCTGGTCTGAATCAACCTCAACGTCACTGATTTTATCAATCTTTGATTGTTGATGGTAGTTAACTTCAAACTTAGAAAGGGAGTTGTTCTGAACCTATGTTGCACTGGCTGTGGGGACGGGGGGACGACGGGTACGGGGGGATGAGTTTCCGGGACGACTAGAGCGCACCCCCAAATTTTCAGGGGACAACAAGTTGGGGACGACAAGTGTGGTACTGGTAACTAATTTTATATTTATTAAAATAAAAATAAAATTTAATATTTCAGCATAAACATGAATGGTAAATTAAACTATAAAAATTAGAACTATTACTAATTTTCAAATTCAAATTACAAAATAAAATATTAAAGTCTAATACCATCTAATCATCATTGTGCATCACAAAATAAAATCTCGTCATCATTGCCCATTGTCAAGAACTTAAGAAGTACTAGTAGTCTGCTACAACCTACAATCTACTAATGTCTACATAATCATTCTATGATGCATGATGAATCATTTCAAAATTTAAATAGCAGCTAAACTTTAAAGACTACAAGCAAAATTTAATAAAACTATAAACATGAACAAGCCATTAAAATTTAATTATAGATCCCAAATTAAGAGTCTAGATATTAAGAACCTTGTGGGACTTGTCATTAGTGTAATGTATATCGTAATCATTCCGAGTCACTATTATTTACAGAGCACAAAGAGTATTACCATCCCATCTATGTACCTTAGAACATTAAGTGTTAAAGATGAGTTAGCCATGGTAATGTTTATTTCAGGAGTAACAAATGTTATGTACAAAAGTAATAATGTCATAAAGTGAAATAAATTATATATAATAAATGATGTTTATGTTAATGTATTCAGGGATTAGTTGATTGGTTCCTAAAATGAATAATGGAACTTGCTACGTATATAGACAACACCACTAGTAATTCAGTAGCACATTGATATATCATCTTATCTCTCATCTAGTCTCTCTTGCTCGTCTCTTGCATATATTTAACATGGTATTAAAGTCATGGTGATTGTGGCATAGGGAAATTTCAAAGATTCATGGCAAGAAAAGGTTTGTCATAGACATGGAGAAAGAGACAAGTTCAAATTGAAGGAAAATTAATTCGTGGAGTATAGTGACTGTAAATTGTAAACATGAATAAGTCATTAAAATTTAATTATAAATCCCAAATTAAGAGTCAAACTTCGCCCTGTTGCTCGACTCTTACCTCACCTATAACCTTCGCTCGAGTCCTCTCAGCTTTGTTTACCTTTGCTGCTGTGAATGGAGTTCTTTGTTCAACGTTTACCTTTGCTTGTCGTCTCAGACTTCGCTGGACTCTTACCTACAACCCTGATAGCCTGTGTTTACTTGCAACTTTCTCTCGACCTCAGTGTTTACCTATAACCTTCGCAACTTGTGTTTACCTTCGTTGTCGTGTCTTTGTAACAGTGTTTACCTTCGTTGTTGTGTCTCTGTAACAATGTTTACCTTTGTCGCCGCCATGTAGTATAGTGTGTAGTATGGGATAGGTTTAGTTTAGTGTGTATATGATAGGTTTATTTTAGTCGATAGGTTAAGGTTGCAATACGATTTAGGTTTCAAAATTTGTTTTTTTAACTTGACTTTAAAGTTTAGAACTTAGATTTTCAATTTTTTTTTTTTTTATTATAAGTTTAATGTGCATGATATTGGGGGATGTCCTAAAGTCCACCGAAAAGTCCCCGATTTTTTAGGGACCTCCCGGGGACGGCTTGGAAGTCCCCAAGTTCCTGATGGAGTCCCCAACCAATTGGGGAAGTTTCCGACGAGTTCCAAAGTACCCGAAACGTCGGGAACACCATGAATTTTGGTGGGGATGGGTCCCTGTGCAACATATGTATCAACGTATTCAATAACTCTAATACTTCATCAACTCGAGCCATTTTCTAGACAAATCAAGTTAGCAAAAGATGAGTGCTAGCCTTAACCAAAAATACACTTGTAAAGATGGATAGCTGGCAATGCTAGATCACTGAAATTGAGTAGCGTGTTATGAACAAAATAGTGAAAAAATTCCCTCAATGGTGAATCAAGTGAATCTCACAAACTTTGCTCCAAACACCTTTACCATAAATAGACAGCTAGGGACTTGTATCCTTGTTCTATACAGTGAAAGAGGAATCTGGTGAATGCAAGTTTAGTGATTGAAAGACCATTCATACTTTACTCAAGAGGAGAATAATCCCATTACTATTTTAAAGGAAACCATGTCTGAATATAAGCACTTGAGGGGGCATTGTAAAGGAGAAAAAATGATGTAAATATCATGCACTGGCAAAAGAATAGTGGAGCAAATATAGTCGCGAAAGAAATGAGAGAAGTGCCTAGTCAAATGACAATTGAAGATCGTGGGAGTGTCCGTGATTTTCCCACTACGTTGTAGTTGTTCCTAATCATTGTCTCAGCAGTCGTTGATGACCTTCAGCACTAGAAGCAGAAGAACATGTACATAATCCTGTTAATTCAACAAGTTATAACTCTCCAGCTGGTGTTATGATAACTTTATGCTATTTTTATTTAAATCTTTCTTCCAGTCAACTGTTATCCTGCTCACTTATATTTCCCCAAAATCTTACACAGGCTTAATGAAAGGAAAATTGCTTGAACTTCGAACCTAGATTATTTACCTCTCCTCGCAACATTTAAGCTTCTTACCGCCATGAGGAATTATCAAATGTTCGGGCCTGCAGTGAGCAAGTCTGAGGATTATGTGCATCATACTTCCAGAAAATACAGAGCAACGGAGAATTAAACTTCATGAAATAAGCGTGGAATCTGGATATCCCTTTAGTTCAACCATATTAAAGAATTGAGCACTAGTACTGCCCCTTGGCAATCCTCAGATGATTCAAGGCTTCAATACATTGGAGGCTCTCTTTCACAAGCAATGGATTCCCCACACTAATGGTATAGCTTACGTACAACTCTTAGAAGCTAGGAAATTCACCCACGAGCAACATACGATCATGATTCCAAGCTGCGAGCTGGTGTAGCGGTAGATGGGCTACTTCGAATGCATTAGAGAAACTGGCGAAGCACTCTACGAGATCTCATTTTGCGCATTGTATATGGAAAGGTCGAGCAAAAAAAATTGGAGCAGACAGGAGTTACCAAAGAGAGATTCAATACATCTTCAACGCACGTACCAGAAGGAGATTCAACGCATCGCTCCAACATTCAATACAGCGACAAACTTTTCAGTCTAAAAATTGTTTTGTAATCCCTTTGACCTTTTATTGAGTAGAGGTATGAGAGTTCATAAACAACGCACAAACCAATGTAGTAAATCAATGCAACCAATGCACGAATTGTGGTATTGAGGCAGTTAAACCAATGCCGGTGAAATTTCTGAGTGTTGCCAGCAGATAGGTACGCAGGAGAACGTTCAATGAGAACGCTTAAGTTCTGGCAAGTAGGATAGAGCAGAGTTGACAGGGAGTGGAATGCGTTAGACATTAAGCAAGGAAAACTGATGGATATCGGGTCAAAGATGTGCAACAATAAAATAGGTAGGGTGGCAAGATGAGCAGAAACACAGTTAAACTGACAGGTAGAGAAATGCCACAAAAAACCAGTGGCTCAAACTTGAGCAGAGCAGGAATTCCCCTGCTCTGATACCATGTTAAACACACATGAAAATGTGGACAAAATTTAGATAATTGTTGAATGCATTTTATTCACAATGATATACATATTTATGCAATATCTCATGATCCTTGGTTTTCATATTCCAAGTGGTCTATTGGTCTTCTCCAACTGTTCACATTCGTCCACACCAACCCTTAGTGGATTAGGTGTCCAACAACAATGTTTCCTTAAAAATGGGGAGCATCACCCCCCACCTGTCCTCCCCACTAAATGAAACCCCTAAAAGTGACATTTCCACTCCCCTCAACCAAAATTTTAAAATAAAACTTAAAAACTAAACTTAAAATGCCCATGTGAGATATTTTAACTAATTCTAAGTTGTTTTCACTCATATTTCATTTTCTCAGTATTGTTTGAGTATTTTTCTCTACTCACAATTTATCTTTGTGGATACCTTTTGGAGGTTGCTGCCCACCATTACACCCATGATTTTTATCTTTGTTTCCCATGAGAGGGGTAGAGAGTGCTTGCTGTGAGGGGTCAAACTTGTTTGCTAGTCATGTGGAGGGTTCGAGACACTAGTGGTGGAGGGTTCAAAATGTGTTGTGTGAGGGTCGAACTATGTGAGTCTAGGTCCGTGGGGGAGGAGGGTTTGTTATTGAAGCCATTGCCATGTGAGCCTTGAGGAGAGTGGACAATAGACAACCAAAGGTATTGACCAATGGAAATTGCTGTGTGAGCATTGAGCACTGAGGAGGGATGATCTATATTTTTTTAATTTTCAATTTTCTAAATATAATGATAAATACAATGTAATGACATAAGTGTTTTATGAATCATGAATCATGATTTATTAATTATTATATTACAATGTTATGTATTAGATTACAAAATTTCAATGATTTATATTTCTATTTTGATGTATTCTAATTTACATTTCTATGGTATTTTGGGTGGGGTCCCCTATGTTGAAGAGTCCATTGTCCTCTTCAATGTTCCTTAAAGTTTGGGGGGTACTTCTACATATGCTGCTTTTGCATCCCATAAACTTGGTGGAACATTGGTAATTAGCAACATAGATGTAACGAACAATGTCTGGTATAAAGAATGCCCATCGTGGGATATATATTGTATTATATATAAATATTTGAATACAAGTGAGATGATTACAATTGAGGGTGAGGGCTTGCTTATATACCTTGGCAGATACCTCTTCACCAACGGTCATGTCCTTAGGGACATACCTCTTCATTATCTAGTTACTAGTTAATTAATCATCATTTATTATTATTATCGTTTACATTATTTGTATTATTTAATATATATTTTATTCATAATATTGCCTTCCTTTTCAAAAAGCTTTGTCCTCAAAACTTACTGTTGACAAGGCGTTTCATTTGTTTCTTTGTCTTGTAACTATTTGCATCTTTCAGTATTCTTGAAGTAGTCATCTTCGTTGACACAAGATGATAAGATCCTTGGAGCGATAAATAAAATTGTCAAACTGAGAAAGGATCTAACCACCCTAAATTAATCCTCCGTGGAACTTTACAATTACTTGATACTCGTGATGAATTCTTATCACTGGACTAGATTGTGCACACTTAAGTGTTCTTCAAAACATAAATTTGTTGTTTATGTTCTGAGTGATACAAATACACAGACTGATTGTGATGTTTGTTCTTGTGATTTGCATGTCGATAAGGAGTTCTTCTGGTTTGACTTTCCCTTATCATGAGTGGCAGTTTCCTGATTTTCTTCAGGTACTGATGTTGTTGAGTTGGCTACTGAATCATCACTTGGAATTTCCATCGTTTGATCTGCAACCTCTGAGTATGTTTTAACTTCTATTGGTTTCTCATCTTCTTGAGTTGTGATATTCACTAGATCAGTATTTGTTCCTTTATCTTCAACTTGGACTGTTACGATTGGAGACTTGAATAATTCTTCTTGAGTAAGTTGTTCTAACTTGTTATTTGGTGACTTCTTGTCACTTTTAAGCTTCTTTCTTTGCATAAGAGGGTTTTGGTTATGAATCATGATTCTTTAGACGTAAAAGTTCTTCACTTTTTGGATTGTTGACTTTATTCTTCGTATCCTCCTCATCTTTTAAACTTTTGGATTTGTTATAATAACCTTTGAATAAGGTATTTTAAGTGCAAAGTTTCCTCTTTCTTTGATAGGGTTTCGTTGATTTTTTTCTTGGAACCTTCATTTTCTTGTTCTAATTTGTGCTTCTTAGTTTTAAACTTTTTAACTTGCGCATGTAGTTTTCGATTATGATTCTTCAGGTGTGAACTTTCTTCGTTTTTGTTAGATGTGATTTCTTCAAGCTCCTTTTGCTTCTTTAACATTGTTTCTTGATTCTCTTGTAGCATCAGTGTTGAAATATCGTTAAATTCTTCTGATGAAGACATTATTGATTCTGACTTCATTGTCAACTCTAGGAAAGTGATCATCTTCTTATAAGGAAACATCATTTTTTTTTCTATGTTTAACATGAATGTACCCAACTCTTTTAACCAAGGTTGACCAAAAATTATGTCAATCTTTGAGTTAAACATAGTTATGACACCGAATTGTGAGATACATTCATATTAGTCAATTTACTTGTAAATCATTAGTTTCATATATATATATATATATATCTTGAAGGAATATTTAAAAAAAAAATCGAAACATTTTTATAAAATGGTTATATTAAAAACAGACTTTATTATACAAGTATATATATATACCTATTCTATTTTCAATAAAATAGAATAGGTATATATATATACTTGTATAATAAAGTCTGTTTTTAATATAACCATTTTATAAAAATGTTTCGATTTTTTTTTTTAAATATTCCTTCAATACTAAAGTTTAAAAAAAAATTCTTTTATGCAACTTGGTAATATAATAATATATAACCCTTCTATTATGTAAATATTAAGTAATTATAATTATTATATTGAGACAATATGTTAATTATTTTTTAGTTGGACAACCTTTAAGATTAGCAGCAACGATGTTTTTTTAGATGTAGAAATTTTGACCCAATCCCGGTTATCAGTTTCTCCTTATTACTCCCATGTAGTTAAATGACCATTCCCATAACCATACATTCAACAAGCTGGAAATAACAAATATTTTCTGAAAACACAAATTCTGGAAATTTCAAAGTGCTGAAAATGCAGAAATAAAAACTCAAAAAATATATCAGTCACACACACAGAAAATGACACGCTGATTTTTGGTAAACATGACTCTGGAAAAACCCCCTACAACTCTTGGGGAAAACTAGTTCGAAAGCTCTTTTTATTTCCGAATATTGCTTTTACAGTGAGACAGAAAATACAGTAAAATATTAGCAACCAGTGTTTTACTTATCTCGAAAACCATGCGCAAACTCCGCCTCGATTTTCATGCCAAATACAAACAGAAAAATATCAGCAGAAAGTAAAGCCTTAAATGTTGGAGGACAACACGGAAAACAATGCCGGAACAGCTGTATGACCTCCATCGAAAACTGTGCCACTTGCTACCTCGATTTCGGTGCTGTACGGCTACTGTACGTACCTCGTTTGCCATGCTGTTTGCTGCTGTACTGATTCCAGAAAAACCAACTCTCTTTCTCTGCTGTACGGACCTCGATTTTCGTGCCTCCTTGCTGCTGTATGGACCTCGAAAAATGTGCTGCAATAAATGTTGTTTTTCCACCCTCGAAATTCGTGCCACTTGCTTTGAACTTCAATGCTGCTGCTTGCTGTACGGATTTGCTGAATCTCCTTGCTGTTATCCTCTTTCTTGTCACTGCTCAGAAATGTCTCTTTGCTTTCTCTCCTCCTCTCTCAATCTACTCATGAAAGAATTAATGATCTTTTCTCTCCTTTTCCTCCTTTAACCTAACCCTAAGTGACTTTTGGGGAATCCCTAAATCCAATGGCTGAGATAGCTTTAGAATCAGGGTTGAGATTAAATGTGCATTTCAATCTCACTTTTTTTTTTTTAATTCACCCCACTTTAATAAAGACCCTTTTAGTCATTTATTTCTAAAGTCACTTTTCACTTTCTAATTTCACATTGACTTTATTAAGTTCACTTTAAAATTAGACTTAGTAACTTTATCACTTATAAAGTCACTTTTAAATTAGATTTGACTTTACCACATATAAAGTCACTTTAGGAGAACCACTTGTCCTCTGGTACCCAAATTTTACACTCCCTTTTACCGAGGAAAGTGTTCCTCACCACACCCATCTTGTCTCTGAAGTAGACATGCTTGCCCCGTGGTAAGGCTTTGGTGAATATATCTGCTACTTGCTCATCTGTGGGAATATACTTGAGCTTCACAGCTCCCTTTTGAACATAGTCTCTGATGAAATGATATTTGATCCCGATAGGCTTTGACCTGTCATGAAATACTGGACTCTCCGTGAGTTTAATGCAACTCTGATTATCAAAGTAAATCACTGAAGGTCTCAACGACTGACCAAATAAGCCAAACAACATCTTGCGAAGTCATATGGCCTCACAACTAGCCAGACTGGCTGCCATGTACTCTGCTTCCACTGAACTCAATGCTACTAATTGTTGCTTTCGGTTGAACCACGACACAATTGCCGAACCCAATCCAAAACAACACCTTGAAGTGCTCTTCTTATCAGAAGCACAACCTGCCCAATCAGAATCAATGTACCTTTCCAATCTCACTCCATCTCCCTGTCTATAATCCAGATCATAATCCACTCTCCCCTGCAAGTACCGAAAAATGTGTTTTGCAGCAACCCAGTGCACTCTCCTGGGCTCACACATGAACTGGCTCATTGTGTTGATTGCAAAACATATATCTGGTCTAGTGTTGACCAAATACATCAAGGAACCAATCAACTATCTATATAATGTGGGATCCACCAACTTGAAATCTGAAGCATGAAGCTTCTTCCAGTTAGTGATCATAGGTGTCGACATGGGTCTACAATCCTCCATGTGGAATATGCTAAGGATTTTCACAATATACTTCCCCTGTCGCAGGAAGAAATGCCCCTCTTGCCACACCTTTAAACCCAAAAAGCAATGCATCAAGCCAATGTCCTTCATCTCGAACTCCGATGCAAGACCTCTCTTGCAGCCCTCTATGAGTCTCTCTGCACCCGTAATGACCAAGTCATCCACATACAACACTAGAATGAGAGGCTCCTCGCCTATCACTATAAAGTATAGGTTTGGATCTGCATCACTCTTTGTGAAACCCATCTCTTGCAATTACGTATCAATCCTGGAGTACCAAGCTCTAGGAGCTTGCTTCAGGCCATAAAGTGCCTTCTTCAATCTGCATACATGGGACTCCTTCCCATGCACCTCAAAGCCCTGTGGCTGCTCAATGTACACCTCCTCCTGTATGAAGCCATTGAGAAATGTGGTCTTCACATCCATTTGCTGGATCTTCCAATCCATCTCTGCTGCTATCGATATAATGGAGCGAATGGAGGTATATCGAGCCACGGGAGCAAAGGTCTCATAATCTACTCCCTCTACCTAGGAGAACCCTATAGCCACAAACCTAGCCTTGAAATTCTCGATGCTGCCATCTGTAGCGTGCTTTACCTTGTAAAGCCATCTGGAAGTACCACGGATTTGCCCTCAGGCCTCGACACCACCTCCCAAACATCATTCTTCATGATAGAAGAATACTCCTCCTGCATGGCCTCTCGAGTCTCTCCAGACCTACTGGCTAGCTGCCTCCTCATAGCTAGAAGGCTCAGAGTCAACGATGTTTGTAACCATTGCCATATAGCTACAGAACTTCTCAGGTGGTTTGCTCTCTCTGACCGGTCTCTTCGGTCTAGCAACAAATGTGGCCTCTCTCAAGGTGTCCTAAAGCCACTTGGGCTTCCTCTTCCCTGAGCACACTTCTCCCACCGGAGAATGAAACTCCTCATCCTCATCAGAAGCCTGAACTCCTGAATGTCTGTTTGCTGTCCTCCTGCCTGAACCTGTGCCTGTAGACGTTGAAGAACCGTGTGAACTGTCCATCAGTGGACTACCTAGTCAACTGCTCTGCGGACTGCTCTGCATTCTGCCCGAAGCACCACCCCTTTGACTCTATGAGCCACTGTTCACGGATGGACCTAACACCGTAATCAATTTACCCCCTGATCCCTGCCCACTGGATCCCTGTGACTGACTCAGCTGCTCCTGAGGGTCTAGTGAATCCAGATACTCTAACTCCCATGACCTCCTGAAAGCGCTGTCCTCCTCGAACTTCACATCCCGCTAGACAACAACTCTCCTCTGTGAAGGAATATAAATCCGAAAGGCTTTCAAGGTCTAACTGTAGCCCACAAAGATACCCTTCTCTGCGGCGGGCTCTAGTTTGGTCCTCTTCTCCTTGGGTACATAGGAGTATGCAATACACCCAAATATACGAAAATGACCAACATCAGGCTTATTCCCAGAAAAAGCCTCCTCCAGAGTCACATGCCCCAAGGCACGATGTGGAATCCTGTTCTGCAAATGCACAGTAGTGTTGCAAGCCTCTGCCCACAAAAACAATGGTAACCCTTGATCATGTAGCATGGCTTTGGCAACCCCGACAATGGATCTGTTCTCCCTCTTCGCAACCCCGTTCTGCTAGGGGTTGTAAGGAACTGTGAAATCCCTCTTGATGATTGCCTTCACACAATAATCAACAAGATCACCAAGGGTGTACTCTCCTCCCTTGTCCAACCTGAGGGACTTGATCTTCCGACCTGTTTGAGTCTCCACAAGAGCTTTGAACTCCTGAAACCGCTTGAAAACCTCACTCTTGGTCTTCAAGAAATAAATCCAGGTCTTCCTGGAGTGATCATCGATGAATAAAACATAGTACTCAAATCCACTCAAGGAAACATGAAACATCTGACCACTCACATCGGTATGAATCAAATCAAGAATCCCAGTCGATCTGCTGTCACTGCTAGGAAAAGGGGATTTGACAAACTTCCCCATAGAACATCCTCTGCATGTATCTAGGTGATCAGAATTGAAATCTGGCACAACTGTAGTGATCTCTCGCAATGTCCTCAAGGCCCCATGATACATGTGCCCCATCCTGCAGTGCCAAATCTCGCACAACTCTGAACTGCTAGCTCTGCTGCCGGTACTACTGCGCAATGCCAAAAGGGACTGAAACACAAACTTGTACACCTTTGCATGGCGTACACCAATCACTCTAGCTGAATCAGCTGGAGCGCCCCTGGGATATATAAGCCCCTGTCCTCTCTTGAACAATACGACATACCCTCTGTCCTCTTTTTCTGAGACGGATATAAGGTTCTTCCTCATCCCTGCTACATATAGAACATCCGACACTTTCAAGGGAGGTTTATCAAATGTCAATGTCTCCACACCGACTGCTCTAACAATGCTGTCGTCTCCGAGTACTACCTCTATATCAGTGCCACTCTCTGAAAGCTCTGAGAAGTACTCACGGACTCCTGTCATATGACGTGAAGCCCCACTGTCAACATACCAGATACCTGAAGATGCTTCGCTAGTGGAGGTAAATGCACACTCCCTCTCAACCTCCGTGGCAAGTGATCCTGCACTAGTGGACTCACAAGCAATGAACCCAAACTCCCGGTTAAAGCTCTCTGAAAAGTCCTCTATCTTTGCTGATGCTGCCATGTTCTTGTTCTTTCCCTTCTTCTTCTCTGGACACACAATTGCATAGTGTCCCATCTTCTGACAATTCCAACACTTCACCTTAGAATAGTCCTTCTGCGTGTTCACCTATTTACCTTTACCTTTGTCTTTGCCCCCACCACTACTTGTGGAAGTTTGCTTCTTTCCGTTGCCTTTCTTGCCCCCCTGCTAACAATGCTACATTTTCATCCTCCTCAACTGGTTTGGCTACCCCAAGCTAGTTCTTTCTGATTTCATTCTATATGCAATCATCCCACAACCTCTATCAAGTGGGAAGGGTCTCCCGTGCAACAATCCCATCAACAAAGTTCAACCATGTACTAGGAAGGCCATTCACTGTAATCCGCACCAACTTAGTGGGTGGAATGACCTCTCCAACTGCTGCCAACTCATCTCTCACATTAGTGATCTTTGTGAGGTATGCAGTAACACTATCAGTCTTTGCCATCTTAATGGCCTTCAGCTTCTCCCTTAGGACCATTTTTTTGTTCTCATTGGTACTCTGGTAGAGATTGGTCAAGGCTGTCCACATCTCATGAGCAAATCTCTTTCCTCTCACATGAGGAATGACATGGTCTTTAATACCATCTAGAATCAGTCTCTTTCCCTTGTTATTCTTCTTATTAAAATCAGCCAACTGAACAACGTCAGTAGGCACATTTACAGGGTGCTGTTGGTAAGCACAATTATACCCCAGACTTCTGCCTCTTCAAAAATGCTCTGCATTCTCTCCTTCCATGTGCTATAGTTGCTGTGCCTATCCAACCTATCCTCCACCCTCAAGCCCAAAGACATGCTTGCTGTCCTAATAAATTGAAAGTTTTCTGTGTGAAATATAAGCTTGCTATAATATTTTACTCGCTGTCCCAAACTGCACTTTTCAGCCACCCAGCTCTAATACCATGTAGAAATTTTGACTCAACCCCAGTTATCAGTTTCTCCTTATTACTCCCATGTAGTTAAATGCCCATTCCCATAACAATACTTTCAACACGCTGGAAATAACAAATATTTTATGAAAACAAAAATTCTGGAAATTTCAAAGTGCTGAAAATGCAGAAATAAAAACTCAGAAAATATATCAGCCACACACGGAAAATGACACGCTGATTTTTGGTCAACATGAGCCTGGAAAAACCTCCTACAACTCTTGGGGAAAACCAGTTCGAAATCTCTCTTTATTTCTGAATATCTCTTTTACAGTGAGACATAAAATATAGTAAAATATCAACAACCAGTATTTTACTTATCTTGAAAATCGTGCACAAACGCCGCCTCGATTTTCGTGCCAAATACAAACAGAAAAATATCAGCAGAAAGAACAGCCTTAAATGCTGTACGAACAACACCGAAAACAGTGCTAGAACAACTGTACGACCTCCCTCGAATACTGTGTCACTTGCTGCCTTGATTTCCGTGCGTACGACTGCTGTATGGACCTCGTTTTCCATGCTGTTTGCTGCTGTATGGATTCCAAAAAAACTAGCTCTCTTTCTCTGCTGTACAGAGCTTGATTTCTGTGCCTCCTTGCTGTTGTACGGACCTTGAAAAACGTGCTGCAATAAATGCTGTTTTTCCACCCTCGAAATTTGTGCCACTTGCCTTGAACTTCAATGCTGCTGCTTGCTGTAAGGATTTTCTAAATCTCCTTACTGTTGCCCTTTTTCTTCTCACTGCTCAGAAATGTCTCCTTACTTTCTCTCCTCTTCTCTCAATCTGCTCATAAAAGAATTAATGGTCTTTTCTCTCATTTTCCTTCTTTAACCTAACCCTAAGTGACTTTTGGGGAATCCCTAAATCCAATGGCTGAGATAGTTGTAGATCTAGGGCTGAGATTAAATGTGCATTTCACTTTCTATTTTTTAATTCACCCCACTTTAATAAAGACCCTCTTAGTCATTTATTTCCAAAGTCACTTTTCACTTTCTAATTTCACATTGACTTTATTAAAGTCACTTTAAAATTAGACTTAATAACTTTATCACTTATAATGCCACTTTTAAATTAGATTTGACTTCACCACTTATAAAGTCACTTTTAAATTAGATTTGACTTTACCACTTATAAAGTCACTTTAGGAGAAAAATTAAACTCTTTTGGACACTTTTCCCTAGGCCAAAGATCAAAGCCTTAGGGAACCACTTGTCCTCTGGTACCCAAATTTTAACATCAGAGAGTAAAAAGCACCATGTATTATAAGAGTAAACACAAGTACATAATACTGATAGTAGATACGAGATTAGAGCAAATAGCTTTAATTCTCCAGTATCAGCCAATACTAGACAAGCCTAAATAAAGGAAAATAGTTTTGTCTATATGAAACAAAAGCCTGCTGATTCTGTCAAATACAACATATTACATATTCTCATTAAATTATCATGAAGGAACCATCCTATCTGCTTCAAGTCATCCATATCAAGACCATCTACTAAAATCATAACCTCATATATATAAGCAAGAGAAAGCAGAACCTGTAGGTATCATGCCTATCCAAAAACAAAAGCAAAACCAGAATATAAGATCTGAATACCATCAGTCCAGGAGTGATCCACAGAATTGATGACAACACCGATAAGTTTCAAGGTGCCGGGATAGAGCACTCTGGAGGCTTTTGTAGTGCTGAATCTTGATGTTGCCAAAAGATGCCTTCCAGTCCACGCTTTGAGAGGTGATCCACTCTAGCATTGTTCTCCCTGTAAATATGCTGTAATGGTGGCTCCTTGAGCCTAGCCATTAAGTGTTTTATACACTGAATCCACCCCTGCAGACCTTTAGGCTGGAAACAAGACCTCTCGGTGATGCCATCAAGAACCGACTTTGCATCCCCATATATGTGCACAAAAGGCAGTTGAAGATTGTATGCCATCCAGAGAGCACTCCATAAAGCCAAAACCTCAGCCTTTGTGTTTGAGCCTTTGCCTCCATTCCAGAAGAGCTGGAATCTCTCCTGATTGTCAATCTTGATGCATGCCCCACAACCACATACTCCCCCCTGTTGTGCTCCATCAAAAAAGGCTTCTGGTAATGAGATAGGAAAAGGCCGAAGGCGGCGGGAAAGGTCCTTGATTGCAGGGGGAGGGGAGGAAGCACCATTTGTCCAGGACAATATTGCCCCATGAATATGAGGCATGTTCATCGGGCAGTTCTCAAATATGAAGCGGTTACAGGCCTTCCATACTTCCAGAAAAGAAAGAAAGGCAATACTCTGAAACTAGAGTGTGCCGACCCCCATTCATTCAAGGTACTAATAATGCATTGTGGCCGCCAACCCGGGTCAAAGACATAGTAGGAAAAAAGGGTCCAGAGATTAAGGATGACCAGGCAAGAGAGGAATAGATGGGAAATAGATTCGGAATGATCAAGGCAACATATACATCTACCTGGACCATTAAACCCCCTTTTGGTGAGGTTGTCCCATGTCAGAATGCGGTTTTTCCACACTAACCAGCCAAATAACAGGATTTTTATAGGAATGTTCCATCACCAAAAAGGGTGAAAGGGGGATGGAGTCTTATCCACTGCCATATTATACACTATATGCTTGTAGGAGTCAGCAACCACAATGGCATTCCCCCTCATTTCCCCTTCCCCTTCCCATATAATGCGGTCTCCCCCCTGTAGAAGTCATAAGCCCCCAACTCGAAGGGACTCCACGAATCCCTGCCAATGGCCAACATCATCCCCCCTCAAACCCAATGATGACGTCGATTTCCAGATCGGGCAGCCTTGCTGCCAGTGTGAAATCACCTGTGAAAGAAAGAAAATGCCCCTCTGTGCCAACCTGTGAAGGAGATGTTCATCCAATATCAACAAACTAGAACTAAGCCCCATGATTTTGTCACACCCCAGAATAATGTTCTAACCATTGCCGAATTGCCATGTCAAGCGCTCAACAAGTAGGCCCATCACCTTCTGAAATCCTTGCCATATGAAAGACCCTCTCTTCTGATGTACATATGTCCTTTTGTATAGCTGCAAGAGAGGAGGTCCATCCAGATATTTGAGCTTGATAATGGCCGGCCAGAAGCCCGAACCTGCGAGTGCCCTCCAGAGAGACTTAATCAAGAGGGCATGTGAAAAGTACTGCACATTCAGAAACCCCCAACCACCATACTGCTTGGGAGTCGATAGGGAATCCAAATTGCATAGGTGAAGCTTTTTTATGCCCATTGCACCAGACCACAAAAAACGCGAGATGGCAGACTTAATGAGAGAGATGATGCGAATGGTGAGATAAAATAAATGGGCCCAGTAAATAGCTAATCACTGTAGCACTGCTTGGACCAGAATATACCGACCACCTAGAGACAACCAACTATGAGACCATTTTTAGATCCTGTTATTATATTTGTCCACTAGCCATGTCCAATCACAAGATTTATATCCACAAGCTTTCAGCCTGAACCCAAGATAAAGTAAACCTTATGAAATATGTACAGCCTGTACCCCAAATAATCCAGCAATTGATTCGATTTCTCTGCTGTCCCCATTTGCATATACCATAATTGATTTTCTTCCATTAATACGCAGGCCGGATGCCGCCCAAAATTGCTGTTATATAAATTGAAGGTATACCCATTGCGATCTAAGAAGCCTGCCAAAAACCAAGAGATCATCGACAAATAAAGGGTGATTAATAGTAATAGTGGGGGAGAATGAAATGCCTTCGAAATAGCTGCTCTGTTTTGCCTCCATTAAGATTTTGCTGAAGCCTTTCATTACAAGGATAAAGATCAATGGCGAAAGGGCACCTCCCTGACGGAGGCCCCGACCAGCCTTAAAGAAATCAGAGGGCATTCCGTTGATAATGACCGAGTATCTAATAGTGGAAATGCAGGCCATAATCCACATGATATTGTGCATTGAAATGCCGATCTTGAGAAGAACTACCCTGATGAAGGACCAGTCCACACAATCATACGCTTTATATAAGTCCACTTTCATAATCAGAGATTCCATTTTCCTTGTATGGATTGAATGGAGGACTTCTTGTGCCGATGCACTACATATTATACACTATATGCTTGTAGGAGTTAGCAACCACAATGGCATTCCCCCTCATTTCCCCTTCCCATATAATGCGATCTCCCCCCTGTAGAAGACATAAGCCCCCAACTTGAAGAGACTCCACGAATCCCTGCCAATGGCCAACATCATCCCCCCTCAAACCCAATGATGACGCCAATTTCCAGATCAGGCAGCCTTGCTGCGAGTGTGAAATCACCTGTGAAAGAAAGAAAATGCCCCTCTGTGCCAACCTATGAAGGAGATGGTCATCCAATATCAACAAACCAGAACTGAGCCCCATGATTTTGTCACACCCCAGAACAATGTTCTAACCATTGCCAAATTGCCATGTCAAGCGCTCAACAAATAGGCCCATCACCTTATGAAACCCTTGCCATATGAAAGACCTTTTCTTCTGATGTACATATGTCCTTTTGTATAGCTGCAAGAGAGGAGGTCCATTCAGATATTTGAGCTTGATAATGGCTAGCCAGAAGCCCGAACCTGTGAGTGCCCTCCAGAGAGACTTAATCAAGAGGGCATGTGAAACGTACCACACATTTAGTAACCCCCAACCACCATACTCCTTGGGAGTCGATAGGGAATCCAAATTGCACAGGTGAAGCTTTTTTATGCCCATTGCACTAAACCACAAAAAATGCGAGATGGCAGACTTAATGAGAGAGATGATGTGAATGGGGAGATAAAATAAATGGGCCCAGTAAATAGCTAATTGTTGTAGCACTGCTTGGACCAGAATATACCGACCACCCAGAGACAACCAACGATGAGAACATTTTTAGATCCTGTTATTAAATTTGTCCACTAGCCAAATCACAAGATTTATATCTACAAGCTTTCAGCCTGAACCCAAGATAAATTAAACCTTATGAAATATGTACAGCCTGTACCCCAAATCCAGCAATTGATTCGATTTCTCCGTTGTCCCCATTTGCATATACCATAATTGATTTTCTTCCATTAATACGCAGGCCAGATGCCGCCCCAAACTGCTGTAATATAAAATTGAAGGTATACCATTGCGATCTAAGAAGCCTACCAAAAACCAAGAGATCATCAACAAATAAAGAGTGATTAATAGTAATAGAGGGGGAGAATGAAATGCCTTCGAAATAGGCGTTCTGTTTTGCCTCCATTAAGATTTTGCTGAAGCCGTCCATTACAAGGATAAAAATCAATGGTGAAAGGGCACCTCCCTGACAGAGGCCCCGACCAGCCTTAAAGAAATCAGAGGGCATTCCGTTGATAATGACCGAGTATCTAACAGTGGAAATGCAGGCCATAATCCACGTGATATTGTGCATTGAAATGCCGATTTTGAGAAGAACTACCCTGATGAAGGACCAGTCCATGCAATCATATGCTTTATATAAGTCCACTTTCATAATCAGAGATTCCATTTTCCTTGTATGGATTGAATGGAGGACTTCTTGTGCTGATGCAATCGCATCATGGATGGAGCGTCCCGATAGAAAACCATATTGTTCAGATGATATATGCTTGGATAAAACACCTTTAATACGCACTGCAATAATTTTGGAGGTAATTTTATAAATGACATTGCACAGTGCAATGGGCCTAAAATATTTGAAGGTCCTCGAACATGAGGACTTGGGGATCAGCACTAAGAATGTTGAATTGATATCACCTGGAATGAACCCCATGATCTTGGACCGCTCCACCACTGTCAGAAGTTCATCTCCCATCAATTCGAAGAAATGGATGAAGAACTCCACCGGCCATCCATCCGGCCCGGGGCTCTTGTCATGTTCAAATGATTTAAGCACCCCATGAATTTCTTCTTTAGTTATACTACGAGCCAACTCCTCATTTGCACGAGAGTTGAACATCCGTGGAAAGTGGTCCAACACCCATTTTTGACACAAGTGATCAATCTCAACCTCCGCCTTAAAGAATCCTGAAAAATATAATAGAGCCTCCTTTTGAATCTCATTGGTTGAATAAACCAAATTGCTTCTAGTGGATTCAATGTGCCATATAGCATTTATGTTTTTCCACCCATTTGCACAATGGTGGAAATATTTAGTATTGAGATCCCCTTTTTTCAGCCATTTAACCTTTTGTATCTTCAGATTTTTTTTTTTTTCTCTTTTCCAACTGTTCCAGCATATGATAAGTCTGTGTGTCCGGGGGGACCACCTTCATTTTCTCATAAATTTGTGCCACCCTTCTAGAAATATAATTAATTTCAGCTTTCAAACTTTCCTTTTTCCTTTTTCCTACGCTCCCAGAACTTCACTTTATGCTTCAGCAAGCACAGCTTATTCGAGAGTGCCGTCCATACATTGCCTTCCAGATTGTTTCCCTAATCTTTCCAAAAATTTTCTATGAACTGCTGAAAGTCAGGATCCTTCATCCATATTCTATTAAACTTGAAGGGTATTCTTTTCCTGTCCAGTTCCATGCGCCAAGAGAGGCAGCTGGCCATATGATCTGACAAAGATGCAGAGACAACTCGTGACCATATGTTCCCAAGTTGTTCACAGACATTTTCATGAGCCAGGAACCTATCCAGCTGTTTCCCAATGAAATCTTCACCAAAACGCCGATTAGTCCACGTCGAAGGTAGGAGAGCCGGGCAAATGTCTACCAGATGGTGGTCAGCCAAAATCCGAGTAATGCGAGCAACCAAAGGATCCTGACGAGATTTCTGTCCCCACAGTTCCCCCGCTGACAGAGTGGAGTTAAAGTTCCCCATGATAATGAGATTATTGATACAGAGAATGGCCGAGGAATTGAGGCAAGCCCAAAATGCAGCTCGGTGGTGACTAGGAGCATATAAATTAATAAGATGAAACTCCTTTGAGTAGCCCTGTATCGACCCAGACAGTATGATGCCACCAAAGAAGCTAAATGCTTGAAATTTAGCCATTTTGAGGGTTCCACATTGCAATCATACCGCCAGCATTTCCAATCGAACTAATACCAGCAGCATGCCGGCCCGGAAAATGTTTGTGAAGGTTGTATGGCTTATGGTTAGTAGTGGTCAAAATCAACGACGACAGTGGATGTGTAATCAGCAGGGTGCGACAGGGGAAAGAAGGGTGCGCCAGGGGAAAGAAAGAAAGTATTTTTAACATCCACGAGGCTAAAAATAGCCTATGGGAATGAGGCTTGGTTTTCCGAGCGTTGACTCTGGTGGAGGCTGCGAAATGGCGTTCTGTCGAAAGGTGGAGCGGTTGACGGTGGTTTTCGTAGCCAGTAGCTGTAGTCTGCAATGTTTAGCATGTGGTCCGGCTGGGCTTGTTGCTGCAGTCGTGGAGGCGGCTGTCAGAAACCAGCTCTGAGGAGTGGTCGGCAGTGGTCGAGGAACAGGCCGTGAGATCACGGCGGCAGAGGTCTAGTCGAGGGGTAGAAGGCAGTTGAGAAGGTGGCCTGAGGTCGATGGCCACAGTGGACGGCTGACGACTAGGGCCCGAGAGACATCAGCAGGGGGTGTCGAGCTGTAGTGGCAGCGGTTGGCAGAAAAAATGAATTGGGCCGAAACAGAGCTGTGGTGGCGGTTGTGTGGACGATTAGCAGCTGGTGTTTTTTTGTTTTGACTTTTTATTTATTTTTTAATTATATTTTTATATAATTTTTTTAATCCTTTTTCTCAGATTGACAATTTGAATGGTTCTGTGAACCATTTTGAAGAGAAGTGTTTTGGGTGTCATTTGGGGGTGGAAATAATGTTTTTTAAATAGGATATCGGGACACATATCACAGAATCCTTATTTATGGTATCACTTTGAGATCAGAGGAATATAGGTAGTCTATTTATTCAAAGAAACTTACATAACTGGACCATGATAGTCAAACTCAGACCTGAGCATTATATGGTTGGGTGACACTTTATGTTAACACCAGTCTCTATGGCTGATCTGTCACCTAAATTATGGGTGGACAATCATTAAATGGTATTTAAGTTGCTATTGAACCATAGTTTATCAGCCTGATTAATTTGTTATAATAAAACTTTTACCTCAGAATGGTTGAACAAGCAGTCTATAATTCATGACTCAAAACACAATCACTTATTCAGTATCGATGAGAGTGGTTGCATTTCTAGTTAACATCGTGCATGGAATAAATATTAAGGTGCTCAAATTTGTTGCTCAAGTGTTTGTGGATATAAACCCTGAAGAAATTCTTCTGCCAAATGAACCAAAAAAGCCTCCGTTAATTAAAGTTCTAGCTCATGAATCAAATGAAGTAGGTAGTTCTTGATATTGTTGATTCCAGTTTCTGTCTTGTAGTTTTTCCGTTTAAGATTGAAAACAATTGACAGTGAGTCCCACCTCTACATTTTCGATATGTCAAATAGTTCTTATACATTTCACATTCTCCTATTTCAGAGACACTGTACTGGGGATCCTCTATAGCACTTAGCAAACTGCTTCGATCTTATCATGTCTTAATTTGCTCCAAGCTTAAATAATTCTCAAAATTGACCAGGTTCACCAAATCTGTTTAAGCACAATAAAAACCGATTGTTAATTGTATATTTTGATGGCAAACCGCTGCAGTGGGAAGATGGTGGAAAGGGATTTGCATCAGATCCTCATTAGCTATTTCAAGACTCAAAATGAAGATTATCTTTGGACTTGGAGTGGCTTCTTACAAATTCATGTTACCTTTATAAAACTTCAATCCTTTGCATTATAGTTCCCTAGATAAGAGTTTGTTTTCTACAATTCTGCAAATTTGTGTTGTTTTTAAACTTTAAGCTGGCCATGTTACTCCCTGTATGCATGTGGAACTAACAGATAGATGGGTTTTTCTTTCTCAGCAGAAGATCATTGAATGCTAAACTTGCTAGAATATTTGAATACATTCGGTTATAATCAGAGAGATGGAATATTTGGCTTGATTCATAGTTGAGGTAGAGATGAAAGTGAACCTGATAAATGTCTCCTCTTAGGAATTTGTTCAAGAAAAGTCCTTAATCCTTTGAGTGGCTAGACGCTGGTTGAAGTTCAGGGGATGATTGTGAGCAGTCCGTTTATTTGAAAAATTGCTTGAAAAACTAACGTGATAGTCAAACCCAGGCCTGATTATTGTAAGGCTGGTGGACCTTAAGGGAAAGTTCAACTTCCTAGCTTAATCTACCAACTAAAATCTGCATCGACATTTCCTGAAGGCTATTTAAGACAGCATTGATTACGATTTTGTCAACCTGAAACTAATTTATCATTCAGAATGTTTTCCCTAGAATGAGTTGATTAACACATCAATTATTTATTTCTTGGATTCCAGTCACTGATGTAGATCAATTGGGATTTTTGTGTTTTGGAATAAATATTGATACGCTCAAATTATTGTTTAAATGAGAAACACCTTTGCCTAAGGAAACAAATTTTTTTCTTAACTTCTGTTTTACATGAATAGAACAAAGTTTATGGTTTTTGATATCAACTGTTCTAATGATTTTGTTGGCTAGTTATTTTTCTCTTTCAGGTTCAGAGTATTGATAATGAGCCCCATCTCTACACTTTCCATATTGTCTACAACAGCTCTTACAGAGTTCCTGTGCTTCTTTTCCGTGGTCATAGTATTGGTATGTGCTTAAACATGACAAACTGCTTGGACCTCATCTTGTGTTAATTTTCTCTATTCTGTTAAGCATAACTATTTGTAAAGAATGGTGTGGGCTTCACTATCTGTTCAAGAGCAATAAAAATGTTTATCAATTGCATATTTAGATGGGAAACCACTGGAGTGGGAAGACATTGAGAAGGATTTTTCGTCCTATACTCATCAACTACTTAAAGAATCAAAATGGACATTTCTTACTCAAGAGGTACCTTCTTACAGACCCTTTGTACGCTAATTGAGAAAATTTCAATGTTTGGTATTATGATTACTTAGACTAGAGTTTTCACTCCACAACTTTGTATATTTGTGATGTTTCAACTTTCAAGTATTTTGTTAATATCACAGGAGCATCCTTATTTAAACCAGCCATGGTACTCCTTACATCCATGTGGAACTAGTGAGTGGATGGGATTTCTTTTCTCTTGCAAGAGATCATCGAATTCATCTGCTAGATTGTTTGAACACATTTTGGCACAATCCGAGAAGAGTCCAGAACAAGAACGAGATAATGGGAAAATTTTTCAACTCGTGGAAAACACTACAATGGGTGTTAATAATTCTAGTGGAAGTACCATTGAAGCATCCACCTATTGCAATACCTTGAGAAGAGATATTGTTAATCAATACTTAATTGCATGGTTGTCAGCGGTTGGTCAAGTAGTTGGACTGAGAATTCCATTTGAAATGGCAAAGTTTTGTTCCTAGTCAGGATGAACTGTTCAAAAGCATAAAACTGTTTTCAGCATTCCTACTCCTACATTGCCAAATTTTAGGCCTAAATTTCAGAAGATGGAGATAATAACACTATGTTTTGTTTGTAGGGCAATGGATCTTGTTGACATAAATGAAGTGAATGCAATCGTTCTCTCCCTTTCCAATGAACCCAAAGATGTTGTTGAAATACTGGAGGTATATTGTATTTTGTGACACTGTTCTGGAAAATCAGACTAGTTTAGGTGGTTTCTAACAAGGAAAATGGTTTATTGATTATGCTACAAAGATTTTGTCCTTGTAGAGCGAAGAAAGTTTGATCTAGTGGCTAGAATTAGTCATGCAATCTTGAATTTATGAGTGTGAGCTTGGATCTAGTTAGAATTTTATGTGCTGCAACCTAATATTTTCGTTGATACATGTGGATCACAAGGGCATGCACCATAGGCTCCAATGCCACCGGTAAACATTATATGGGAATATTATAGAATTTTATTAAAATATCCACGAGGCCAATTGGCCTATGGGTGGAACAGCTTACATCTAGTGCAACAGTTTACTGCAAATAAAAGAGATAGATGTTTGGCATAAATGGTACCTTTGTCGTAGAGTCTTAACAAATCTAACCATGACATAATTTTCCTTGTAATTTACTGCATATCATATTCCTTTTTTGGTGAGGAGGTGAAGAAAAATACTTCTTATGTATATTTAATTTAATTTCAATTTCAATGCCCAGTAGCAGCCAGAAAATGATAAAAGGACTGTTATGCTTACAAGGTCAAGTTCCACAGTGGGACTGGTTAAAGCAAAATAAAGAGATGTGCTAACCAATGATTTGGTACTGGTTACAACAAAAAAAGAGATGTGCTAACCACTTGTTTTTAACATTTAAGTTTGCGAAGTTTGTGATCATATCGAACTTCAATCTTAATATCTGGCTGATGTCCAAGGGGTGATAATTTTTGACTAATTGGATTCCTCTTTTGAGCACTTTGCCATCTGCCTTAACCAATGAGTGCAATTTAGGGTAACAAGATGACAATAGGAAAATTTCGAAAACAAATACTCTTAACCGATGGCTTGCTTTTTTTCCAATCACCAAGTCTAATTGTCACCTTGAATTGTATTTATCATTGAGGATATTAGTAATATATTCAAGTGATGACTAATGTGTCAGTTAAGATTATCTAGTCTAGTCACCATGCAAGGTGTTAGGATCTAGAGCAAATCTCTCTATGAGGTGGCATCACCCATTGTGCTATATCTATGTTTGGTGTGAATATTAATATGACATGGCTTAAGGCCTTTTCCATCATATCACTGGTTGTGTGTTGCTGTTAACATTGATATTAGAGCTCTATAGTTCTTAGGCCCTCATAGGGCCCGATAAGATATATAAGAAGAGATAAGATAATTATATTATAGCTCCTCATGGTAGTGATACATCATTCAAGAAATCTTTGAGTCATATTCTGTTGTTGATCCCAAGGAACTCAAATGATAAGAATACACTAAGATTCTGTAAAAAGAACTATGCATTATGTGAGATCTACAGATCCATTCTTGGAAATTTGAGAAATCTCTAGTTTGAGGTTGATATATGTGATATATCTGGTGGATCTATGATAGTGAGAGTTTGATCCATGTTGTGAATATGGTAGATCTGTAATTAGTAGGCCACTATATGAAGTAGTTCTGTCACAAATCATGACGTCACAATCAAAGAGAAGCTATGGCAGATTGCCCATGTGAGAGAGAAAATTGAGGAGAATAGAGAATAGTTTTAACTTTTGTATAGGATCAATGCCAATTTGAGATTGATGCAAAGGGTACCTACAGACTGTACACAACCACTACAGGAATCTGGTCTCTGCCGACAGATTGTACAACCAATTGTATGCTAGCGGAATAGAAAAAAATTAACACATACAAGAAAGAAATTGAAAAAAATTTGACAGGAGACAAGATAAGAGAACAATACATTTTATTTTCTTATTCACATACACAACAAATTGCTCTTACAATCAGTGTACAATTCTATTTTGCGTTATGCCTCAACATATGCAAACATATGCACTGTTTGCTTCACACTAGACACAAATAATTGTTTTCTTCTCCTCTGTTCTAGTATCCTTTTCAAGCTCCTTCCTGTTTTAGTCTCTCGAGCTCTTGTTTTCACTATTCCTGCTCCCTTCTCAACTCCTCATTCATGACTGCCTTTTTTTTCTCCTTTTGTCTGCGTCATGCTCTCAAATGACAGTTGGAAGACTGAACTATGACAGTGGTTTGGCTTCCTCAGTTTGTTCCCCAGTCTAACCATTATTCCTTTGGATGCTGAATAGTCATTGTGGTTTGTGTTAAATTTAGATAACCATGGTGTTCTATGCTTGATGCACTTTTACTTCAATCTTTCTTAGGCCCAATACAAAATAGCAATCACATAAACTTGAAAGTAAAATGTTGATAGAACACAATAATAGATCAATAGAAGACAAACCAAATATAGATCAGATTTACAATTCCTTTTCTCCAGCAAAGATATGAGATATTGTGGCGTTATGGCAGTCAGCAAGATGCTTCAACCAGCAAAGTCTTTCTCGGTCAGCCAACACTTTCATGTGTCACACCCACAGCCCTCAAAGACAGCTCATCACAAATCAATGCAAGTCAAACCAGGGAGAGTGTAGAAATGTCAATGCAGGCAGCTTCAGAAAAGTCAATGCAGCAAACTAGGGCTGCGGTCAAACAGCCCGGAATTCCTCGATTTTAGTGCCTAGCTGTATGGCCTCGTAAAATCAGAGTTTATACAGAAGATTGAGGTCAAACGACCAAGGGTTGACCACGGTCAACACTGGCGCAGAAAAGCCCTAAATAGATCAACGCAGAAAACATAAACCCCTAAACAGATCAGCATAGAAAACAGAGACCCCTAAACAGATCAACGCAGAAAAAAGCTGCTTCGCTCCACACGTGTGAGGGAAAAAGGGCTCCAAAGGCTATTGAACCAATCAGATCACAATGAGAGAATGTGTGATGATATGATGAGAAAATGACCTCCAAGTCTCCCCAATTTATATTCATCAATGAGGGTGTGTGACACATCTCTTAGACATGTGGGATAAATCTTGTCGACCTTGCACACGTGGAAAATAAATTCAAAATCAATGTTCTGCTCATCCGATCAAGATGATCTTTTGATCAATCTTGCACCTCTCCGAAAGAGGAATCCAACAAAAATATGACCATCGTCATATGAGTAGTGCAACATGGAGTTTGGACCTAGTTGTCCAAAATTAACACTCCCTCTAAACTAGGGAGAACTCCGTCTGTCCACAAGTGCCATCCATCATGTACCAAACCAAACATTGTGCATCATCCCGCCGTAACTTGCTTTGTTGGCTTTTTATTTCAGAACAAAAGGTGAGTCACAAAGACATCACAAACAACTGACCTGAAGTCAGCTTAGAGGTAAAAACCTCTCTCAGACTCAAAAGAGTCTCAAACTAACCCGAAGTTAGTTTACTGACCCGAAGTCAGTTTAGATGATAAAACCTCATCATACTTGATCCCATATCAATGTGTTGGACACGTGCCATCCTAGACATAGAGAGTATGACAATCTCCGATGCGTCCATCGGTCTTGCTATGGTCTTTATCCACATTTCCCACCTCATTGGCCAAATGAGAGGTACTTCCCATGAGTCCGAAACTCCATGGGTAGGATGCGTACGGGGCACAGATCAGAGAGAGACGAACAATCTCAATATCATAACGATGGGGCAAGGCACCACAAGGTTCGACAGGCCTAGCTCTGTGAGTGCTTATAGCTCCAAGAAGCTATCCCCAATCCCCATGGAGCTCTTAGAGCTCATAGTCCAACTCAAGCAGGACCCTCAAAATAGGGTCTTTCCCCGATTCCAAGCTTCTCACGGAAGGTTAGGAACTTGACCTTCCCCAAGGGCTTCATGAGAATATCTGCGACCTGCTCATCAGTTCCTATATGATCGAGCCTTACGACGCCTCGCTGTACCATATCTCGAATAAAGTGGAACCTGATATCAATATGCTTGGATCGATCGTGGAACACAGGATTCTCAGAAAGACAAATCCCACTCTGGTTATCACAAAGGACAACGGTGGTATCTAGCACATGCTCGAACAACTCACTGAAGAGATTTCGCAACTAAAAAACTTCACAACAGACCATACTCGTTGCAATGTTTTCGGCCTCAGCGGTTCTCAAATCCACCAACTTTTGCTTCCTGTTCATCCAAGATATCGAAGTAGAACCCAAGGTGAAGCAACATCCAGATGTGCTCTTGCGATCCACCACACTGCCAGCCCAATCAGCATCAGTATATCCATGGTGTCTCAAACTCTCGACAGTGTATCCCAACCCATGGTTGATTGTGCCCAGAAGATATCTCAACATATTCTTGGCACCAATCCAATGAATGTGATGAGGTTCAACCATATGTTGACTCAAAGTGTTCACTGCAAAACATACGTTTGGACGGGAGTTCACTAAGAACATCAAGGCCCCTACGAGTTGTTGATACTCGGTAGGATTTGCTACCACGGGCCCAACAACGTTTCCACTCAACTTCTTAAAGTTGAGTTCCATCGGTGTCGACACAGTCTTACAGTCCACCATACCAAATCTCTCGAGCAACTTCACGACATATTTTCCTTGAGAAAAGAAAATCTTGCCTGGCCTCTGCCAGACCTCCAAGCCTAGGAAGTAGTGCATCAGTCCTAGGTCTTTCATCTCAAACTCAGAAGCTAGTTCCCTCTTATATTGATGAATGAGAGGGTCAGCACCTGTCAGGAAGAGATCGTCCACATAAAGAACCAAAATGAGAGGCCTTTCTCTATCAACCTTAAAATAAAGGTTCAGATCATCATTACTTCGATTGAAGCCCAACTTCATCAAGTATCTATCTATTCTCTCGTACCAAGCCTCAGGGGCTTGCTTCAACCCATAGAGGGCTTTCTTCAACCTGCATACATGGGTGTCTCTATCTCGCACTTCGAACCCTAGAGGTTGCTCCACATACACCTCTTCCTTTATAGATCCACGCAGAAAAGCGGTCTTCACATCCATCTGATGTAGAATCCATCCTTGCGTAACAGCAAGGGCAATAATAGATCGGATGGTGGTATTGCGGGCCACAGGTGCAAATATATCATCATAATATATGCCTTCTTTTTGAGAGAAGCCTCGAGCAACAAATCTTGCCTTGTACTTTTCAACACTTCCATCAGATCCATGCTTGATCTTATAGAGCCATTTCGAGGTGACAATAGATTTGTTCTCTGGTATTGGGACCACTTCCCAAACATCATTCTTCATAATGGACTCATATTCTTCGTGCATAACATCCTTCCAAACTTAATGCTTTACAACTTCTTCAAATGTTCCAGGCTCAGATTGTACTATCGTACTCATCGCTGTTAGATACCCTTGGTATCTCTTCGGCTTCTTGCTTTCACGGAATGTCTCCCTTGGGGCAATATGTCTCTCGACGTCTTCGAGAGTATCCCTAAGCCATGAGGGTCTTCTCTTATTTGAAGGATGTGGATCAATGGGATCCATAGGTCCTTCAACATCGGGCATCAGGTCATCCTTCGACTCTTCCAACTTCCCTGCTTTTTCATCTTCTTTGTCTTCCTTGGAGCTAGGAAGATTTCTTACTTTCTTGAGGGCAATATCTTCATCGAAGGTGACATCGTGGCATATCTCCACTTCTCTTTGACCAGGCGCACATAAATTCTATATGCCTTCGAAGTTTCACTATAGCCCACAAACATTCCCTTCTTTCCAGAAGCATCCAACTTGCTTCTCTTTTCTTTTGACACATGAAAGTAAACATGACAACCAAAAACTCTAAAATGAGAAACATCAGGTTTCTTACCAGAGAAGACTTCTTTGGGATTTTTGGAGTCCAGAGTGGAATGTAGGCATCTATTTTGAACATACACAACAGTGTTTGCAACTTCTCCCCATAGAAACTTCGGAAGACCTTGGTCACATAGCATGGCACAGGTAGCTTCCACAATGGTCTTGTTCTTTCTTTCAACAACACCATTTTACTTAGGAGTGTACGCAGTTGTGGTCTCCTTAATGCCAGCTTCTCTACAAAAGTCATTAAAATCATTTGACTCATGCTCGGTCCCATTGTTGGTCCTCAACTTTGATTTTCTTCTCGGTTTGATTTTCCACCAAGGCCTTGAAGGTACATAACCATTTGAATGCTTTGCCCTTCTTCAAAAAATATATCTAGGTCTTGCGGGAGAAGTCATCTGTAAAAGTTATGTAATAGGAACATCCTCCCAAGGATGTCACAGGTAGCATACCAGATAAGTCAAAATGTATCAACTGCAAGATATCAGTTGTCTTTGTGACACTTGAGGGGAATGGTCCTCTTGTATGCTTCCCTTCGGCACAACCTTGACATATACCTTCATGATCATCTGTCAATTCAGGCATCCCTGTCACCACCTTCCTTGCTTCGAGAAGGGCTTTGTAATGAAGGTGTGCAAACCTCTGGTGCCAGAACTCTGTTTGAAGAGTTGTATCACATGTCATAGCCCCCAATGGACTTCCTCCAACCTGGTAGAGTGTATCAACTCTAAAACCAATAGAAAGAGCTTCCTTGAAGTTCTTCTTCCAGATAAGTACTTTTCCATCAACGAATGCCACCTTGAACCCTTTGTCTTCCATTGCCGAAATGGACACAAGGTTCTTCTTCAAATTAGGTACATATAACACATCTTGTAATCAGATGACTTGACCTTGAGATAAATGGAGGGTCACAGTCCCTGTCCCTTTCATGGGATAGGTGGCATTATCTCTAAGGATAATTTCCAGATTAGTATCCTTCTCAACCAAATCAAAAAGGGCTTCTTTATAACCAGTGAGGTGCCTTGAAGCACCACTATCAATTAACCAGACATCCAGGGTGTCCGGTGGAGATGCAGTAGAAAGGGCAGATACAAGAATAAAATCATTTCTCTTATTATCAACAACATTAGAATCATCATACGTAGAATTTCTTGACCTCTTGAAAGGTTGCCCATTTCCATTACGATCAGAGGGAACCTTCCTTTTTCCTTGGAACTTGTTGTCCCTGCCATTCCTTCTCGAGTTGTTGTTGTCATCATCCCTGGGAGAGTCCCTTCTATTATGGCACTCTCTTGCATAGTGACCAGTCTTGTAACAAGTGTAACATCTTCCCTACCTTTCTTTGGGCCTTGCTCTACCATGTTTTTGATTTCTCGGGCCACCATGGTTCTTCTTCTTTGCATGAGCGGCGAAGGCAGTAGGGTTAGTTCCATTACCATTAGAGGCATACTCCGTCATTCTTGTTTCCTCTTGAGTGCATCTCGTCAATATTTCATCAAAATCAGGAATCACATTATTATTGAGAATAGTGTGTATTGAATACATTCCAATCACGAGGGAGACCTCCAAGTGCAATAAGAACCATCTCTCGATCAAATATTGCTTCCCTAATAGCTAGGAGGTTATTCCTGATTTTAGCGATGCTCATAAAATAGTATTGAATAGATTCATCCTTACCCTTCTTGATATTCTTCAATTGATTCTTGAAGAAGAGGATTTTATTAGCATTGCTAGCCCTGAACATGCTCACCAACTTATCATACATCTCCTTAGATGTCTTCAGCTCAGAAATGTAAGCAACCAAGTGCTTATGAATAGAATCTCGGATAATCATCTTTGCTTTGATTTCCCCTCTTCTATACTTCATCTTTGTGGCATCATCTACATTTGATGGAGGCTCTTGAATATTCCCCTGTACATAGTCCATGACATCTTGATCTTGTAGCGCCAAATCCAAGGACATCTTCCATGCATGATAATCAGACTTATCATTCAATTTATCATCAGCCTTGAAACCCTTGTAGGTTGAGGAGGCCATTTGTCCTTGATAGGATTTCTTCCTTCAGAGATAGCTTCTAACACCAACTTGGACTCGTGGACTTCGTCTTCACCTCAACGCTGATACCATGTTAAATTTAGATAACCATGGTGTTCTATGCTTGATGCACTTTTAATTCAATCTTTCTTAGGCCCATTACAAAATAGCAATCACATAAACTTGAAAGTAAAATGCTGATAGAACACAATAATAGATCAATAGAAGACAAGCCAAATACAGATCAGATTTACAATTCTTTTTGTCCAACAAAGATATGATATATTGTGGCGTTACGACGGTCAGCAGGATGCTTCAACCAGCAAAGTCTTTCTCGGTCAGCAAACATTTTCATGTGTGACACCCACAACCCTCAAAGACAGCGCATCACAAGTCAAACCAGGGACAACGCAGAAAAGTCAACGTAGGCAGCTTCAGAAAAGTCAACGCAACAAACTAGGGCTTCGGTTAAATGACCCATAATTCCTCGATTTAAGTGCCCAACTATACGACCTCCTAAAATTGGAAATTTCTCCAGAAGATTGATGTCAAATGACCAAGGCTTGACCACGGTCAACGCTGCAGCAAAAAAGCCCTAAATAGATCATCGCTGAAAATAGAAACCCCTAAACAATTCAACTTAGAAAATAGCAGCGTCGCTCCACATGTGTGAGGAAAAAAGGGCTCAAAAGGCTATCAAACCAATCAGATCACAATGAGAGAATGTGTGATGATATGATGAGAAAATGACCTCCAAGTCTCTCCAATTTATATTCATCAATGAGGGTGTGTGACACATCTCTTAGGCATGTGGGATAAATCTGGAAAATAAATTCAAAATCAATGTTCTGCTCATCCGATCAAGATGATCTTTAGATCAATCTTGCACCTCTACGAAAGAGGAATCCAACAAAAATATGACCATCGTCATATGAGCAGTGCAACATGGAGTTTGGACCTAGTTGCCCAAAATTAACATTTTGATCCCATGACCAATCATCATTTCCTTGTCCGATTCCCTAACATATCATTGCTTTTTTATTTTTTATTCTTTTTCTGGTTCCACAACTGATCATTACTTCTTTGCACAGGTAGTCCATCGATTCACCATGAACCCCTCAAGACACGTGGATTCACAACGAGTCACAATCCACAATATTCAATAGAGTTGCAATGCCAAAATAACATTGGGTTTGCAATAACATAACAATGAGGTGATGTTACAACAATGTGACAACGAGGTGATGTTACAACATTGTGACGACGAGGCGATGTTGTAGCAATGTGACCGTGAGGCAATTTTGCAACAACATGACAACGAGGCAATGTTCCCATGTCTAATCATTATTCCTTTGGATGTTGAACAGTCATTGTGGTTGATCCCATGACCAATCATCATTTCCTTGTCCGGTTCCCTAGCTAATCATTGCTTCTTTTTCTGGTTCCACAATTGATCATTACTTCTTTGCACAAGTAGTCCATCGATTCACCATGAACCCCTCGAGACACGTGGATTCACAACGAGTCACAATCCACAATATTTAACAGTTGCAATGCAAAAATAACATTGGGTTTGCAATAAAAACAATGAGGTGATGTTACAACAATGTGACAACGAGGTGATGTTATAACAGTATGACAACGAGGTGATGTTGTAGCAATGTGACTGTGAGGCAATGTTGCAACAAAATGACAACGAGGCGGTGTTCCCCAGTCTAACCATTATTCCTTTGGATGCTTAATAGTCACATTGTGGTTTGATCCCATGACCAATCGTCATTTCCTTGTCCGATTCCCTAGCTAATCATCACTTTTTTTTAATTTTTAATTTTTGTTTCTGGTTCCACAATTGATCATTACTTATTTGCACAGGTAGTCCATCAATTCACCATGAACCCCTCGAGACACGTGGATTCACGAGTCACAATCTACAATATTTAACAGAGTTGCAATGCAAAAATAACATTGGGTTTGCAATAACATAACAATGAGGTGATGTTACAATCATGTGATGACGAGGTGATGTTACAATAGCGTGACAACAATGCGTTGTGTTGAACCCTTGGTTAAACTGAGAGGGAGGGGGGGGGAGTGAATTAGTTTAACACATTCATGGACTTTTAAAACTTTTCATTAAACTTTATTTACACCTTCATTTCACGTCCAACTTAATATGTGAGTAATCTTAGAATGTGAGCAGAAAGTATTAGTACAATATAACAATAGACTTAATATGAGAGCAGTAGGTATTAAGCAGATGATATAAATCAAATCAACACATAAACATCATGCACAAAGACACTAGATATAAGTGGAAACCCATAAAGGGAGAAAACCACATCTTATTATTGTTGTGATGCAAAGGCAAGCTCCAACTCCCTCTCACCACTGTTTTTCTGCAGGCACCAACCTACAGGAGGCTCCTACCTCAATTCTGCAAGCTACAACTTGCAAGGAAGCACCAACTCCCTTTCAATTTTCTGCAGACACCATCCTACAGGAGGCTCCAACCTCAGTCAGCTACAACTGACAGCTATCAAGCTGCAACTTGATAGGGAAGCTCCAACTTCCTCAATTTATCAAACTGAATGTTCGCTGATTTACCTCAGATATCAGCTCTGTTCTATAGCTTCTCTTTCTACTCTTCTTTTCTTAATCTTCTCTACCTCACACTTCTATATTCTACCTTCTCTAGATTTACTCTCTCTTTCTTCATTTTGCATATCAAGATGATATTATTTATAAGGATTTTCTTGTGACTGTTAGCATTCCTCAATGAATTTGGAATGGACAGCCATGCCTCTTCGCTTTCTGCCTTTTCATTTCTTTCACTCGCTCATTCAGAAAATATAACAACATGCATTAATTTCAATATTACAGTGGGAGCTTTTTTTTTCCTTCGGAGACTTGCCAATGCATCACAACAATATAAATCAATTAAAAAATATTTACATTCAAATTACAATGAGAACTCCAGCTCAACTCATTTAGTCTTTTGGCTCGCTGCGCATTTGTCTTTTCTTTGACTGTGTCTGTCTTTTCTGTGACTGTGTTTTATCTCTTTTCAGCTCTGTTTGCTTTTCTGTCCTCTGCTGTGGTGTAACTGCTGCAAACATGTAACTGTGCTTTGTATATCAGTGCATTTTGTATATATGTGTAACTGCTGACTCTAAATCTGGGCATATTCCAATGCTTTTCATACAGTAAGTGTCTTGTTGATGTGGAAAGTTCCGCAAGCGGAACATACATACATCACAATTATTAATAATCGCCCTCCACCTTAAGCCGAGGCCCGTGGGTCCACAGTCTACGCGACACATTTCAATACAATCAGCATCCTTATATAAAGTTTTAACAAACAAATCGCCACTTCAATGAAGAATCATATTAATACTTAACCAATGCCCTTTCGGGCCCACTTGCCACGCTTTCCGATGCGATATATTTCTCCTCCAGTGATTTCCGATTGCGATTGATCGCAATCGCGAGCTGCCTTGCTCTGATGCGATTGATCACTGTTCACTGTTCTTTGCCGATGCGATTGGAACTCAAATACTTGTTAATAATAGTTTATAAGCCCATCGGGTCCGAGCTTCAATCACAATCGCAAGTCTTTTAATATATTGCTCCGATGCTCTGCTTTTGTCTGATGCGATTGACACCTTTGTGATTGATCGCAATCGCAATCTTCAATGGTATGTTCCGACACATATCAATTATGTTTTATAAACCCATCGGGTCCGGGCTTCCAATTGCAATCGCAACTCTTTGTTGCATGTTCCAATATTCCACCTTTTTCCGATGCGATCAGTCACTGTTCACCGGAACTCAAGGTATATATAAATTGTAGTTTATATACCCATCGGGTCCGGACTTCCAATCACAATCGCAACTCTTTATTGCATGTTCCGATATTCCACTTTAACTCCGATGCGATTGACCTGATGCGATGCGATTAATTGCAATCGCAACTTTTAGTTGCAAGTGATCTGCTGCCAGTTTTTCTCCGATGCGATCAAAGTGCAGACCCGATTGTATTTTATATGACGGAGTTTATACGACTATCGCGTCCGGCTTTGCCAATCGCAATCGCAACTTCCTGTTTGCATGTTCCGCTGCTTTGTTTTTCTCCGATGCGATTTGGTCCCACCTTGTGGTACTTTGGTTATCATAAAGCGCTCCACTTATAAAAATTAATATATATGCTATGGACCTTTAGTCGTTTAATCTTGCGCAATATATGTAAACATACTGCATATATACTCCAGCGTGGGTAATGATTCCCGGAATGAAATTTATATCTATAATTTGCTGCTTGGGTTATACGATTCCCAGAATTGTGTTTATGTTATATGTGACGCCCGACTGGGTAATGATTCTCGGAATAAGGTTTGTATATATATATACTTGCCGCTTGGGTTTAAGATTCCCGGAATATTATTTAGAGTTTCTACCAGCTGGGTAGTGATTCTCGGAATAACGGCTCTGCCTCTGCCTCTGCCTCTGCCTTCGCTGTTTCTGTCGCTCGACCTCTGCCTCTACTACTGTGATAACGGTTTTGCCTCTGCCTCTGCCTCTGATAATGGCTCTGCCTCTATATTCGCTGCCTCTGCCTCTGCCTCTGTCTCTGTCTTTGTTGCCTCCATTTCCATCAATGACAATATTTCCAACACGTTGTAGCAATGTGACCGTGAGGTGATGTTGCAACAACGAGACGACGAGGCGGTGTTACCACAGGGGTGTTGCAACAACGTGATAGCAACGTATTGTTGCAACAATGCAACAACAATGTGGTGTTGCAGCAACAATTTCACAACAATGGCATCACATCATTGAACACACTTATTTCATATTCTAAACTATTAAATGAAATCAGTTGATGCAGATTTCTTTTGCCCAAGGATGCTCCGACATCAGTGTAGAAATTTAAATAGATGATAGAATTTTTTTATCATGGTAATTACTTGTGACTGATATGCATTCTTTTCTTAGTTTTTTCTTGTTTAGTTATGCTATCAAGCAATTACACTGTAGCCAAATATAGAGAACATAATGCACAAGAGACAAGAGACACCAGAAATTAGGCTCCAAGCCAGGGAAAAATCCCACAAGGGTGAAACCGAACAACAATCCTTCTCTTATAGAATTAGATCAAAATGAGATATCCAAGACCGAGACCAAGGCCAAGACCATAACTGCTACACAAAAATCCAAGTCCATGGCATCCTCCACGCCACCTCCAAAGTCAAATTCAACATAGGTCAAACTGGTCACCTCCCTGAAATTTTTCTCTTGAAATTTCTGTTGGAGACTTAATCCTCTAAGGATTGGTGTGGAAGGCGAACAATCAAAGGGAGTCTAAGAGACCACTTGGAATATGAAACCAAGGGTCACCAAACTTGTATAAATATGTATATGATGCGAATAGTAATTGTATTCAAGGTTTATCATTCATATTTCTGTGTCTGCCATGTGAGTCTAACACGGTATCAGAGCAGGCGAATTCTGGCCCTGATCAAATCTGAGCTGCAGGTTTTGTGGCCTCCTTGGAATCAAATTGTTACGTGGTTTTAGCGCTATCCCATTACCTATCTGAACTTGGCTGCTTTCCTCATAGATTCCTCTAATGTTGACTGTTTCACTAGTAATGTTCCATGCATACCTGACGCTCCTCAGTACTCTGCCATATTTGATTGCCAACTCCTGCAATGAACAAACCTGTGCTCTACCTCTTGTCTGATTGGTGTAGCCTAAATCACACTCAAAACTTAACGCACATACCTGTTTCCTTGCTGCACCACTCTCATGTGACTACATATCTGCACTCTGAGCCTCTTGAGTAATCCTAAGCGTTTCACCTACCACTTCTATTAACCAAGAACTCTTTTCATCCTAGTCTCTCTACCTCAGACTTTGCTCTGTTTGCATGTCCATTTGCTGCTCCCATAGCCAGAAAGTGAATCTTGGTCATGGTTGCCGCAACCACGTTTAGAAACTTGGTTGAATTGAGCAAAATTCAATAGCGCCATTGTTGAATGCTTACAGACCAATGCTTCTCTCCATTTGTCTCTCACTAGATGAAACGTTGTTCGTTGCTCGAGTTTGACAAGGTTCAATGTGGCAAGGTCCTTTGACAATATCAAGCTTTGAAATGGTTTAATGGCGCTTGGTTCTTCCATTCTCTGCGTGGTGTATAAACACATCTCTGTCAATCTTTCAGTGTTTGCATCTAATGCTAGCATGTGCGTATCCCCTATCTCTAGTGGACTCCCACAAGTTTGAGTTGTAGCAAAACAACCAAGCGATGCCCAACTACTGTTGTCACTATCAAATTCGCATAGTTTACTCTACTACTCGACCTTTCATATTCATATTCGATTTCTCGGCAAATCGCTGCTGTATCCAAAGTCTTGAAATCCTAGGCATGATTATGATCAACATTCAAATGATCAATGACCAACGATCGACGAACATAACTCCTTTGAATGTAAGGAATGTCAATATGCACCTCACAATAACCAAGGGCCAGAATGTTGGCAACACGGGAGGAGCATTGCACTGAGACACACCCTATCTCCAGCGTCGACATTCACGGCTTAACAATCCGTTGAAGGGTTGTCTTGTATGCTGAATTAGGCGCCTCTGAAAAAATGTTGGAGAGCGCTACGAGATTTAGCTCCTCCAGATGTTGCTTGCAAACTTCCTGGTAAGTGTTTGCACTGTTCTTTGGACCCATCGTTTCCCTTCGAAAATATTTTCATTATTTTCAAGGAGAGAGAAGTTACAATTTGCGGAGTCCATCTATATTAATAGTAAATTTTGATTCTGCCATGGTGCGAGGTGGTATATATATATATATATATATATATATATATATATATATGTCCTGCTTTTTGTTGGCTTAGTCTAAAATTATGAGCACTAGTATAACGAATCTTTGCAGAGACCTATTCTGAGTAATGTTTTGAATAGTTTGAGCATCTCCATGTGCTATTCTAGGTGATTCATACATAAGTTTGAATTGAACATTGAACGAACATTGATTTTTTGAGTATATATGCACTATATTGACGCTGCCTCCACCTGGTGCTAAAGCCTCGTCTCCAGATCCATATGAATCATTTCCCATGGTCCTCGGGCCTCTTTCCCCGCCACTTCTGCCTTTTTCCCTACATCATTGCGGTGGTTCTTCCAGTTTTTATCTCGATTTGATATGAGTAGTGCTCCTCCGAAGTGGATGGTCCAATACAAGTAGCTGGGACGCACACGAATAAGATCAAGAAATGGATTTCATCAAGTTATCTGGCTGAAAAATAAAATCGTAAGAAATCTCTCACGAATTTTTTTGTAGCTTTTATCCGTTTCAAATGGTATAATCGTTCTGTGGAAAATGAACAAAAATGACCAGATGATTTTTTGAAAACAATGTACACACAAAAATGATAAGAACAGTTTTACGAAGGCCATGAAAAGTCAATTAATATTTTTGTGAAAACTTATAAACTAATGACTGGATATCAAATGATTGTTCCATTTATATGAGTATTGAGAACAAATTGTTTTCTTTCAAGAAAGTGCCAAGTTCAAATAATATTGGTTCGTACCCTAGTCAAAGGGTTTATATATATGAGAATTCAAGTCCTGTCCATAATATTACAAAGTGAGATTGTTACTCCTATCCTAGAACACTAGGAGTTAATGAATGATATTGGTGCATAATGTTAATAAGCATTAGGGACTAATTATATTCTTTAAAGTTGCAACCATTTGGCATTGTGTGAGATATTTGCAAGTGCATTGTTATTAAAAATGGATCGAATTGATGATGCATTAAAGTTATTGAATAGCCTAATTTGTTCCACTGTTGATGGGATGGTAAAAGTCAGTGAGGACATTCTTTTTGACATTCAAACTTGCTTGCAAAATGAAAAATAAAATAGAGTTTCTGCATTTGGAGTCTCAACTTCAGCAAGATGAATTACAACAACGGAGTCATCATTTTGAACTTGTTTTTGTTCAGAACATTGCGATAGACTCCCATAAGCAGCAAGTCAATAAAGTTGAAGTTCATTCAGATTCAACGTCCAATGAAGGAGCAAAGTTGCATGCAGATGCAAAAATTCAACATACACTTCCCAAGCCCATCGTTAGACCTTGGGAAGAGCTTGTCAGCAACAAGCACAAAACAAGTCTTGGATATGACAAGTAGGTGTCCTTTCATATTCCATATTACTCCAAGCCCATTCAATTTCAAAGTGTTGAGTTTATTCATGGCGGTTCACCTTCAACTATTCCAGATTATGCTCCTCATTCGCAGCCAAAAGTTGTTAAATGCCAACATTGTGACCGAGTTGGTCATATGAAAGATCACTATTTTGATCTTCATCCATGTGAGCACTATCATAAAACCACTAATTCTTCACATAGATGCTTCAGAAACAAGTCTCCTGCAAGAACAAAGATTCATCTTGGATAGATCGCTTCTTGGGAATGGACATCAACAACCAAGAAGATGTTTAAGTCATATGTCAGAATCTCTTCTAGAATATTAAAAGGCCTTGCAGTTGAGTTTTCGCCTTCATCTCACCTTGTATCTGACAGGGGGGGAAGTGATGGTCATGTACAAGCTTCAAAGCCACATCAAGCGAGCTTGAGCCACAACCTGCCATACCAGATTCAGAGTTGTAGCCAAAGACACAGAAGTTCAAGTGGGCCTGAGCCACAACCTACCATACCAGATTCAGAGTTGTAGCCTAAGCATGCCTTTGGTTGGTGGTCAACCTTAAAACATCTATGCGGGGTTGAGCTTCTCCCTCTTCAAAGAATTTGGGACACTTCCTCTAGCAGAAGACTTCAACTTCTTGCCAATTTTGGAAGAGTTCTAGGAATTGCATCAAGCATTCCAGAGTTGGTGGTCATCCTTAAACCACCACAGGATGATACCTCCCTTTTCAAGTTGAGGTTCTCCCTTTCTATGCATGTTGTAGACCTGCATTTTCCAGGTTGAAGGTCTTCCTCTTCAAAGCATTCAGAGCACTTCCTCTAGAAGAATACTTCAACTTCATGCCAGATTTGGAAGAGTTCCGAGAACTGCACTAAGCGTTCCAATGTTGGTGGTCATCCTTAAATCACCTTCTTATGCCATCATCTCAGAGAGCACATTCAACGTATTGCTATCATGCATTATTGTATTTTGTATTATAGCTCTCTTCTTGGACTCATACATACCCCTTTGGATTAAGGAGGGGAATGTTAGAGACCTAATCCTCTAAGGGTTGGTGTGGAAGATGAACAATCAAAGGGAGTCCAAGAGATCACTTGGACTATGAAACCAAGGGTCACTAGACTTGCATAAATATGTATATCACGAGAATAGTAAATGTATTCAAGGTTTATCATTCATATTGTTGTCTCCGCCATGTGCGTCTAACAATTTCGGCCCTTGAAATTTCAGGCCCACAACAAGCTCTAAAATTTTGCATTCTCTCACTAAAATTATTTCACATGTACGAGCTCATTCTCTCCTTAGTCTATTACTCCTTCATTGGGTGCAAAAAATGTATATGATGATGATAAGTGAGTCTCCTTCAAAGTGATCAAACTATCTTATATATATCTATCCAGGAGGTTGAATAGGTGGCTCTTGGAGGACTAGGCCGCCTTGTTCCAAGGAGGGCTGACTTGCTTATTTGGTGGAATTTTGACACAAACATAAAAATTTAATTTCTTTTGTTTAAAATGTCCAAGTGGGGCATGACTCAAATACAAATTCTTTTGACTTTTTTTTGAATCTATAAGCATGAAGAACATGCTTTGACCAAAAGTAAATATAATAATGAATATCATAAATACATTAATGATAGATTTACATTACATTATGAAGTCCGACACTAGTTACATCTTCAACACTTCCTTTGAACTAGGGAGGTATTCATAATGACTAGACAAGAAAATCTCAAGTTGAAATATTCATATAAGAAATGATTTCGATTGATAAGCATATCAATAATGATTTACGTCATCATAACCAACATTGTCAAAATACCAAGGCCTTGACAAGTTCGCTCTATCTCTCCACAAGATTAGAGCATAATGCTGGGAGGAATTAATTTGGACACTAATGTCTCAAGGCACATACGCCACCCAGGTGTTCTGAAGGTATGACCTCACAGGACCATTTCCTAATCCCAAGGAAAAGTACATCCTCTAGACCATTCTTTACCAAGTCCATGTATCCAACTTAGGATGTTAATCCTAGTCATCCATAATACATGACTCAAGAATGTACATACATGATGATTTTCCAATCCACCACTCTCCCTACTAGTGTTCATGCACTAGGCTTACGACTGTTGGTCCTAGCCATAGTATGTAACACATGGAGAAAACAATGTCTACCCTCACTTCCTCTCAACCATGGAGGAGATCCTCACTCCCTCTCAAACAAGGAGGGGATAAGTAGAAGCACAAGCTTGTGTCGGAAGTACTCATACTTCCCTTACATTACCTACTTGTACTTCCGTGGAGATCTGTTGTAGCTTCTCGGCTCCTATCTGCATCACATTCTTGAATCATAAAGCACTTTGACCTTCCTGGTTCTTCTGACAATATTCATGCAGTTTTGATCAATATCATAATCAAATCCAACATGTCATCAAGTAATCCATCAAACACCTTATGGATCTAAACTTCACAACTGATTGCACATGTCTTCACACCTTCTTCCTTTGTATTGTGACAAAATTATGCTTCATACTAGTTCCCAACCATTAGTAGTATCTTTATTCATCATCAACACTGTCAACTCAATTGATGTGTCCTTTGAATAAATCAGGGATCCAATCAGCTCAAGTAATGACGTATCCATCCAAGATCTCGCAACACCTTCTTTCTAATTGAGGTAAGTGTACTTTTATTAAGTCTTGCTTTCATGCTGCCAGCTAATTGACTTCTTTGATGCATACTTCAAAGTTAAAACTGCTCTCTCCTTCATTTACATCTATTAAGATTCATAAACATTTTTCGTGCTTTACTACGTTCTTCCAATTCTTCCATCTAATAATAAAGCTTAAGTTCTTGCTTTGACTTGCAAGCTTTATTAGAAGATTACGAAGGAACAAAAATCAAAGTGCAGAGACAAAATAACAACAATAGTAAACAAAGAAGGAGATGTAGAGTACTTATATTTTTGTGAAAGGCCAAATCCCTCTTAACCTTGGACCATTTTCATCAATCTTGTTCTCACATCAACGTGATGTCACTTCTATCATCTTCAAGATCTAGATATTTTTCTTACAATGGAAACAATTAATTAGGGTTTTTGTTCCAAGGGTTTTCTAACTCAAACCTTTGTTAGGGCTTACAAACCCTAGATGCTTCAAGTTCCAAAGTCTTCAAGACCTGCCATTCTTTCAAAGTTGCAATTTATAGAAGTACACAATTTTGTTAGTTGCAAACCCTAAAAATGTCATTAGCAAGCTCTTTATGTGTGAGATAGAATTCACTTTCTTCATTGATTTCAAAAACCTAGCCTTTATATGCAAGGAAATTCTTGAAATGCTAACATATCAATGATCTTTAAAATATATCTACACAAACCACTTTTATAATAAAATATTATCCTTCAAGAGAGCATTAGATTCTTAGTTTAGCATTATATGCACTATAGTTTGACATTTGCAAAAATTGTACGTACCTCTTTTACCCTTACTCTTCCATATTTGAAGTCTATCTTTCATAGGGGTTTGGTCCAAAGACTTTTCTTTAATTGACATGTACATCTTCCTCCAATAGAGTTACCTTCAACCATCGAACTAGGATAAAAATCATAAAGATTTCTTTGGACTGATCACAGTGTTCTTTGTCTTGGTTTACATACATCATTTGTATAAGAGGCTTAGTTTCTCCATAATCTCCAGTCCCATATAATAATATCTAACATACTTCATTATGTCAGACAAGTCGACTTTATTGATGTGAATAGTCCTCCTTTTATGTATAGGAAGAAAGTCTTGGTAGCATGGCTACTTCTCATATAATTTGTGCCACAAAGTTGATCTTCATATACCTTTAAATTCCTTTTCAAAAGTTTGATCCTCTTTAGGTGCTAATAGGATGTCATAATTATTTTGTTGTAGTTAGACACTCCTCAATGATGGTCAGTCTTGGACTTGTTACCACTCAAACTAGCAGGGGACCTAAAGGGGAATCCTAAAGGGGAAAATGCTAGGCCAAGGGAAACTATGGAGACTTAGCCCACTATCTCCTCAACTAAGGCTCCCTACTCTTTATGGAATTTCACCGATGGGAGGAGCCCCGATATATATAAAGTCACTTATGAAGGATAGATCAAGTGAAATAGATATGAAGTGACCTCAATGACCATTTCCTATGAGAGGCTTAAGAATGGAACTTGCTTACTCCTTAAGCAATGCACAAGGATTTATAGGATAGGGGGTGAGGATTTAAGGGCTAGGTTAGGGGAGTATGATTTGTGAACGAGCTTCCCAATCCCTAAAATCCTTGCAAAACTTGGTTTCTTGAGTTTTTTTTGAAGAATTGACTTTGATGAGAAATGGGACCACACAGGACCAAGTTGAACCAACCTAGGTCAAGAGGAGGGAGTTTAGAAACCAATGATGATATTAACCCAAAAAAGCAGGAGAAGAGGATCAAAGAAAGAATTTCCACCTAAAGGTGCCAAAATGATCCTATGAGGTACTAACGTAGGGAAACCCAGGGCAAAATTCAGTCTCAGGGCTAGGGCTTGCGATATCTCGCAATCCCACCGTTGGAAATTCCTCAAATTTGAAGGGGACCTTGGAGAGACACCAACGCAAGAGAGGCATGGAGATTGAAATTTTTATATGGGTAGTTTGTTGTGATAAATTGATGCCCTAGGTGACCCAGTGTGGCTAGACCTAGATAGGACGAGGAAAAGGTGAAGAGAAATGGTTTTAGGGTGATCACCTTATGGCGGACCAACGACAAATTCCTTTGGGGAAATTGGAGTCAGGAAAAATAATGAGAATTTATTTCGTTTCTAGCTCAAGGAGGCTCTAAGGAAAACATCATTCGGCATTAGGGCAAAGGAGAGTGACCTTAAAGCGTTAATACTTCGTTTGCAAGTCAAGACACTACAAGGAAAAGACCCTATAGTGGATGTTTTTGAGGAACCCCTTATAAAAATACCCCAGACATTCCTTTCTAGCGGAGGTTACTAGAAGAGGTTGGCGGGTGGAGGTTTTTGTGGATGTTTTTCATCTGGTGCACTTATCATCCTAAACTGCACCGGTGCGTTCAACAAGAGAAAGAACCAGTGCGCACAAAACATTGGGACACCGGACACCGTGCACTCCGTACACACCCGCTTGGTGCGCCTTATTACTGTAGCGCACTAGTGCTTGATAAAGCTTCCACACTGGTGCGTCATAAAACCCCACGCCGAAATAGAAACTGCCTGGTGCGGTCTTAAGAAATCGCATTGGTGCGCCTATAAAACCTCGCGCACTAGAACAAGGTTAAATAAAAAAAAATTATGGCAAAAAAACTGTGTTTTTCACTTTTCTCAGTGCTCCAGAGCTCTCAAGCACCGGTGCAATTTATCCTTGTCTGAGCCGCCCTGACATCGGTGCTCCCATTGCACCCATTACACGCATGGCTGCTGTACATTTCCCACCAATCTCCAGCTTGAATTTTGCAAAATGGTGGGCACATTTTCTTTTGGAAATTCTACAGCCAATATACCCCCTCGACGGCCAAATGTACAAGTATTTTTCTTGTTTTTCCATAATTAAGCCTTTTAGCAGATTATAATTTCAAATTACCTTAAAATTAACCATTTAAAAGAAAAACAAAAATTTGACGCGGTGCGCTTGAGCCATTGGGCTCGCACCGGTTCGCGGTGCTTCTTGTAAATTTACAGGCCAGACCGCAACCGGTGCTAACGGTATCTGCACCGGTTCCGGGACGGTACTAAAAGGCACACCGTGTTATTTTAAAATTAAAAAAAAAGTGCGGTCCGGTTAGTAACCTGGCCGCACCGTTGACCATGTGGAATAGCGACAATGCTGACTTAAATATCCACCCCGGGGTGGGTATTTTTGTCAGCGCACCGCATTCCGCATTTCGACAGGGTCAACGGTGCGGCATGGTAAAAGACCGCACCGTTGACTATGTAATGATGTCAGGAGGTCCGTGCGCTGACCGAACTATATGCCTCGAGGCGTAGAGTTTAGTTAGCGCACTGCACTCTCGACACAGTCCATAGTCAATGGTGCGCTGAAAATTTTCAGGTGCACCGCCGTCGGTGCGCAACAAAAAAAGATGCACCGGTACCGGTGCATGCTTGTTTTTTGTGGCGCACCGATTGTTTTTTTTTTTCCAAAAAAAATATATATGTATATTTCTAAATACATGTCTCATTTAATAAAAAAATTGTATTTAATATGTCAATCATTCAGAGACATGAAAGGAGAGAAGAGGGGGAACAACAACAACAACATGCGGACTAGTATAACATGGTTCGCTTGTGGAAGGCATGAGCGAGGGAGAGAGATGCATACCCTCGCCCTATTACAGCAGCTACCCAGGGGCTCCTAAGGCAGGTAGGCCTCCTCAAGTTCTATGAGAAAGCTACTTCCTTAAAGGGCCATGGTGTGTTTTTGAGACATCTTATCCGCAGGTGGAATGCCCACTGACAGGCTTTCCGGGTTGGTCCTAACCAGTGGTATGCACCCACTGAGGAGGACATATATTTCATTAGAGGGCTATCGAGGAGAGGGGTAGATTTTCCCTTGTTCCCAGAGGTTCCAGTTGGCTATGCAATAGGGAGTCAGTTGGTTTACTTCCAGAGATACATTAGCGCAGATATATTATCTCCTTCAGATTTTCAGGTCTCCGGAGGTCAGTTACGTATTGGTGCATTTGGTAGTCAGGAGGTGAGGTGCCTCTCGCTTCTGATTTCGACCATTTCACACAACACCAGTGACGGGAAACACATTAGTTTTTCGCTTTTATATTATGTTGATTCTTTAGTACAGGAGCCACGACTTGTTGAGTGGTTTGCCATTTTTTTGCGGCAGTTCTATACAACCTTAGAAAGATGTCGTGCTCATGCACAAGGGAGGGTCAAATTCCATTTTTCTTCAGAGCTTTTTGTTTATTTTTGAGAGGTTTCCAGAGACGAGGCCTACTTTTGTTCGACAACCTCGTAGGCTGATGTTGGAGGCACATATGCACATGTGGGGACAGATGATGCCCAAGAGGGGCGAGATTGAGTTTTCCGAGAGGATATCACATGATGCATTGGAGTTGCTAGCCAGTGTTGACAAGCATCCCTTCATTATGGTCCCCTGTCCTTATGCTGGTTTGGATTGGTGAGGGTGTGCCAACATCCTCTTCATAGATGATGAGTCGCTGGATGAAGGAGGTAATATTGCTTTTTTATTTAAATTTATTCTAACATGTTCTTTAACTTGTTTTTATTAAATTGTGTAATGAAATTGTCTAATTATTGTTCTGTACTTGTATATATTTTTCAAACATTGGGTCTTTTGATGGCGAGGACATGCCAACACCACCACCACATCATCTAGGTGTGGATCCTGATGACGATCAAGATATGCCAGATGCTGAGGATCATCAGGAGGCCGGTGCAGAGAGACCTGCTCCTGCTGGTGTACCAGTACTGCCTTTTGCTAGACGTGGTAGGCTTGATAACATATTGAGGATGGAGTTGGGCGACCAAATCTGTGCATTGATTGTTGAGGCGGGAGTCAGGCCCGCTACTATGAGAGACATACAGGTCGATGGTAGGTTGGTATATATGTGGAGAGGCATGCCACATGACATGTACAACCTAATGTAGCATGTCGTAGGAGCTACAACCTTAGTTACATAGCTGAGGACGAACCTTCCATGTTATAGGCATGGTCGAGATGCAACACGTGATCGACAATCTGCGAGTAGCACTGATGCTGCCACAACAGCAAAACCCACAATCTGCATATAAAATTCAATTATGCATACCTACATCTATTTCAAACCAATACTTTGGCGCGAAAGCCTCTTATTTAATCTTCAAAAAAGACTTCTTCACTATTAACCCATGGTTATAAACCATATAATAAAACCCACATTCTCACCTTAAAAGAAAATACTTGTCTCAATCATGACACTAAAATAAACCGCGACAGAGGTACACTTCATAAGCGGAAGTATTTCCTCTTAAACCCATTCTCGATCCTTAAGAAAAATTTAAACCCTTATGTAACTTTGAAGCGGAAATAAACTCTCGCTTAATCACAACTTTGACTTTGGTTAAAAACCAAGGTACCAATCACACATTAAGGTTTGGAACCAATGCTTTACCAATCCACTAACCTTTATTCAATGTTCATATGCGCTCACCAATCCGAATGCCAGTAAACATTAATATAAAATTTCGCCCACATTTACAACTTATCATATATTATATCTGGACCATGCTTAACACTCCATACTTTGGTTTAAAACCCAACATATCAACATAATCTTTTATTCGGGTCCCACACCTTTCCACCTTACCTATTCATTTCCACAATCCAATCTCCATCGTCCATTTTAATGCTCCAGATCCGACGGACATCATTTGATATCGCGCTCCAATTCAACGCTTCCTTCATCCAACGGCAGTCGCAACACTCCAACTGATTATGCGTAATCCAACGGATATCACATTCAAATATGCATGACATTTAACGTACCTTTTTAACACCGTTGGGTCCACACCTTTGTTAACCCCTGTGCAACTTCGGGTGCGAACACCGTCAGATCTCCGATGGTTATGATCCGATGGATATCGCATTCATTTAACTCCAACGCTTTATTGCTCCAAAGCAACGCGAAATCGACGATATTCCATTGCTGCGTGTTGTGTTCTTACTAGATCGTGTTCAATTTCAATAAAACTACATACCACTCAAAGACTACGCGAAAACCACCGGTTGGTTTTTCAAAACCACTTCATGGTTCCATGCGCATAGTTCCACATCGCATCATTCTGATTTGTGTTTTCGCTTGATATTCACGATTCACTGCGCCATTACTTTTTGTTTTCCATCTTTGTTCAATTTATGATTTCAAACAGGCCAGGGTTCCATCCAATCTTCAAACCTACTCTGACATTCATCCCACACATGGATTTAGCCTCTATTATCCATTGTATTTGGTTTATAATCGTTTATAAACACAATAAAAACTCAAATGTGAGTCCAAACCCCTTATCTCACTGTACTGTGTATTCGGTAACCACAAAAACACCATTTAAGGGAATAAAATCCATACACATCTGGAACATATGATTCCTATTCCGATTGCTGATTCTTAAACGATATACTCAAAATATCGGTTTGAGAGATCATTTCCTCTTCCGTCTCATCGATCCATTCTGTGATCGATACACACAATTTCACCATCACAATTCAATATTAAACACACAAACTCATACAATTAACAATCCTATAACCCAATTTCTTCTGCACACCATATACACTCAAAACACAAACTGAGTTTTTTGTATTAATTCCAATATTTACATATGAATTCTTCCTCTGGCTTGATCTTCTGTATCAGTGGCCTTTTCCTTATCCTGCCCGTAGGCTTGCAATTCAAACTCTACCTCTCTATCTCTATTCTACCTTGAAATCTATCTATATGCCTTTTAGGCTTACAATTTATACAAATGGACTCTGTAACCAATTCTGGTTTAGATCCTTAACTTGCTAAAAAATTCCTAAGAATCCTCTAAGTCCTAAAATCACTACTTATCCCTAAGGATCCTCTTTCATCCATAAAATAATGAAACAAATTCTAATTTAGGATTTATAATTAATTCCTAAATCTCTCAATCCCTATACAGTCTCAACTAGCCTAATTCTCTCATGTTCTCCAACATTCGAGAACATTTACAAAATTCCTCACAATATTGAATTAATTCTTATTAAAATCACTCAAATCATTACATAAGAAACCAATTCCCTTGAAAACACAAAACCCCTAAGTCTAATAAAATACAAGGAATTTTCTTGAGCCCAATGCCCCTGCATCAGACTCCCAAGGTAAAAAATAATCATGATCTCCTGATCATGTGCTTTTAATCTTTGCCTCTTGGATCTCATACTCTGTTTTGCTGCTGTCCAATAGTTTCATTATTCTTCCACTGCACTTTTCTAGGCTTCCATGCTTTATTCTGCATCTTGCCACTAGCTATGCTTTCACATTCTTTTCTTGTCTTTTCCTTGCTAAAATTTATTTGTTTTTCTTGCTGCTGTATTTTTCTGAGACACCTTCATCATCAATCTTCTTATGCTTTCAATTTCTATGTCCAGTTTTATCTTCTAACTTGAAATTACTTTGCCTTGTTGCTGCTTTCAATTTATGTTGCTTTTATTGCTGCATATGTTGTTATTACTATAGATGTTGCTACCAATATTGTTGCTTCCTCCAAAACTTCCTGAATATCTCTTAATATATCTCCCTCTGCAACATTATTCTTCTGCTCACTACCTGCAAATTTACTTTAAAAAGTAAATTATCATTTTATTCTTTAACCACAACAACATAATCATTCATTGTTCCTTGTAAACTAGCAAGCATAATCAATTTTGGCAAATTAGTATCTGCTCCTACTTCTTTCACAACTTCAGGAATTTTCACTTCAGTGTCTGCAATTCCTTTCTCTTGTTCAAATGTTTCCAACAAACATTTTAGCCATTCCCTTTGTACTTGTTTTCTCTCAAACACATCATCAATATGCTGCAATTTAGTTTCAGCATATCCTTCTTCTTCTTCTTCTTCTTTGACAATCTTCAGTAATTGTCTATCACCTCCTTGATTGATTCTAGCAATTAAATCAAATTCCTCAAACACTGTATCTTCATCCTTTATCAGAACATAATTCTGATTTTCCATCACTATGGCAATTCTAAAAGTCTGTCCCACAGTCTTCTCTTGGCTAATTAGACAAGCCAACTCCTCCCTGTCATCAACAGTAACAAGTTCCTTCATATGAGACATGACTGTCTCACCTTCCTTGGAATTTATAAGTTCCTTCTTCTGCAACAATTCATCTTCATTCAAGACAACTCCAAGAGATGGATTGTCTTCTACAACACCTGTAAACATAGTCAAATTATCAATTTCAAAATTACAATACCCAATGGTCTCATTTGATGATCCAGTCACCAAATCTTCTTCTAGCAGTTCCAAGTCTCTTTCAAGACTCAAAAAATCTTCACTGTCTTTCTTCCCAGCTTCCAAGGTTATCTCCATTGTTCCAAACACCATGATAGAATGATGATCCTCCACTATGTTTTCAGCTAACATAGTTTCCTTTTCATTAGATTCTCTAACATTTTTCATTTGTTGTCCTTCTTTGCCTGCATAATTAACACATGAATTATCAGTATTAAAAATACAAGGTTTCAATGTCTCTTCCTCCTCTGGAAACATTTTAGTATGTTGCTTTGAGTTTTCTTCAAAATCCTTTGTCAGCACATCAGTATGCTGATTGAAATTCTCGATGAGACTGTCAACTAGTCTCTCCTCCATTTCATCTGTTTCAAGAATGTCTCTTTGCTCTGGTTCACAATAATGAACTTCTTCAATTTGCTGAATCATTCTTACATCCTTATCCTTTGCTTCCTGACTATTATTCATGAAAATTTCTTTTTCTTTCACATTCAACAATTTATCCCGAGTGTAGATCCTCTGCTTTTCCAAATATCTTCTTTGAAGATCTAACTTTCTATATAACTCAACAATTTCAATTGGAGTAGAACTTGGAAACTTTACAAAACTTTCCATACCTTCACTTGTTCTTGACCAATCATTAGATGGCCCTTCTTCCTATGTTTCAATATTCTGCTAAATATTCTCATGAGACCCCTCCGTCTCCTTTTGTTTCTGAGATCTTACTATCTCAGCATCCTTTTGAAAAGAATTCAGATTTAACTTCTTCTCCTCAGCAAACTATAAAGCTTGTTCATCATCCTGTGATGTACCTGCAATCATACACAATTCATTAGTTTTAAAAACACAAGAGCTTTCAGTCTTGTTTGCTTTTTGAAGCATTTCTCCTTGAACATATTTGCATGTGGAATCCTCAAAGTCCATCCTTGACTCAAAAATTTTGAGTTCTTATTTCCATAAGGCAATCTCCTTTTGCCTCCACTTCATTTGTAATGGTTTCCAAATTACCTTCTTTCCCTTCAGTGGAAATATCCATCCTCCTTTCTGGTTTTCCTCTTCTTGTAGCCATTCCTTTAGTACCTCTAGTTGTAATTTCATCACTGCAATATCTCTTTCTCTATCCTTCATCTTATCTCTGTGGCATTATTTATAACCTCTTCTCTGATCCTCCATGATCATCTTCTTCGTGAGCTCCTCACTTACTATGAGTTGCACTAAGCCTCTGCAACAACAAGTTCTCCCTGCTGCCACTTACCTCACCAATCCCCTCTCTGGACTTGGTCTTTTGGCAAGCACTGGTTCTCTATATCTAGAACCTCTTGAGAACTCTATTCTGCTATCTCTAGGCTTATATCCTCAACTCACCTTCTCTTGAGAACACTTCAGCTGTTCTCCCTATCCAAATTTTAGCTGGAATATTAGGTTCACTGAGATCATCATCAGAATCTTTGTCTTCATCTTGTCTGCAAACAGAATTCTGCAATCACAATTTTCAAACCAGATTAAAATTATCTCACCTTCAAGATCTCTGCATTGTTGGAAATATTGTCATTGATGGCAAAGGAGGCAGCACTCAGGAAAAAGAGGCAGCGCTGAAGCAGAGGAAGGCAAAAGAGGCACAACGAAAGCAATAGAGGCAGCAAGAAGAAAGTCAAAATGTAACAGTCATAGAATCACAGTGAAGAACCGTTATTGGAAGGTAGAGACAGAGGCAGAGCGACAGAAGCAGCAGAGGTAGAGGTAGAGGCTAAGTGACAGAGGCAGAGAGCCGTTATAAAATTCCCGGAATCACACACTCCAACCGGCGTTATACATATAATACGTAATCCTTATTCCAGAAATCTCTTAACTCCAGCGGCAATGCAATGCATATAATACATAACCATATTCCAGGAATCGCACACTCCAACCGCCATTATACAACACAAATATTATTCTGGGAATCGCCTACCCGATGGAGGATACATATATATATATATATATATATATATCCATCATCTTACATATAAATGCTGCGCATTACGTATTGCCGCGCATTACGTATCTTGCAAAGGACCAAAGGCATATATATTATATTTATATAAGTGGAGCGCATAAAACAAGATTTATAAGGTGGGACCCCTCCCCGATCGCAATCGGAGATCGCAAGGGCGACGGAACATTGTAACCAACAGGAAGTTGCGATTGCGATTGAAGTTCGGACCCGACGGGTCTATAAATCATGGTTAACATATATTTGAGTTCCAGGTCTAATCGCATCGGCACTGATCAATCGCATCGGAGAATATATGAGTTGCGATTGCGATTGGAAGTCCGGACCCGATGGAGGTATGAATTATAATTCAAACGTGTTTGAAGTCCTTTCCCAATCGCATCGGCAAAATACAATGAACAGTGGCCAATCGCAACACATATTAAAAGACTTGCGATTGCGATTAAGAGTTCGGACCCGATGGGTGTATTAATGATGGTTTATATATATTTGAATTCCGGCTAATCGCATCGGAGATTATAAGAGCGTCGGAACATATGTTAAAGACTTGCGATTGCGATTGAAGCCCAGACCCGATGGGCTTATAAATTATGATTAACAAATGTTTCAATTCCATGTTCCAATCGCATCGGCACTGGTCAATCGGAACACATGTTAAAGACTTGCGATTGCGATTGAAGCCCGGACCCGATGGGCTTATAAATTTTGACTAACAAATGTTTCAGTTCCATGGTCAATCACATCGGAGGTAAAGTGGAGCATTGGAACATCACAACAGAAAGTTGCGATTGCGATTGAGATTCGGACCCGATGGACTGATAAACTGTGACTTGATAGGTTTGAGTTCCGGAACATGTTAACAAAGATTTGCGATTGCGATTGAAAGGCCGGACCCGATGGGTTTATAAGCCAAGACTGATATATGTTTGAAGTTTCGCCATAACAATGAATAATCGCAATCGGAAGAGGCTGAGGAGTGATACATTGCATCGGAAAGATCGGCGAGTGAGCCCGAAAGGAGTTCTTATTTGTTTAAAGAGTTTTTATTATATAATGCCGAGAATTGATTTAAGTCTTTTTAAAAGGAAGGTTGTATGTATGCCGAGTGTTGAAATTACTTATATATATATGAAAGGGCGCTGTTATATATATATATATATAACGCTGTTGCGATAAGCCGTGTGGTCTGTAGACCCACGGGCCTCAGCTTAATGAGAGGGCGATTCTTAATATACAATGAGTGTGATATATGTCCGTTCCGCTTGCGGAAAGTTCCACATCAACAAGACACTTGCTGCAAGTCAGCAATCACGTATTTTTCTAAGAGGCACTGATATAAAAGCACTGTTACATGTATGCAGCAAATACACCATAGCAGAGGAAAGAAAAGCATACAGAGCAGAAAAGAGTCAAAACACAGTCACAGAAAAGACAAATGCGCAGCAAACCAAGAGACAAAATAAGTGAGATGGAATTCACATTGTAATTCAAATGTAAATGGTTTAATTGTTTTTATTGTTTGTGATGCATTGGCAAGTCTCCGAGAGAAAACAAACTCCCACTGTAATGTTAAAATTGACACCTATAGTTATAATTTCTGAGTAAGCTGATAAAAGGAGTGAGAAGGCAGAAGGCAAAGAGACATGACTTTCCATTTCGAATTCCAAGCAGAATACAAACAGTCATGTGAAGAAATCTATAAACAATATCATCTTGATATTCAAGAGAGAGTAGTGAGAGTAAATCGAGAGAAGGCAGAATATAGAAGAGTAAGACAGAGAAGATTAAGAAAAGCAGAACAGAAGGAGAAGCTACAGAACAGGGCTGATATCTGAGGTAAATCAGCAAACTTTCAGTTTGATAAATTGAGGAAGTTGGAGCTTCCCTATCAAGTTGCAACTTGATAGTCGTCAGTTGTAGCTGACTGAGGTTGGAGCCTCCTGTAGGTTGGTGCCTGCAGAAAACTGAAGGGAGTTGGTGCTTCCTTGCAAGTTGTAGCTTGCAGAATTGAGGTAGGAGCCTCCTGTAGGTTGGTGCCTGCATAAAAACAGTGGTGAGAGGGAGTTGGAGCTTGCCTTTGCATCACAACAATAATAAGATGTGGTTTTCTCCCTTTATGGGTTTCCACTTATATCTGGTGTCTTTGTGCATGATATTTATGTATTTATCTGATATGTATCATTTGCTTAATACTTGCTGCTCTCATATTAAGTCTACTGCTCTATTAAACTAATACTTTCTGATTACATTCTAAAATTACTCTCACATCAAATTGAGTTTGAAATGAAGGTGTAAATAAGTTTAACGAAAAGTTTTAAAAGATCAGGAATGTATTAAACTGATTCACCCCCCCCTCTCAGTTTAATTAGAGGTTCAACAATTGGTATCAAAGCCGGTTCCTTTGTACAAGTGTAACAACTGAAAGGAGATCCTAGGTTCCCAAGATGGCTAGTAAAGAAGGATGCTCAACCAATAAAGCCCCTTTCTTCACCGGTGAAAATTATGCCTTTTGGAAAATAAGAATGAAAGCTTATATAATGTCCTTAGGATTAGAAGCTTGGGATGCTGTGGAAATTGGATATGTCACAAAGTCAACTGATACAGAGAAAGAAGCTAAAGAAAGCTTTGTAGCTAATGCAAAATCAATGAATGCAATCTTAAATGGACTATGTGAAGCTGAGTTTATCAAAATAATGCACAGTAAGACTGCCAAAGATATGTGGGACACTCTAGAGAATATCCATGAGGGAAATAAAAAGGTTAAGACTACCAAAATTCAAGTATATAGAGCCCAGTTTGAAAATTTAAAAATGAATGATGATGAAGATGTTGGGAGCTTCTTCTTAAAAGTTGCAGAAATTGTTAACAGTATGAAAGCTCTTGGAGAAACAATACCAGAAGGTATAATTGTACAAAAGATTCTAAGATCTCTTCCATCCAGATTCAATCCCAAGGTGTCTGCAATAGAAGAAACAGCTGATTGGGAGACCTTGACCATGAACCAACTACTAGGAAATCTTACAGCATATGACATGAGGCTCCCACAGAAGAAGCCAAGTACAAGGGAAGCAACATTCAAAATAGAAAAGAAGAAAGAAGAAAAGGAAGACATATGCTCCTGCTCTGATGAAGAAGAGGCTAAATTTGTCAAGAAATTGGATAGAGGATTAGGTAGATACAAAGGCAAACTTCCTTTTAAATGCTTTAACTATGGAAGAGTTGGACATTATGCTGCTAGATGTCCTCACAAGAAAGTAAGAAATCAAGCTCAAGAATCAGAGAAAGACACATCAAAGAATTGGCAGAAAGGAAAGAAATTCAACAGAAAATCCTTCTATGCTCAGCAAGATAGCAGTGCATCTGAAGACTCAGATGAACTCTCAGGAGAAGAGGGAACCTCTGAATTTTTATTAATGGCCATAGAAGATCTTGAAGGACTCCCGCTAGAAGAAGAAGAAGAAGGGGAAGTCGATCTTGAGGGGGAGCTAAGAAGTGCTCTGGAGGAGATTGACAGACTCAAACTAAAATGCAGAAAACAAAAAGAGATTCTCCTCAAATGTGTGAAAGAAGAACAAAATTTAGAAGTCCTTATGCAGCTGAAGGTAAAGCTTGAAGAAGCCAAAAAGATATAAGATATATTACTTCAGCAAATCAAAGATAAAACTCGAGAACAAGAGAAGCTGGAAGAAGAAATTCTGTGTCTGAGAAGGAAATTAGAAAGTGCTCAACAGAAATTTTCTATATACCCTTCTCAAATGACAAGTTCTAGTAGGTTGAATGAAATATTGGATGCTCAAAGATCTCCTCTAATAAAAACTGGGATAGGCTATGAAGGAGAATCAAGTAAAGGCAAAGAAAAGGAAAACAAAAATATAATTTTTGTGAAAGCAAAGAAGGTTGATGAAGCAGCCCAAATAATTCCTACAAAGGAAGAAACATGTAATGAGAAAGACAGAGACCAGAAGAAACCTCTAATAACAAATATTGTAACAAATACTAAGACAACAGAAAAAAGATCATATATTCCTGATTATATCAAATTTGGAAGCCATAAAAGGAGATTCTTGCCTCCTATGAAGAATGCCACCTGTTATGTCTGCCACAAGCAGGGACACATTGCTGCATATTGTCGTGCAAGGAGGAATGATTCAAACCAGCAAAAGAGGCAAGCATGGAAGAGACAACCTTACATCAGGTATGCAAGTAATTTCTATGGCTATTGTTTTTATTGTAAGGATTTTGGCCATAGAATTATTGAATGTAGAAAGTATGGACAAAGACTGATGTTCAATACCTCAAGGAGGTTTATGAGTCAAAGCAATTTTGTTCATGCTCACAATTTCGCAAAAACTATAATCAAATGTTGTATATGCAATCAAATTGGGCATATATCTTCCAAGTGTTCTCTAAAGGGATATAATTCATCACCTCACAAAAGATACCAAACAAAAGGGGGCCTCCAGTGGATAAAGAAGGTGAATAAATGTGACTTGGCTTTAACTGCTCAAGATTTGAAGAGTCAATGGTATTTGGACAGTGGCTGCTCTAAACACATGACAGGAGATAAAAACAAGTTTATTACTCTTGATGAAAAGAAAATCGGCAATGTTACTTTTGGCAATGATAAATCAGGTAAGATCAAGGGAAAAGGCTCAGTCAGCATAGATAATGGAAGAGGAAAGGCCCAAGATGTACTATTTGTAGATGGGATGAAAGCAAATTTATTGAGTGTCAGTCAGATGTGTGACAAAGGCTGTGAAGTTCTCTTTAGAGCACAAGACTGTGAAGTCAGATCAAGCACAACAGGAAAGACTCTGCTCAAAGGTGTCCGAACAGAGAGTAATGTGTACATAGGAAAAGAGGAGGATGAAGCCTGCCATCTGAGCAAACTTGAGGAGTCATGGTTATGGAATAGGAGATTAGGACATCTCAACTTCGACCATATCATCAGACTGAGTAAGAAGAAAGCTGTCAGAGATATGCCTGAAATAAAGAGGCCTTCAAATACCATATGCAAATCTTGTCAATTTGGGAAACAAACTCGCACATCCTTTAAATCCAAAGATGAGCTATCAACTAGAAGACCACTCCAGCTTGTGCACATGGATCTGTGTGGACCTGCAAGAACTAAAACACCAAGTGAAGAATCCTACTTCATGTTGATAATAGATGATTTCTCCAGAATGACATGGGTTGCTTTTCTCAGGAACAAATCAGAAGCACTGGAAAAGTTTAAGATATTCAAAGCATTAGCAGAATATCAAACTGGATGCAAGCTAAAATGTATCAGATCAGACAGAGGAGGAGAATTCACAGATTATGACTTTGTAGACCTATGTAATGAACATGGAATAAAGCAACAATTTACTATTGCAGGGACACCTCAGCAGAATGGAGTAGCAGAGAGACAAAACAGGTCTATACAACAAATAGCCAGAGCTATGATGCAAGATAATAATATTTTTGGAATCTAGGCTTCTGTGATCCATAATATAATTTAGTAGAAATTCTTTTCATGTGATTTTTACCGAAAGAATTTCTACTAAATAATAATATTTCTCAAACCTTCTGGGCAGAAGCAGTGCACACAACAGTACATATCCTTAATAAAGCTCACTTAAGGCCAAGCAGTGACAAGACTCCCTATGAACTATGGCATGGAAAGCCAGCCTCAATCAAACATTTCAGAATCTTTGGAAGCAAGTGTTACATACAGAATAATGATGAAAATCTTGGCAAATTTGATGCAAGAGCAGATGAAGGGATATTTCTAGGATATGCCTCCAAAAGCAAAGGGTACAGGTGCTACAACAAGACCCTTCGGAAGATAGTTGAAAGTATTGATGTGAGATTTGATGAAGAACTTCCAAACAATACTAGAGATACAGATTGCTGCAGTACATCAGACAACAATGAAGAAGAAGACGAGAATGATGATGAAACCAACAAGACAACAAAAGATGCAGATCTGAGCTCAAAAACCCCCTCAAGATACACTCAGAAGAATCATCCTGAAGATCAGATCATAGGAGACAAGAAAGCAGGAGTCCAGACAAGAAGGCAGCTAACAGAACAAACAGAAGAAGTATACATAGCCATGTTATCACAAATAGAGCCAAAGAAATTTGAAGAAGCCAGCAAGGACAAGTATTGGATAAAAGAAATGAATGAAGAATTGGACCAAATTGAGAAGAACAATACCTGGGAACTAGTTCCTAGAACTATTGAGAAAAATATCATTGGTTCAAAATGGGTATTCAAAAACAAAATGAATGAGCAAGGACAAGTAATCAGGAATAAAGCTAGGCTGGTTTGCAAAGGATACTCACAAATAGAAGGACTTGATTATGATGAAACATTTGCCCCTGTAGCTAGGATGGAAGCTATCAGAATGTTCCTGGCATTTGCATGCTATCAAGATTTCAAGGTATATCAAATGGATGTAAAATCTGCTTTTATTAATGGTGATCTAGAAGAAGAAGTGTACATGGAACAACCAGAAGGTTTTTCATTGACAGATAAAGAAGACTATGTATGTAAACTGAAAAAGGCCCTATATGGACTGAAACAGGCTCCTCGTGCTTGGTACTCAAGACTGGATAAATATTTGCAAAAACAGGGTTTTAAGAGAGGTGGAGTAGACAACAACCTATACATAAAAGCCCATGAAAATGAACTTTTGATTTTTGTAGTGTATGTTGATGACATTATGTTTGGAAGCAACAAAGATGATCTAGCAAAAGGGTTTGCTGATGAAATGAAAACAGAGTTTGAAATGTCTATGATTGGAGAGCTCAGTTTCTACTTGGGACTACAAATTCAGCAAAAGAACACAGGTACATTTATTTCACAAGAAAAATACATAAAATAAATGTTGAAAAAGTTCAAAATGGAGGACTGCAAACCTGTGTCAACTCCCATTACCACAGGTTGCAAGCTGTGTGCTAATGATGGGTCTGCTGACATAGATCAAGGACTTTACAGATCAATGATTGGAAGTCTATTGTATCTGACTGCATCAAGACCAGACATCATGCTAGCAGTAGGATTAGTGGCTAGATATCAAGCAGCACCTAAACAAAACCATCTTCTGGCAATCAAAAGAATATTCAGATATCTACAAGGAACAATACAGTATGGACTTTGGTATCCTAAAAGCAAAAAATTCACTTTATCAGCATACACAGATGCAGATTGGGCCAGCTGTGTGGATGATAGGAAGAGTACAAGTGGAGGTGCATTCTATCTAGGAGAAAGTCTGGTGGCATGGCTAAGCAAGAAACAAACATCCATCTCTTTGTCTATAGCTGAAGCAGAATATATAGCAGCAGCAGCATGTTGTACACAAGTCATGTGGATGAAGCAAACTCTTCAAGACATGAAGGTAAGCATTGATGAACCTATCTCAATCAAATGTGATAATACAAGTGCTATAAGTATATCTAAAAATCCTCTACTTCATTCAAAAACTAAACATATTCCAATCAAGTATCATTTCCTCCGAGAACAAGTGGCTCAGAAGATAGTAAAGCTGGAATATGTACCAACAAAAGAACAGACAGCTGATATATTTACCAAACCTCTTGCTAGAGAACCATTTCAATACTTGAGAGATAAACTAGGGGTAGTATCTGCAGATGCTACTCTCTGATATAAAGAGAAAGCACAGTCTCAGGGGGAGAACAAAACGAAGATATCATTCCAGGGGGAGAACAGCCAGCAAGATAAGCATAAAACAAGTCCACAGGATCAACATTATCAGTATTATCAGCATTATCAATAGTATCAGCATTCAGAAGCAACAAGAACCTTTCAATCGTAAAATGCATATTACAGGCACTACAAATGAAACACAACTATAAAAAACATATCGGCTCACTATACCAAAGTGTTCTCTCAACAAGTTTCATACATCACTCTGGAGCAGCATAGTCCAATTTCAGCAGAAGAGGACCTAAACGTAACTCAGAGAAAGGAAATGCAATGACAGAACCCATAAAGAGAGATGAGGCGTCGTCCTTTGCCATTGATGTCAAAGGGGGAGGAAGAACAAACAACAGGAGGAAGAGCAGGCAAACAGGAAGAGCAAGCAACAAGAGAAAGTGGATTTCCATCAATGCCAAAGGGGGAGACTGTTGGAAATATTATCATTGATGGCAAAGGAGGCAGCACTCAGGCAAAAGAGGCAGCGCTGAAGCATAGGAAGGCAAAAGAGGCACAACGAAAGCAATAGAGGCAGCAAGAAGAAAGTCAAAATGTAACAGTCATAGAAGCACAGTGAAGAACCGTTATCGAAAGGTAGAGACAGAGGCAGAGCGACAGAAGCAGCAGAGGCAGAGGCAGAGACTAAGTGACAGAGGCAGAGAGCCGTTACAAAATTCCGGGAATCACACACTCCAACCGACGTTATACATATAATACATAATCCTTATTCCGGGAATCGCTTAACTCCAGCGGCAATGCAATGCATATAATACAGAACCATATTCTGGGAATCGCACACTCCAACCGGCGTTATACAACACAAATATTATTCCGGGAATCGCCTACCCCGATGGAGGATACATATATATATATATATATATATATCCATCATCTTACATATAAATGCCGCGCATTACGTATGCTGCAAAGGACCAAGGCATATATATTATGTTATATAAGTGGAGCGCATAAAACAAAGTTTATAAGGTGGGACCCCTCCCCAATCGCAATCGTTGATCGCAAGGGCAGCAGAACATGTAACCAACAGGAAGTTGCGATTGCGATTGAAGTTCGGACCCGACGGGTCTATAAATCATGGTTAACATATATTTGAGTTCCAGGTCTAATCGCATCGGCACTGGTCAATCGCATCGGAGAATATATGAGTTGCGATTGCGATTGGAAGTCCGGACCCGATGGAGGTATGAATTATAATTCAAACATGTTTGAAGTCCTTTCCCAATCGCATCGGCAAAATACAATGAACAGTGGCCAATCGCAACACATATTAAAAGACTTGCGATTGCGATTAAGAGTTCAGACCCGATGGGTGTATTAATGATGGTTTATATATATTTGAATTCCGGCTAATCGCATCAGAGATTATAAGAGTGTCGGAACATATGTTAAAGACTTGCGATTGCGATTGAAGCCCGGACCCGATGGGCTTATAAATTATGATTAACAAATGTTTCAATTCCATGTTCCAATCGCATCGGCACTGGTCAATCGGAACACATGTTAAAGAATTGCGATTGCGATTGAAGCCCGGACCCGATGGGCTTATAAATTATGACTAACAAATGTTTCAGTTCCATGGTCAATCGCATCGGAGGTAAAGTGGAGCATCAGAACATCACAACAGAAAGTTGCGATTGCGATTGAGATTCAGACCCGATGGACTGATAAACTGTGACTTGATAGGTTTGAGTTCCGGAACATGTTAACAAAGATTTGCGATTGCGATTGAAAGGCCGGACTCGATGGGTTTATAAGCTAAGACTGATATATGTTTGAAGTTTCGCCATAACAGTGAATAATCGCAATCGGAAGAGGCTGAGGAGTGATACATCGCATCGTAAAGATTGGCGAGTGAGCCCGAAAGGAGTTCTTATTTGTTTAAAGAGTTTTTATTATATAATGCCGAGAATTGATTTAAGTCTTTTTAAAAGGAAGGTTGTATGTATGCCGAGTGTTGAAATTACTTATATATATATGAAAGGGCGTTGTTATATATATATATAACGCTGTTGCGATAAGCCATGTGGTCTGTAGACCCACGGGCCTCAGCTTAATGGGAGGGCGATTCTTAATATACAATGACTGTGATATATGTCCGTTCCGCTTGCGGAAAGTTCCACATCAACAAGACACTTGCTGCAAGTCAGCAGTCACGTATTTTTCTAAGAGGCACTGATATAAAAGCACTGTTACATGTATGCAGCAAATACACCACAGCAGAGGACAGAAAAGCATACAGAGCAGAAAAGAGTCAAAACACAGTCACAGAAAAGACAAATGCGCAGCAAACCAAGAGAAAAAATAAGTGAGCTGGAATTCACATTGTAATTCGAATGTAAATGGTTTAATTGTTTTTATTGTTTGTGATGCATTGGCAAGTCTCCGAGAGAAAACAAACTCCCACTGTAATGTTAAAATTGACACATACAGTTATAATTTCTGAGTAAGCTGATAAAAGGAGTGAGAAGGCAGAAGGCAAAGAGACATGACTTTCCATTTCGAATTCCAAGCAGAATACAAACAATCATGTGAGGAAATCTATAAACAATATCATCTTGATATTCAAAAAAAATAAGAGAGTAAATCAAGAGAAGGCAGAATATAGAAGAGTGAGGCAGAGAAGATTAAGAAAAGCAGAACAGAAGGAGAAGCTACAGGACAAGGCTGATATCTGAGGTAAATTAGCAAACTTTCAGTTTGATAAATTGAGGAAGTTGGAGCTTCCTTATCAAGTTGCAGCTTGATAGTCTTCAGTTGTAGCTGACTGAGGTTGGAGCCTCCTGTAGGTTGGTGCCTGCAGAAAACTGAAGGGAGTTGGTGCTTCCTTGCAAGTTGTAGCTTGCAGAATTGAGGTAGGAGCCTCATGTAGGTTGGTGCCTGCAGAAAACAGTGGTGAGAGGGAGTTGGAGCTTGCCTTTGCATCACAACAATAATAAGATGTGGTTTTCTCCCTTTATGGGTTTCCACTTATATCTGGTGTCTCTGTGCATGATATTTATGTATTGATCTGATATGTATCATTTTCTTAATACCTGCTGCTCTCATATTAAGTCTATTGCTCTATTAAACTAATACTTTCTGATTACATTCTAAAATTACTCTCACATCAAATTGAGTTTGAAATGAAGGTGTAAATAAGTTTAATGAAAAGTTTTAAAAGATCAGGAATGTATTAAACTGATTCACCCCCCCCTCTCAGTTTAATTAGAGGTTCAACATGCATGACCTTGTTCTCTTCATTCACTTTTACTTTGATTAGTCTGTCTTCATTTATTTCTACAAATGCTTCACTTCAATTCTGTATTTCTGATGCTTACCAGATTTAATATTTGATCTCCTCTTATTTTCCATCACACATGCATTCTGATTTAATTAAAAAAAATCTTTAACTTCAAAAAACCTTTTCCTGCTCTGATACAAAAAATGATGCTGCCACAGCAGCAAAACCCATAGTCTGGATATAAAATTCAATTATGCATACCTACATCTATTTAAAACCAATACTCTGGCACGGAAGCCTCTTACTTAATATTCAAAAAATACTTCTTCACTATTAGCCCATGGTTATAAACCATATAATAAAACCCACATTCTCACCTTAAAAGAAAATACTTGTCTCATTCATGACGCTAAAATAAACCTCGACAGAGGTACACTTCATAAGCAAAAGTATTTCCTCTTAAACCCATTCTCGATCCTTAAGCAAAGTTTAAACCCTTATGTAACTTTGAAGCGGAAATAAACTCTCGCTTAATCACAACTTTGACTTTGGTTAAAAACCAAGTTACCAATCACACATTAAGGCTTGGAACCAATGCTTTACCAATCCACTAACCTTTATTCAATGTTCATATGCGCTCACTAATCCAAATGCTAATAAAAATTAATATAAACTTTCTCCCACATTTACAAGTTATCATATATTATATCTGGACCATGCTTAACACTCCATACTTTGGTTTAAAACCCAACATATCAACATAATCTTTTAGTCGGGTCCCACACCTTTCCAACTTACCTATTCATTTCCACAATCCAATCTCCATCGTCCATTTTAATGCTCCAGATCCGACGGAAAACGTTTGATATCACGCTCCAATTCAACGCTTCCTTCATCCAACGACGGTCGCAACACTCCAACTGATTATGTGTAATCCAACATATATCGCATTCAAATATGCATGACATTTAACATACCTTTTTAACACCGTCTGGCCCACACCTTTGTTAACCCCTGTGCAACTTCGAGTGCGAACACCATCATATCTCTGATGGTTATGATTGGACGGATATCGCATTCATTTATCTCCAACGCTTTATTGCTCCTAAGCAACGCAAAATCGGCGGTATTCCACTGCTATGTGTCACGTTCCTACTCGACTGCGTTCAATTTAAATAAAACTACTTACCACTCTAAGACTACATGAAAACCACCAGTTGGTTTTTCAAAACCACTTCATGTTTCCATGCGCATATTTCCACATCGCATCATTCTAATTTGTGTTTTCGCTTGGTATTCACGATTCACTGCACCATTACTTTGTGTTTTCTGTCTTTGTTCAATTTATGATTTCAAATAGGCCAGGGTTCCCTCCAATCTTCAAACCCACTCTGACATTCATCCCACACATGGCTTTAACCTCTATTATCCATTGTCTGTGGTTTATAATCGTTTATAAACACAATAAAAACTCAAATGTGACTCCAAACCCCTGATCTCACTGTACTGTGTATTCGGTAACGACATAAACACCATTTAAGGGAATAAAATCTATACACATTTGGAACATATGATTCCTATTCCGATTGCTGATTCTTAAATGATATACTCAAAATATCGGTTTGAGAGATCATTTCCTCTTCCGTCTCATCGATCCATTCTGTGATCGATACACATAATTTCACCATCACAATTCAATATTAAACACACAAACTCATACAATTAACAATCCTGTAACCCAATTTCATCTGTACACCATATACACTCAAAACAAAAACTGAGTTTTCCGTATTAATTCCAATATTTACATAGGAATTCTTCCTCTGGCCTGATCTTCTGTATCAGTGGCCTTTTCCCTATTCTGCCCATAGGCTTGCAATTCAAACTCTACCTCTCTATCTCTGTTCTACCTTGAAATCTATCTATATGCCTTTTAGGCTTTCAATTTATACAAATGGACTCTATAACCAATTCTGGTTTAGATCCTTAACTTGCTCAAAAATTCCTAAGAATCCTCTAAGTCCTAAAATCACTACTTATCCGTAGGGATCCTCTTTCATCCACAAAATAATGAAAAAATTCTAATTTAGGATTTATAATTAATTCCTAAATCTCTCAATCCCTATACACTCTCAACTAGCATAATTCTCTCATGTTCTCCAACATTCGAGAACATTTACAAAATTCCTCACAATATTTAATTAATTCTTATTAAAATCACTCAAATAATTACATAAGAAACCAACTCCCTGAAAACACAAAACCCCTAAGTCTAATAAAATACAAGGAATTTTCTTGAGCCTAATGCCCTTGCATTAGACTCCCAAGGTCAAAAATAATCATGATCTCCTGATAATGTGCTTTTAATCTTTACCTCTTGGATCCCATACTATGTTTTGCTGCTGTCTAATAGCTGCATTATTTTTCAATTGCACTTTTCCAGGCTTCCTTACTTTATTCTTCATCTTGCCACTAGCTATGCTTTCACATTATTTTCTTGTCTTTTCCTTGTTTTCTTGCTGCAGTCTTTTTCTGAGACACCTTCATCATCAATCTTCTTATGCTTTCAATTTCTATGTCCAATTTATATTCTAATTGGAAATTACTCTTCCTTTTGTTGCTGCTTTCAATTTCTGTTTCTTTTATTGCTGCATATTTTGTTATTGCTATAGATGTTGCTGCCAATATTGTTGCTTCCTCCCAAACTTCCTGAATATCTCTTAAGATATCTCCCTCTGCAACATTCTTCTTCTGCTCACTACCTGCCAATTTACTTTTAAAAAATAAATTATCATTTGATTCTTTAATGAAAACAACATAATCATTCACTGTTCCTTGTATACTAGCAAGCATAATCAATTTTGGCAAACTAGTATATGCTCCTACTTCTTTCACAACTTCAGGAATTTTCACTTCAGTGTCTGCAATTCCTTTCTCTTGTTCAAATTTTTCCAGCAAACATTTTAGCCATTCCCTTTGTACTTGTTTTCTCTCAAACACATCATCAATATGCTGCAATTTAGTTTCAGCATATCCTTCTTCTTCTTCTTCTTTGACAATCTTCAGTAATTTTCTATCACCTCCTTGATTGATTTTGGAAATTAAATCAAATTCCTCAAACACTGTATCTTCATCCTTTATCAGAATAGAATTCTGATTTTACATCACTGTGGAAATTCTAAAAGTCTGTCCCACAGTCTTCTCTTGGCTAATCAGACAAGCCAACTCCTCCCTGTCATCGACAGTAACAAGTTCCTTCATATGAGACATGACTGTCTCACCTTCCTGGGAATTTATAAGTTCCTTCTTCTGCAACAGTTCATCTTCATTCAAGACAACTCCAAGAGATGGATTGTCTTCTACAACACCTGTAAACATAGTCAAATTATCAATTTCAAAATTACAATACCCAATGGTCTCATTTGATGATCCAGTCACCAAATCTTCTTCTAGCAGTTCCAAGTCTCTTTTAAGACTCAGAGAATCTTCACTATCTTTCTTCCTAGCTTACAAGGTTATCTCCATTGTTTCAATCACCATGATAGAATGATGATCCTCCACTATGTTTTCAGCTAACATAGTTTCCATTTCAATAGATTTTGTAACATTTTTCATTTTTTATCCTTCTTTGACTGCATAATTAACACATGAATTATCAGTATTAAAAATACAAGGTTTCAATATCTCTTCCTCCTTTGGCAACATTTCAGTATGCTGCTTTGAGTTTTCTTCCAAATCCTTTGTCAGCACATTAGTATGCTGATTTAAATTCTCCATGAGACTGTGAGCTAGTCTCTCCTCCATTTCATCTGTTTCAAGAATGTCTCTATGCTCTGGTTCACAATAATGTACTTCTTCAATTTGCTAAATCATTCGTACATCCTTATCCTTTGCTTCTTGACTATTATTCATGAAAGTTTCTTTGTATTTCACATTCAACAATTTATCCTGAGTGTAGATGCTCTGCTTTTCCAACTCTCTTCTTTGAAGATCTAACTTCCTATATAAATCAACAATTTCAATTGGAGTATAACTTGGAAACTTTACACAAATTTCCATACCTTCACTTGTTCTTGACCAATCATTAGATGGCCCTTCTTTCTCTGTTTCAATATTCTGCTGAATATTCTCATGAGACCCATCTATCTCCTTTTGTTTATGAGATTTTACTATCTCAGCATCCTTCTGAACAGAATTCAGATTCAACTTCTTCTCCTTAACAAACTCTAAAGCTTGTTCATCATCCTGTGATGTACCTGCAATCATACACAATTCATTAGTTTTAAAAACACAAGACCTTTCAGTCTCATTTGCTTCTTCAAGCATTTCTCCTTGAACAGATTTGCATGTGGAATCCTCAAATTCCATCCTTGAATAAAAAATTATGAGTTCTTCTTTCCATAAGGCAATCTCCTTCTGCCTCCACTTCATTTGTAATGGTTGCCAAATTACCTTCTTTCCCTTCAGTGGAAAGATCCATCCTCCTTTCTGGTTTTCCTCTTCTTGTAGCCATTCCTTTACTACTTCCAGTTGTAATTTCATCACTGCAATATCTCTTTCTCTATTCTTCATCTATTCTCTGTGGCATTCTTTAGAATCTCTTCTCTGATCCTGCATGATCATCTTCTTCATGAGCTCCTCACTCACTATGAGTTGCACTAAGCCTCTGCAACAACAAGTTCCCCCTGTTGCCACTTGCCTCACAATCCCCTCTCTGGACTTGGTCTTTTGGCAAGTACTGGTTCTCTATCTCTAGAACCTCTTGAGCACTCTATTATGCTCTCTCTAGGCTTATATCCTCAACTCACCTTCTCTTGAGAACACTTCAGCTGTTCTCCCTATCCAAATTTTAGCTGGAATATTAGGTTCACTGTCATCATCATCAAAATCTTTGTCTTCATCTTGTCTGCAACCAAAATTCTGCAATCAAAAATTTTAAACCAAATTAAAATTATCTCACCTTCAAGATCTCTGCATGACCTTGTTCTCTTCATTCACTTGTACTTTGATTAGACTGTATTCATTTATTTCTGCAAATGCCTGTTCACTTCAATTCTGTATTTCTGATGTTTACCAGATTTAATATCTGATCTTCTCTTATTTTCCATCACACATGCATTCTGATTTAATTAAAAAAAATATTTAACTTCAAAAGAGCTTTTCCTGCTTTGATACCAAAAATGATGTTGCCAAAGCAGCAAAACCCACAATCTGCATATAAAATTCAATTATGCATACCTACATCTATTTCAAACCAATACTCTAGCGCGGAAGCCTCTTATTTAATCTTCAAAAAAGACTTCTTCACTATTAACCCATGGTTATAAACCATATAATAAAACCCAAATTCTCACCTTAAAAGAAAATACTTGTCTCATTCATGACACTAAAATAAACCTCGACAGAGGCACACTTCATAAGCAGAAGTATTTCTTTTTAAACCCATTCTTGATCCTTAAGCAAAGTTTAAACCCTTATGTAACTTTGAAGTGGAAATAAACTCTTTCTTAATCACAACTTTGACTTTGGTTAAAAACCAAGGTACCAATCACACATTAAGGTTTGGAACCAATGCTTTACCAATCCACTAACCTTTATTCAATGTTCATATGTGGTCACCTATTCGAATGCCAATAAACATTAATATAAACTCTCTCCCACATTTACAACTTATCATATATTATATCCGGACCATGCTTAACACTCCATACTTTGGTTTAAAAACCAACATATCAACATAATCTTTTATTCGGGTCCCACACCTTTCCAACTTACCTATTCATTTCCGCAATCCAATCTCCATCGTCCATTTTAATGCTCCAGATCCGACGGACATCGTTTGATATCGCGCTCCAATTCAACGCTTCCTTCATCCAACGGAAGTCACAACACTCCAACTGATTATGCGTAATCCAACAGATATCACATTCAAATATGCATGACATTTAACGTACCTTTTTAACACCGTTGGGTCCACACCTTTGTTAACCCCTGTGCAACTTCGGGTGCGAACACCGTCAGATCTCCGATGGTTATGATCAGACGGATATCGCATTCATTTAAATCCAACACTTTAGTGCTCCAAAGCAACGCGAAATCGGCGGTATTCCACTGCTACGTGTCGCGTTATTACTCGATCACGTTCAATTTCAATAAAACTACTTACCACTCTAAGACTACGTGAAAACCACCGGTTGGTTTTTCAAAACCACTTCACGGTTCCATGCACATAGTTCCACATCGCATCATTTCGATTCGTGTTTTCGCTTGCTATTCACGATTTACTACGCCACTACTTTGTGTTTTCTGTCTTTGTTCAATTTATGATTTCAAACAGGCCAGGGTTCCATCCAATCTTCAAACCCACTTTGACATTCATCCCACACATGGCTTTAACCTCTATTATCCATTGTCTATGGTTTATAATCGTTTATAAACACAATAAAAACTCAAATGCGACTCCAAACCCCTGATCTCACTGTACTGTATTTGGTAACCATAGAAACACCATTTAAGGGAACAAAATCCATACACATCTGGAACATATGATTCCTTTTCTGATTGCTGATTCTTAAACGATATACTCAAAATATCGGTGTGAGAGATCATTTCCTCTTCCATCTCATCAATCCATTCTGTGATCGATACACACAATTTCACCATCGCAATTCAATATTAAACACACAAACTCATACAACTAACAATCCTGTAACCCAATTTCATCTGCACACCATATACACTCAAAACACAAACTGAGTTTTCTGTATTAATTCCAATATTTACATAGGAATTCTTCCTCTGGCTTGATCTTCTGTATCAGTGGCCTTTTCCTTATTCTTCCCGTAGGCTTGAAATTCAAACTCTACCTCTTTATCTTTGTTCTACCTTGAAATCTATCTATATGCCTTTTAGGCTTACAATTTATACAAATGGAATCTATAACCAATTCTGGTTTAGATCCTTAACTTGCTCAAAAATTCCTAAGAATCCTCTAAGTCCTAAAATCACTACTTATCCCTAAGGATCCTCTTTCATCCATAAAATAATGAAACAAATTATAATTTAGGATTTATAATTAATTCCTAAATCTCTCAATCCCTATACACTCTCAACTAGCCTAATTCTCTCATGTTCTCCAACATTCGAGAACATTTACAAATTCCTCACAATATTTAATTAATTCTTATTAAAATCACTCAAATCATTACATAAGAAACCAATTCCCTTGAAAACACAAAACCCCTAAGTCTAATAAAATACAAGGAATTTTCTTGAGCCTAATGCCCCTGCATCAGACTCCCAAGGTCAAAAATAATCATGATCTCCTGATCATGTGCTTTTAATCTTTGCCTCATGGATCCCATACTTTGTTTTACTGCTGTCCAATAGCTGCATTATTCTTCAACTGCACTTTTCCAGGCTTCCATACTTTATTCTGCATCTTGCCACTAGCTATGCTTTCACATTCTTTTCTTATCTTTTCCTTGCTGGAATTTATTTACTTTCTTGCTGCTGTCTTTTTCTGAGACACCTTCATCATCAATCTTCTTATGCTTTCAATTTCTATGTCCAGTTTATATTCTAACTGGAAATTACTCCGCCTTTTGTTGCTGATTTCAATTTCTGTTGCTTTTATTGCTGCATAAGTTGTTATTGCTATAGATGTTGCTGCCAATATTGTTGCTTCCTCCCAAACTTCCTGAATATCTCTTAAGATATATCCCTCTGCAACATTATTCTTCTACTCACTACCTGCAAATTTAATTAAAAAAAATAAATTATCATTTGATTCTTTAACCACAACAACATAATCATTCACTGTTCCTAGTATACTAGCAAGCATAATCGAATTTGGCAAACTAGTATCTGCTCCTACTTCTTTCACAACTTCAGGAATTTTCACTTCAGTGTTTGCAATTCCTTTCTCTTGTTCAAATGTTTCCAGCAAAAATTTTAGCCATTCCCTTTGTACTTGTTTTCTCTCAAACACATCATCAATATGCGACAATTTAGTTTCAGCATATCCTTCTTCTTCTTCTTCTTTGAAAATCTTCAGTAATTTTCTATCACCTCCTTGATTGATTCTGGAAATTAAATCAAATTCCTCAAACACTGTATCTTGATCCTTTATCAGAATAGAATTCTGATTTTCCATCACTGTGGCAATTCTTAAAGTTTGTCCCACAGTCTTCTCTTGGCTAATTAGATAAGCCAACTCCTCCCTGTCATCAACAGTAACAAGTTCCTTCATATGAGACATGACTATCTCACTTTCCTTGGATTTTATAAGTTCCTTCTTCTGCAACAATTCATCTTCATTCAAGACAACTCCAAGAGATGGATTGTCTTCTACAACACCTATAAACATAACCAAATTATCAATTTCAAAATTACAATACCCAATGGTCTCATTTGATGATCCAGTCACCAAATCTTCTTCTAGCTGTTCCAAGTCTCTTTCAAGACTCAGAAAATCTTCACTGTCTTTCTTCCCAGCTTCCAAGGTTATCTCCATTGTTCCAATCACCATGATAGAATGATGATCCTCCACTATGTTTTCAGCTAACATAGTTTCCTTTTCATTAGATTCTCTAACATTTTTCATTTGTTGTCCTTCTTTGCCTGCATAATTAACACATGAATTATCAGTATTAAAAATACAAGGTTTCAATGTCTCTTCCTCCTCTGGAAACATTTCAGTATGCTTCTTTGAGTTTTCTTCCAAATCCTTTGTCAGCACATCAGTATGTTGATTTAAATTCTCCATGAGACTGTGAGCTAGTCTCTCTTCCATTTCATCTATTTCAAGAATGTCTCTCTGCGTTGGCTCACAATAATGAACTTCTTCAAAATGCTGAATCATTCTTACATCCTTATCCTCTGCTTCTTGACTATTATTCATGAAAATTTCTTTGTCTTTCACATTCAACAATTTATCCTGAGTGTAGATCCTCTGCTTTTCCAACTCTCTTCTTTGAAGATCTAACTTTTGATATAACTCAACAATTTCAATTGGAGTAGAACTTGGAAACTTTACACAACTTTCCATACTGTTACACAACAATTTGTCATCGTCCCTGCAATTCCCCATCCCGCACAATTGGAGGGCTCATTCTGTGACCTGTGAGCAGTGACATAACTTGAAAACACTTTCATGGCATTCCCCTAAACATGTACTTTCATTGCCCTGAAGCCAACTCCTTGTGAAAAACCCTAAAAACACCCCTTTTTGCATTGGCGTAGGTAGCTAGTTCATTACCCGCGCCAAAGGGGGAAATCCTTCAAAGAGGGCGCGCCAATTGGTGCTCTGTCCCAGAGTCGCATTCGTGCCAACCATTTTAAGGAGTGTTTTTGACGCAGGCCTAGCCTACAAATCCAGAATCTTTAAAAACATATGTGCATATCAACATGCATCTCAGCTTTTTCTCCAAATAAAAACTTCAATAGTTGGCAAACTCATACAATACCATTATTATGCGGAAGCCTTCAACATAAATCCCATAAACTCACCCAACACTTCCTATTTCATTTATTTCAATTCAGCAACATGAGTATATAGGATCCCATAATAATGTGAGTTCAATATTCCATAATTTGAAAAAACCAATTAAACCATGCGCTCATGGTCTTCCCATGCTTGATTCTAAGCATTATAACAAAGTTCCACCTTTGAACTCAATATGAACCTCAGTCACAACTTATTATGCCAGCGCTATTCAAACTAATTCCATTCGGTTTAAACATACCTGTGTTATCAAACCTCAACGCTGGTCCATACAATCACTTCATTCATAATTCAAATCAGGTTCTCGGCACTTGTTCTAATATACACTTTTTCTCCAGTCACTGCTACTGGACACAGTTATTAAAACCGGTTCTAATTGCATTCCAATGAATAAACAGAGTTACAGGAATACAGTCCTGTGCTCTCTTACCTCTGATTACAAATTGAGACTTTCAATTATCAATACAATCATTACACAGTGTTCCATTCAAACATTTCTGTCGACTGTCCTATTATTCTAAGCCAGAACTTCTCCATACATAAAACTCAATGATTCATTGTATTTGACATAAGTCGATATCACTTGTTTAATTTATTCACAATAGACACAGTTTAAAACGCTGCGCCACTCCATACATACCAGTCATTCAGATTTGTTCTAGCTTTGTAACTCCACCCTTGACTCTTAGCGCGGAATTTGCTTTGCTGTCATCGTATCCTTCAGTAACCATTTTACTGCTTCAATGCATCCTCATCGCCTCTGCATGCTTGTCATAAATTTGCCAGGTTGCTTCTTCACATGAATCTGGACTCAGCAATTAAAATCGTTTTTCATCGAATTCCAAATAAGATCAACAGTGTTTGAAATAACAGTTCTACGCCTACCCAACACAATCTGACATAAATGTCAGTGCTTCTCTCTGTGCATTGTCACATTACAATTTATCAATCAAATGCCTCATTTGATGACAAACTACACCTTCGATTCACCATTAAGTCAATCTATGCCAGGACTGACATCGCTCCAGAAAATTCGGCGCTCATTCAACCACAGATCGATATTAGAATCAAATCCCTCTGACAATTTCCTCTGTTCAACGCAGACTCTTGCTACGTGACATTCCAAACATAAGTCGAATTCTTCAATTCTGGATTGTTGTGCATGAACATCGATCCACAGATCTGAGATTGTTATCCATTGGTTCTTTTTAACGCGGACAAACGTTACTATCTGAAACACTTTCCAATACCAATTAAAACTTCTTCACAAGTTAACATCGCAATCAATCGATTAAAACTTTTGTATCGATTTTCATATACATTGTCGAACCATTTAATTGGGAACAATGTTCAACATAATCTTAATTTTCAAGCATAATATCATTTAATGAGAATAGCGCTCTATCATATGCTTCTACCCTTTCAAGTAAACAACCTTTCAATGCTATAGATATTCTTATACATACAATCTGTCAATGCTCTATGCACAGTGAATCGACTTCTTCCCAATTGGTATTTAAAATCTTAAATTGCACTGAACTTCGGTTTCATTTCAATTACAGAAAATGAACACAAATCTACCAATAAAGCTTTAAACACAGCTTCAAACACACTTATCATATTAATAAAAAATACTTACAATTCTGGTTTGGCCTGATATTCGTAATCTATGGCCCTTACAAACTACCCGAAGGCATCCAAGCAGAAAACCTCTCACTCTCTACTCACAATCACTCATAACCTCAATGTATTTTTCTCTCAAAACCCCTTCCTATTTATACAATTTTTAAAAATCATTTAATTAAATGCTCAATCCCTTCAATTCCTCAACAAACCCCTAAATCTCTCAACATCCCTAAATGATAGATCTTTATCCCTAAAATCCTTCAACTAATTAAATTCCCTCATATCCTTTTATTAAATAAAAAGATATTTACAAAAATCCTCACCTTCTCCTATTTTATTCAAATTAATTAATAAAATATTAAAATTATCATACCCCCTTTTAACATATTTACAAAATAAAAAAACGCCCTTGATGCTCCTACATCAGACTCCCCATGTAAGAAAATTCATGACCACCTGGTCATAAGTCTGGATATTTCCTCCTGGATCCCAAATTTTATTTTGTAATCTTTCCGTGCTTGTCGATTGCTTTACTACTGTTGTTATCTGCTGTTGTCTTCCAGGTTTCCATATTTTGTGCTGTAATGCTCCACTTGCTCTGCTCTTGTAATCTTTCACTGTCATTCTCTTGTTGTCGCTCTTTTTCTTTCTTTCAGCTGTCTTTCTCTGGGATGTTTTTATCATTAACCTCCTTATCAACTCAATTTCTCTGTCCAGTATGTCCTCTGTCTGCTGATTGTTTCCATCTCTTGATTGCTGAATTCTCATTCTTGCTTGTTCTTCACTTGTTTTGATTGCTTCCTTTTCACCCTTACTGCTGTTTTGCACCTTTTTTGCTGCTGCTACTATAAATGTTGCGGCCTCCCAAAATTCCTGTCCCTATGCAACATTCCTTTGCTCATCATCTGCAATTTCTTTTTGATTATTATTTATGACAACTGCTTTGTCATCCTTCTTCAGCAATCTATCCTTAACATCCTTCAGTAGATGCTCTTCCTCTCCTTCTTCCATTTGGCTATCCACCTGTGCCAAATATGTTCCAGCGTCTGCAACAACATCTTCAATCATAAGACAATCATAATAATAAAAAAAATAAGGCCTCTGTACCTCTTTTCCCTTTAGCAACACTTCTGTATGTTGCGTTGATTTCTCTTCTTCTGTCAGCATATCAGTATGCTGATCCAAACTCAAAGAACTCTTGAGACTGTCAGCTAGTCTCCCCTTCTCATCAACTATTTCAAGGATGTCTTCCAGCATTTGTCCACTGTAGTGAACTGATTCTTTCCCAGCCTCTGCTTCAAAACTTTCATCTTCTGGAAGGTACTCTTTCACATCTTTGACAGCTTTAAAAGACTGTCTATCTTCTTCCAAACCTGCAATCACACATAAATCATTAGTTTTAAAATCACAAGACCTTACGGTCTTATTTGATGCTTCAGTCATCAAGTCTTTGGGCTGCTTCGAATCATTCATATGATTCAACTCCTCTAGCTCTTCATCACTTTCAAAAAGTAATGGTCCACTCTCTGGGTAACATATCGAAACTTCAACATCTTCTTCAGCATCTTCCTTTTGCTATAGCTCAACTGTTTCGAGCTTCTCTATCCTCTGTCTGGCATCAATAACCTGTTCAAGTTTCCTTAGTTCCTTTATCAACTGCATATTTACCTGATGATTCCACTTCTCTTGTAGCCTCTGCCACTTCAGCTTCTTTCTTATGACATAACCATGCTTCTGGTCTACCTCATTTCTTTGCAACATCTCCATTAACACCTCAAGCTGAACTGTTATCTCAGCCTTCTCCCTCTCATATTCCTCTTTGCTTAACTGTCTCTGTATGCCAATTGCCTTGGCACCCTTCTCCTTTTGTCCTCTGCCGTGGTTTATTTCAGAACCTCTGTTATGACTGTCACTAGTCATCATTCTTTCCATCTCTATGAGTCCCTCACTCACTTTACTATGAGTTGCACTAAAGCCTCTTCAGTAACAAGTCTTGTCCTGCCGCCACTTACCTCACCAAGCTCTCCTCACTTAGTCTTTTGGCAAGCAATTGGTTCTCTATCTCTGGAACCTTTTTTGAGCACTTCTCTTTGCTCTTCCTGGGCTTCAACTCATCTACCTGTTCACAACTGTCCTCCTTATCCAATCTCTATTGGATTTCCTCAAGGTTCTGCCACCTCTATGTTTTCACCTAGAAACTTTCACCAGCTTCCTTTATCTGTTAGCAATTTCCTTTTGGGAGTTGCAATAATATTTAACTGCAAAGACTACAATATTCTATTCTCTAAAAACATATCATCTTACCTCCAAGATCTCGTCTGATCTGGTCCTTTCATTCACCTGCACTTCAATTGTCTTCAGAATCTCATCATTCCTGCAAATCTGTTTCAGCAAATCTTTATGCTTCCTCTTCTCGATATTCAACTACTGTCAATCAGATTTTAAAATCTGATCCTCTCTTTCAATCTTCTGGCTTTATCTGGCAAACTTCAGCTGTCAGCAATAATTCCTTCTTTGCTGAGTTTCTTCATTGCTGCAACCATCAATCCTCATTCCATTTCTTTGTCAGTAAAACTCAAATCAAAATTAACCAAACATAATACCTGCACGATTCTTCATTCCTTCAGCTGTACTCTGGTTTGCTTAGAATCTGACATCCTTTCAGTCACACATTCAAACACACTTTAGTTTTTAACAAAACCTTTTGTCTTTATTCAGAAAACAAACATTCTCAATTTAACAGAGCCAGGCTCTGATACCAAAATGACGCAGGCCTAGCCTGCAAATCCAGAATCTTTAAAAACATATGTGCATATCAACGTGCATCTCAGCTTTTTCTCCAAATCAAAACTTCAATAGTTGGCAAACTCATACAATACCATTATTATGCGTAAGCCTTCAACATAAATCCCATAAACTCACCCAACACTTCCTATTTCATTTATTTCAATTCAGCAACATGAGTATATAGGATCCCATAATAATGTGAGTTCAATATTTCATAATTTGAAAAAACCAATTAAACCATGCGCTCATGGTCTTCCCATGCTTGATTCTAAGCATTATAACAAAGTTCCACCTTTGAACTCAATATGAACCTCAGTCACAACTTATTATGCCAGCGCTATTCAAACTAATTCCATTCGGTTTAAACATACCTGTGTTATCAAACCTCAACGCTGGTCCATACAATCACTTCATTCATAATTCAAATCAGGTTCTCGGCACTTGTTCTAATATACACTTTTTCTCCAGTCACTGCTACTGGACACAGTTATTAAAACCGGTTCTAATTGCATTCCAATGAATAAACAGAGTTACATGATTACAGTCCTGTGCTCTCTTACCTCTGATTACAAATTGAGACTTTCAATTATCAATACAATCATTACACAACGTTCCATTCAAACATTTCTGTCGACTGTCCTATTATTCTAAGCCAGAACTTCTCCATACATGAAACTCAATGATTCATTGTATTTGACATAAGTCGATATCACTTGTTTAATTTATTCACAATAGACACAGTTTAAAACGCTGCACCACTCCATACGTACCAGTCATTCAGATTTTTTCTAGCTTTGTAACTCCACCCTTGACTCTTAGTGCGGAATTTGCTCTGCTGTCATCGTATCCTTCAGCAACCATTTTACTGCTTCAATGCATCCTCATCGCCTCTGCACGCTTGTCATAAATTTTCCAGGTTGCTTCTTCACATGAATCTGGACTCAGTAATTAAAATCGTTTTTCATCGAATTCCAAATAAGATCAACAGTGTTTGAAATAACAGTTCGACGCCTACCCAACACAATCTGACATAAATGTCAGTGCTTCTCTCTGTGCATTGTCACATTACAATTTATCAATCAAATGCCTCATTTGATGACAAACTACACCTTCGATTCACCATTAATTCAATCTATGCCAGGACTGACATCGCTCCAGAAAATTCGGTGCTCATTCAACCACAGATCGATATTAGAATCGAATCCCTCTGACAATTTCCTCTGTTCAACGCAGACTCTTGCTACGTGACATTCCAAACATAAGTCGAATTCTTCAATTCTGGATTGTTGTACATGAACATCGATCCACAGATCTGAGATTGTTATCCATTGGTTCTTTTTAATGCGGACAAACCTTACTATCTGAAACGCTTTCCAATACCAATTAAAACTTCTTCACAAGTTAACATCGCAATCAATCGATTAAAACTTTTGTATCGATTTTCATATACATTGTCGAACCATTTAATTGGGAACATCGTTCAACATAATCTTAATTTGCAGGCAGAATATCATTTAATGAGAATAGCGCTCTATCATATGCTTCTACCCTTTCAAGTAAACAGCCTTTCAATGCTATAGATATTCTTATACATACAATCTGTCAATGATCTATGCACAGTGAATCGACTTCTTCCCAATTGGTATTTAAAATCTTAAATTGCACTGAACTTCGGTTTCATTTCAATTACAGAAAATGAACACAAATCCACCAATAAAGCTTTACACACAGCTTCAAACACACTTATCATATTAATAAAAAATACTTACAATTCTGGTTTGGCCTGATGTTTGTAATCTATGGCCCTTACAAACTGCCCGAAGGCATCCAAGCAGAAAACCTCTCACTCTCTACTCACACTCACTCACAACCTCAATGTGTTTTTCTCTCAAAACCCCCTCCTATTTATACAATTTTAAAAAATCATTTAATTAAATGCTCAATCCCCTTAATGTCTCAACAAGTCCCTAAATCTCTCAACATCCCTAAAGGATAGATCTTTATCCCTAAAATCCTTCAACTAATTAAATTCCCTCATATCCTTTTATTAAATAAAAAGATATTTACAAAAATCCTCACCTTCTCCTATTTTATTCAAATTAATTAATGAAATATTAAAAATTATCACACCCACTTTTAACATATTTACAAAATTAAAAACGCCCTTGATGCTCCTGCATCAGTTTTTAAAAAATAAATGGCAGAAGTTTCGTCCTAATTGATCCAGAAACTGGTATCTAATTTGAGTTGGGAGGTTTGGCTCCGGATCTCCATGTAGAGGAAGTGGTTTGCCACCTCTCATGGAAGCTTCCTAGAGGATAGGGCCAATCCCATGATTATAGGGATCCCAACTCCCCTTCCTCCATCTATAAAAGCTTGCTCATCTCCTTTGCAAGCTAGTCTCCATGTTCCCAAGAGCCATCAGAGCCTTATGCTGCAAGAGCCTTGATTCATTCCCTTAAGGCCAAATCCAAGCAAGAAGATTATTGTCGAGACATCCGAAGAGAGAGGTCATCCCCGACAGGATTTTTCGAGACGTGTTCCGCTGGCGACCCTCCGAAGGAGAATTCAGCGTCAGGGCTATGGTTGTATTCTTCTTTGATTGATTAATGATAAGCGACTATTGGTTATGGTTCCACTTCTATTGTTGATTATGATGATGAGTTATGTCTTCTCTAACTGACATATAGTTGCATATACTTTTTACGCTTGCGTTTGTTTTGTTTCTTGCGTGTGCAGGTGTTCGATCACGGAGATCGTGAGGATTGTGATTTGCCGGAGCTAAGGAACGGGAGCGTTACCTTCTCTACAAGCGACAACGTTGGATTCCAGGTAAGCCTTCATCACTAGTTGGTTTATTTGCAATTAGGAACCTGCACTATAGCGTGAACGATTGTTGCTAGACCCGGTCTGGGCTAGTAGGGATCACCTTTGTCCGTAGAGGGGATTTACCTCCACAAAAAATTGGCGACTCCGCTGGGGATCGTCTAGCTTGTTGTTGTTTGTTTTATAAGCTACAGACGGAGCTTGAAGTTAGCCAGATAGCCTTCGAAACGTTCTTGCTCTGCAATTGCGAAGTAGATCATAGCTGCTTCAGTCAATCTCCGGTTTAGTTTGTAAACTGAACACTTGGAGTATTGTCTTGTCTTTTCGGTTGTTTCTCGATTCTGCTTGTTTGATCGGCTCTTTTGGCTAGCTCTTTTTGTGATTTTGGCTTTTGGTCAGCTTGATCATCACTGGTCTGCTTGTTGGAGTGCCTTTTTTTAATTTTTCCATAGAAAACTCGGCTGGCGCGCTTTTCAGCTTGACAGTCACGCCCATTGGTGCAGGTTGCTAGTGTATTACCCGCGCCAATTCATTTCTGGCGCTAGTTTCAGCCTCACAGTTGCGCCAATCCTGTGAGGTACTAGGGTTTTCCCTGTTTTGACCTTCCTGAGCTTGATCAGTGTGTTTGGTTTTGTTTTTTCAACTGCTTGAGTGTTCTGGAGCCTTGTTTGACTGGCTGTGACCATCGTCCTTTGGTTGTTTGCCCGTTTCCATCGATTTCACATTCTAGCCCTAGGGCATCTAGGTGCTCTTGTGTGTCGAGCCTCCCTTGGGAGTTTTGGTCTCTATCGGTTCAGTCGACCTTGTGATTGCTTCTTTACATTCGTTTGGCGGTTGTTCGTCGTTTCATTGCGTTATTTGAGTGTCTATTCTCTTCTTCATTCAAATTGCGCTTTGTCTCGTTTTGGGCCTAGATTACATGGTCCATTTGGGTCTTTGGGATTCTCTTGGTTTTGAGGGACTATTTTGTCAATTTGGAGATCTGATTGCGTGTTTGCGTTGAGTGAAATTTGTGTGTTTTTCTCTTTCCTCGTCACTTCTCAAATTTCTCTTTTCATTACTTTTCATTTTGTTTAGTGCACGTTGCTATTAAACATTGAAAATATAAAAAATCTCTTTTGCTTTTGATTAGTTAATGCAAATTAAAATATTTTCGGTGTTATTAGTGATTAGTGACTTTGAGAGAAATTTTTTTGGTTTACATTAGCTGCATTAGAGACTTTGTTGGTTGTTTTCTGATCATTTTGTTTGTGTGAAAATCTCTCAACCCTTTCGTAATTAGCTTTCATCGAATGAAGTGATATACTGTGGCATATAGTGTGCATTTAGGAGATTTTGAGACATCACACTCGCTAAGGCCTGAAAACTGAAACGTAATTGAAGATAAACATTAAAATTTACTCAATTTACACTAAGGCAGCATTGAAACATTAACGCAACATTTAGTGGTCTAGGCTAGAGACGTGTTCCGGCGTCTTTAAACCTAGTAGCTATCATTCGCCTCTTGGTTTTAGACAACACTAGTACATAATTGTGCTCCCCATACCGTCGAGTATATAAAGGGAGACCCCACTAGGTTTCTATCCTTTATCCATAGGAAGCCGAGTCTGCCGCCCTATATCCGTGATACACCGGACACAGCATTCGGGGAGATTGCCTGCACATACGTTAAGTCCTTGGTTGATTTCTCTTTCATTTTTGAAACCAAGGTGTATATTTTAGTTCACGGTTATTTGGTACACCCTTTGCCTAGTATTCCTGAGTAGTCATTTGATCTTTTCTGACTCTTTAAATTTTAAAGGATCACCAAGCGCTTGTCCTTTCACGCTTGCTTCAAAATTGAAAGAGATAGAGTCACCTTTCATCCGTTTCTCGACTCTTAAAACATGAAACGGTGAAGTTTCTAAGTTTCAATGTGGTAAAATAAATCACCCGTGATCACACGCCCTGTTAGATTTTGCTTGTTGGCCATTTGTGTTAGAAAATTATATATTATGGAGCAATGCAACACATAAAATATGCGAAAAATACAAGCACACAAAACACATAAAACCAGAGAGACACAGATATACGTGGTTCACCCAGTTTGGGCTACGTCCACCCTGAACAGCTAGTCCTTCCTTTCTATTACCCAGCAAAATGAAAAGACAAAACCTACAACAGATCCGCTGTAATATCCTCTATTCTTTCTCACAGTCTCCCTCTCTGTTTCTTGCTCCGAGTATACACATACAATACACAGCCGCAATACAATGCCCTCATAAAAGCGAGAGGTTGCCTTCTAGGGCAAAAAACCCTAATCTAAACATAACTTCTACCGTCAGATCATTTGCCTAATGAACGGCCCAGATTGACTAGAAATTAGTATACTTTTACAAGGAAATTTTACATCTGTTTTTAGCTTCGGGGGCGCCGCCCCCCCTGGACCCCCCACAGCAGCGATTAATTACGGGCGGCGTTGCTGCCCCTTTGAAGGTATAGGGGTCCAATGCTGTGATACAAAGTAAACAAGATAATCAGGCTCCACACCCAACAGTTTGATTGTGTGTCTTGACTCTTTTTCTTCCTGTGTGTGTTGTGCTTGATCTTTTGTCCTTGTTGTCACAGTGGCGGAACCTCCTCTTTCGTCTACTGGTAGTCCATATACGGATGATTCATTAGAGGCTTCTCAGTCCTCTGCTGAACCCTAGCAGCCCATCATTTCCGAGTTTCCCGTCGGGGGATCGATTCTGTCTGAGCAGCCCTTTGGAGGACCAGTTGAGTTCAACAGGCCCTTTTCTGACCCTTGGTTTGGATTGGGAGTAGGGGAATATTTCCCTCCTCTTACATCAAGTTTGCCTTTTATAGCTGCTGTTATTCCTCCTAGTCCTTTCCGTTTGTTACTAGATCTAGCGGCAGGTTCAAATATGAGTGATTCTGCGAGCGAGGAAATACCCATGTCTAGTGAAGATCACCAGACATCACCTGGTCCCTCATTACCAGCTGGGTATAGATCCTTGGGTCAGATTATTGCCGCCACTGCCTCTATGGGGGTATCACCTCCTTCTACGAGGCCAGTTGTTCCTTCATTGGGGATGTCCCCACGAACACCCGTTACATCATCCCCTCAAGTCACTTCGGTACCCTCCATGCCCACTGTTTATGTGGCTGCATCTGCACCCGCCGTTACTACCCAGTCCATAAGGACCACATCGCTTCCCGAAGACATCTATATAGCATCTGCTATGCTGGAGAACATCTCTCCGGAGGAGTATCGATTGTCCCTACAACAATCGAACCCCGAGGTCAGACAGTCCTCTCAGGATCCCAACCGCTCGTATTTTTCGCATTATGCACAGGATGTTACACCCATGTACGTCTTTCCATATCAGTACGATGAGCATGGGAACCCTTTACGTTTACCTGCTCCTGAGGCTCAACTTCATGCTCAGGGTTTACCGTATAACCAGGCAGGACAACCCTACAACTCGCAAGGACAACCTTTTCAAGGCCAACCTTTGGGCCAGCCTAGCTATCTTTATGACCCGCAGGGACAGCCCGTATAGGGCTACCCTCCGGGCCAACAAGGGCCATTATACGGTCCGCAAGGACAATATTACAACCCTTCCGGTCAACTCGTGCAGCCTCTCCCTGGAGTCCCACCTGGGCAACCTCAAGGACTCACAGGTCAACTCGGGTACCAACCCGGGCCGGTATACAGTCCTGGGGGGCAAGTCCAACCTTCTCAACCTTTGCAACCGCAGTATCCTCTTGGTCCCAATGTTTCACATCAGCCAGGACCATCTTATGGTCCTGTTGCAGGTCAAACCGGTTATCAGCAACCACCTGGCTCTATTCTGCTACCAGGCCAACCGGCCCATCCGGCACAACCTGTTATCCCACCACTAGGCCAACCAGCCAATCCGGCACAACCTGGTGTCCCTCCATCAGGCCAACCGGCCCATCCGGCACAACCTGGTGCTGCTCAACAGCCAGGAAAACCTGCACAACCGGCACCTGTTTATCCGGGTCAACCTGTTCAACCAGGGCAGCCCGCTCAGCCAGGTCAGCCTGTTCAGCCAGGCCAGCCTGCACATCCTATCTACCCTGCCCAACAACCGGCTTATTCAATGCCGCAGCCAAATCAACCGTTGCACCCTAATTATCAAGCTCAGCGGGGTCCCACCTATCAGTAGCCCACTCGACCTCAAGGCGGTTACTATTCTCATGGTCAATACCAACCGAATTATAACCAGCCCCAAGGTTCTAACTATTACTCTCAACAACCCGGATACACCTATGCTCAGCAGCCAAATCCACATGCTGCTCACGCGGGGCCGACATATAATCAAGGTCCATACTCTGGTTATCAAGCCCCGTATGTTGGTTACCAGCAACCGAATCAGGCTGGTTATACGACCTATATCCCCTACGGTCAGAATTCTGCTGGACAGAACCCATGGGGGCAAGGATATTATCAACCAGCATGGAGTACAGGTACTAGTCCTTATCCAGGACCAGGCATGCCGTCAAATCCGCCATTGCCGTTCCTGGCTACCTTGGAATTACCAGATGTTTCGAAATTAACCAATGATCCAATTCTGCACAATTCTTATTGGCCTCCGGTTCCTACCAAGGTGATCGGTGATTGCCCTAAGTTTGAGGGTAAAGCTGGGGAGGACCCCCAAGCTCATGTGATGACTTACCATCTTTGGTGTTCATCCAACTCTTGGGTGGATGATTCAATTCGTCTATGCCTCTTCTAGCGCACTTTGACTGGTGCTGCCGCTAAGTGGTATATTGAATTATCCCGTGGCATATTTCAAGATTTCAATACGTTAGCCATGGCTTTTCTGACTCACTTTCAGTTACCGGTTCACTACGAAGCCGGGACGCACCTCCTGACTTCTTTGAAGCAGGACAAAGCCACCCACATTTCTGATCACATTCATGAGTGGTGACGTCGTCGTAGACTGATCAAGTTTCATATACCTGATCAGATACTAACTCATTGGTTCACCACCTCCTTCGTTAACAAAATCGCCCAAGATATTGCTATGGGAGCGTGTGTGACTGAAGAACAAGCCATAGCGCGTGCCCAATATCTGGATCTGGTATACTCTCAGTCCGACATGCTTTATGATATTTTGCCTGATGCTCCACGGTATGGAACCTCTAAAGCTCCACCTACCCCGACGGTGGATGGTGTTATTGGTTCCGTGTCTCAGAATTCGAAGAAATCTTCGAATGGGAAGCAGAAGTCCAACTCATCCAATAATTTTGCTCCTCCCGCCCCTCCTGATTCTGGAAACACTGTGGAGGTTAACGCCGTTCAGGCTAATCCTATGGAAAAAGCCTCCAAAGGAAAGAAGAAGGGCAAAGGTAAATCCAAATCCGACGCTCCAAATCCAGAATATTCCAAACCTCGTACCGAGGACGGTTCCCAATGCAAACCGAAGTACCCCTCCCTCATTTGTGAAGGAGATCATTACACCAAGGATTGTCCACGACGATCCGAAGTTAGTCAACTTCTCAAAGGCTCCAAAGGGATTCCAGCAGTTCTTAAAGAACCGTTCCCATCTTAACAGACCTAGATGGTTGAACAACCTTCACCATCTGCACCATTTGGGTCCCAGATCTTTATGATGAATGGTGCTGCACCTATCTCTATTGCTACGCGTTCGAAGGATTACAACGAATCGTGTCAGGCACCTGGGAAGGAAGTTGTGGACGGTCCACCTCCCCCACCTGTCTCTGGTTCGTTGGAGATTGAGAAGCCTACTGCTGAACCTGTTGTGAGGCCACCTTCTAAAGGTGTTCTACGAAGATCTTCCTACAATCCGAATGCCTGTGCCGCTCAGCACTACAGTATTGTTGAAGATTTGGCACAGGCGCCTTCTGCCATGTCTGCATTGGAAGTTCTCCAGAGTTTCCCGTCACAATGGAAAGATTTGTTGTCTGCAATCGGTGGGATCGATCCCACTGATTCTAATCTTCTCACCTTCGACTTAGAGAGCTTTACCCCCCGAATTCCACATCAGATCGCTCTTGTTATTCAAGTCGGGATCAACGGTCTTAAGATCCATAGGGCCGTTGTGGATGAAGATGCTTCTACCTGCGTCATGTCGTCCGCTTGCTGGAAGGCCATTGGCTCTCCAGCCCTTTCATTGTCTCCTAATGCCCTAGAGGCATTTGATGGTCGGGAATCAAAACCCTTGGGTGTTCTCGAGAGTTTAGCGATTACCTTGCAGGGGAAGAAAATCAACGTAGAAGTAGAAGTAGTTGACGCCAAGCTCAACTACAATATACTTCTCGGCCGCAGTTTGACTCATGCCATGCTATGCATGCCTTCCACCCTCTTTCGACTTCTTAAGTTCCCTCACGAGGGAAAAATCGTTACAGTGGATCAGTTTTCTTTCTTCACCTCCACCTCCGAGAACAACGTTCCGTACGTGGATCAGATTCCAAATCCCCCTGACAGTGTGGGACCCGGTCTCTTCAAGGACCCCGTCTTCATGGGTATCTTTCCCACACCACCACCGTACACCGCTCAAGTTAACATGATCTCTAGGTCTGACGACCCATGGCTCATCCCTTCGCCTGAGTAGGTGGCTGAGTTTGGAGAATCAATGCCCTTAACTCCGGTAGAGATTAACTACTGTGAAATCGTCGCCGCGTCTAATCCTCCCCCTCCTCAGCATGCTCCTTCGAGCATGGCTTTAGACATCTATTCTCAATCCCCCTGGCTCGGCGAGGCCGACTCGCCTGACCCTCTTAAATATATTTTTCCTTCTGATGAAGCCATTGTTGAAACAATGTCTCTTGAGGAACTGCCTTGGAGCGATGGACATCATCATTCCTCATTCATGCCTAGCTTGGGGGAAATGTCAAATTTTCTAGAGCGTTTTGCATCTCAGTTTCCCACTCCACCTCTCCAGACGCCCATATTGACACATGAGGTGCTTTCAGAGGGAAACCTAAGCAACATTACTCAAGCCATTCCAATCGACATCTCCATTAAACCGGGGATAGTTGAGAATATACACGTGGGAGTGACTTGTTCTCCTAATGAGATACGAGTTTATACTGATATTTTTCGAGAATTCAGAGATGTGTTCACTTGGTCCTATGAGGAAATGCTCGGGATTGATCCTAGCATAGTAGTGCACGAGATTCCTACCTATCCTGGTGCGAAACCCGTACATCAATGCCTACGCCCGGTGCATCCTTGCAAAGCCGCTGTCATTAAAGCAGAAGTTGAAAAAATTCTGAACGCGAGCTTCATTTACCTGATTCCCCTCACAGAATGGGTCTCCAACATTGTCCCTGTAGATAAGAAACAAGGTACTATCAGAGTTTGTGTTGATTACCGAGATATTAATCGGGCCTGTCCAAAGGACAATTACCCCACTCCTTTCAGAGATCAAATCATTGACGAATGTGCTGGGAGTGAGATTTATTCCCTGATGGATGGCTTTTCCGGGTATAATCAGATAAATATTCTACCCGCTGATCAACACAAGACTGCATTCATCTGTCCGTGGGGTACTTTCACTTATAAAAATCTCTCGTTCGGCTTGAAGAACGCTAGAGCCACTTTCTAGCGCACTATGTCTTATGCGTTCCATGACATACGCCATATCGTTCAGCCTTATCTGGACGATTTTCCAGCTCACTCAGCTCGGCGAGAGGACCACCCATAGCACCTCTGCCAGATTTTCCTTCGCTGTTGACGCTATAATATCTGGCTCAATCCCCATAAATGCGTCTTTTGCGTGGATTCTGGCCGTCTTTTGGGGTTCATACTCTCCAAGGACGGGATTCGCCTTGATCCCCTAAAGGTCGAGGCCATTTTCAATCTCCCATCACCCTCCTCGTTATATCAATTGCAGAGTCTGCAAGGAAAAGCTAACTTCCTACGCTGCTTTATACCAAACTACGCGGAAGTGGCCAAAGCATTCACACGTCTTTTAAAGCAAAACGTTCCCTTTCATTGGGACGACATTGATCAAAAATCCTTTGAGAAGCTTAAGACATTATTAGTTAATGCCCCGTTGCTTCGGCCTCCAAACTATCACCGTGATTTCACTCTATACTTGGCCGTCGCCTTTAGCACCATAGCTATGGTTCTGGTGCAGGATGATGATGATGGAAATGAACACATTGTTTACTATCTATCACGAAATCTTCTCGACATGGAAACACGTTACGCTCACGTCGAGAAGCTAGCTTTAGCAGTTGTACAAGCTGCGCAACGTTTTCGCCACTACATCCTGCTGCGTACCATTACCGTGGTTTCGGATTGCAACTCCATGACATATATTCTTTCTTGAAAATTACTGGGGGGAAAATACTCCAAATGGATCGCTATCCTTCAGGAGTTCGACCTAGAGTTTACTACTGCTAAGTCGACCAAATCATTGGTTTTCGCAGATCTTATTTGCTCCCTCCCGACAGACTCCCCCCATCTCATTCTGAAGAACATATTCCAGACGAAACCATCTTCATTATCAGCACCCGTGACCCATGGTATGGTGATATTATTGTGTATCTTCAGACGTCAACCTTCCACTTTGAGTTGACCAAAGATGCTCGACGTCGGATTCGGCATCAGTCTCAACCCTACTGCATTGTAGGAGATACATTATACCGGGTTGGAGTAGATTCAGTGCTCCGTCAGTGTTTGAATTTGGAAGAGGCCGAAAGGGTCTTAAATGACTGTCACAATGGCGCCTGTGGCGGTCACATGTCTGGATATGCCACCGCCTAGAAGATTCTGCGTGCGGGTTACTTTTGGCCATCAATCTTCAAAGACTGTATTTTTGCAGTCCGCAAATGTCATGCGTGCCAGGTTTTTCAGTGCAAGATGCGCGCGCCACCCCTCCCTCTGCATCTTGTCATTACCATCGGCCCTTTTGCAAAATGGGGCGTAGATTTTATGACGTGTAACCCTCATTCGGCCGGGGGGCATGCATATATAATCGTCACTGTCGACTACTTTACTAAGTGGGCCGAAGCGATGCCTACACTAGCCGCCGATGGTAAGACAGCTGCCCAATTTATCTTCAACCACATCATTGCACGTTTCGGGGTCCCTCAGGGCATTGTTACCGATCATGGTACTCACTTTCGAGACTACATGATGGCCGAGCTGACATCAAGATTGGGTTTGCGACACGATAGCTCAACGCCATATTACCCGCAGGCAAATGGCCAGGTTGAGGCTGTGAACAAGGTTTTGGTCACAATTATTCAATGAACAGTTGGAATTCATAAGTCCAATTGGAACCTCCAATTTTTCTCAACTCTATGGGCATACCGAACGTCAGCAAAGAGTGCAACCAGATTCACACCATTCTAATTGGTGTATGGTCTGGAAGCAACTCTTCCGGTTGAGTGCGAAATTCCTTCCTTAAAGCTAGCTGTGGAACTTTTACCCGACACTTCTCCTGAAGAAGAGCATCTCTTGTATTTGGCACAGTTGGATGAAACCCGCCGCTTGGATGATTTAGTCCTTGAAGCACAGAAAAAGTGGGTCAAAGCACACTTTGATCAATTTGTCTCTCCACGTTCCTTCATCAAAGGGGACCTTGTCCTCCTATACGACCAAGCGCACGACAAACTCGGGGCATGAAAGCTCCAACCCATGTGGCATGGGCCCTATATAGTAAAACGAGTATTGAGAAACGGGGCTTATGAGCTCATCGATTATGAAGGAGTTCCATTGGCGCAGCCTAGGAATGGGCTGTACCTTAAGAAATACTATGCTTGAGGTTATTTTTAGTGTGGTGTGTGTACATAGGTGTGTATATTCATTTGTGTGCATGTGTGGTGTGGTGTGCGATGAAAGCGTCTTTCTGCTGATCGGGTCTTCCTGATTGTGCAGATGTCCATTACTCTGTTTGTGGGTTTCGTGGATGGTGCCTCCCGTAGTACCAGGAATCTGTCTTCGACAGCCTGGGTAATCTATGATCCTGCTGGTGAGTTGGTTAACCTGCAAGGTGTATGTCTGGGTCCTGCTACAAATAATATCGCAGAATATAGTGCTGCATTGGAATTATAAACCGAGGCTGTGGACCTTGGCATTCGTGAATTACTTGTGTATCTAGACTCACAACTTGTAGTATTACAACTTAGCGGGCATTATTCAGTAAGAAATCCATCCATTTTACGTCTGTATTTGCGTATTCGTCTAATGGAGAGAAATTTTGACTATATTACATATCAACACATACCCAGACATATGAATACATTAACAGATGCAGTAGCTAATTTGGTTCTAGATAGGCATTTGCGCAATTTATAAACAAAACATCATCACATGTGAAAGATCCATCCAGAAATAGGTATGTATATATATATGTGTGTGTGTGTGTGTGTCGAAATGTTTACATAGTGTGAATCACATAAAATAAAAAATATACATGTTCGTCTTAATACATCCGGGGGTGACATGTCTCTCAAAAATATATGAATGAAAGAAGCCCTAGGTGTCTAATCTGCATGGTGCTCATGGTAACATACTACCACGCGCACTAAATGTCTCAGAAGTTAGTGGAGGCGACTAGGCACTCCCACCGTATGTCTCTGATACGCCATCGGGACATCTGCCAGTCGGGCGTAGTCTGGAATCCCTCGAGCAATCCCCTCAAGGCTCTGGATCAACTCTCCTCCCTCGACACCCTCCGCCTGAGGGTCAGCTGCGGGCTGAGTTCTTCGTGCAATGAGAGACATACTGGCAGGTCTCTCTGGGCCGACATCTGCATACATATAAAACTGGTGTTAAAACGGACATGTATTACCCAAAAAATCATAAAACATAAAAATAAAAAAGAGAGGTCATACCCAATTCCTCATCCCAGTCATCCCCCTCTGGAAGTGGGAGATCTGGGTCTCCAGTGAAATCGGTCCCGGCATAGGGCCAATCCTCGACCATGATCAACTAACGTCGTAACCATCCAAAAAAGTCCGGCCTCCAGGACATCTGTTGGCCTCCTCCTGACCTGGGCATAATTGTTGCCCAGCAAGCCATCCTCGGCTCTCTTGGTATCGGCTCAACAACTATTTCCCCTTGGCCCTGAAAGATAGGTAGTCGTTCCAGGATGAACGATACCAAAATGGAATCGTAGCCAAACTGCTTCAGTTTGACTTGCTTGCACTTTGTGAGCTGCCGCTTGATGTTTGTTGTCACTGAAGTAGCCCAATCAAATAGTGTTGGACTCATACACTCAGTGGCTAGCAGGAGTTGGGCCTTGGTTGCCTCGTGTGGAGCTTGTGATCCTACAGCTCATGTGATGGTGTGTAGCACTACTCTTAGTGCTAGATCCTGGACAGTGTGGATGTCCACTTTCCCACTTCCTGATCCGATTCGTGCCCCTGGGCACACCCTCGCCATTACCTGCTCCATATTTTCCCCAGATGGTCTGTTACCTATCAGGATGGGCACCGGACCTCTACGCGACAATCCGGTTATGAAATATACGTCGGAAACCTCCAGTTCCAGTACTTGGTCTCAAAGTTTGAAAACTTCCTCATTTTCGTCCCATATACTGACCAAGTATTGTAGTAGCTCTGGTTGAGCTCATAAATAGGGTGTGAGAAAGAATTTCTTAAGTCCACAGTTCTTAAGTGCAGTCATGCACACTTCATTCTCCATAGCCATTTCATCTTCCTCTCCATGTTCCCTCTCCTTCCATTCGATAACCACTTTTGCCTTTATATCTGCATCAATACAATAAAAAATACATTGTTAGATCTCTGAAACATTTGAAAATCCACGTAGGTAGCTCATATTTTCAAAATTTTGAGCGGAAAATTGCGTTGCGCCATTGGCGCGACTGTTTTACTAACAGTCGCACCAGTTGGTGCGACCTCTTTGTGAAGAATTGTCCATTGGCGCCGGTCCGTGCCCGATACCCGCGCCAATGGAGTGAGCCCTAAAATTAAAAATGGTTCGCCCAGAAGTCTAATACATGATAAAAACATATAAAAAATGGATTGGAATGGAGCTTAAGGAAACGCCTATTACCGGGAACAAACACGGAACTGGATAACATCCCGGATCAGTCGTAGTCGCCATCAGAGTTTTGCACACAGAATGGACCACTGCTGCTCTCCAATGAGGTAAATAGTAAAAGTAATTTTGTTTTTACCATTTGAGACTTATTTATAACTTTTTGAAATCTAATTAGGTTTTAAAAGTAAATTTTTATTAATATTTTGATATATTTTGTCGAAAATGAATTTTACACTTGCCTTTATGTGCAGCAACAGGTTTTCACGCAACTTAAACGGTGACACGAGTTGTATTTTATACTTTTTCGGACTCGATAAATACACGAAAAATTCATTTTGGAGTCATCTTTCAGCTCTTTTCTGACTCTCTAAACATGGAAAGATTGCTGAGGCCCTTGTCGTTTCGATCTTGTTAAAGTGGCCACGAAACGACATCTACCCAGTATACGTTTACCCCTTTTTCGGGCTAGGATAGATTATTTACGAAAAAGGAATACCCTAGCCTATTGCGACTAGGAGGTTTTCTCGGACATAGTTTTCTACCTTTTCGGATCTGAGGAACTATTTACGAAAAGGGACTGTTGGAGTTTACTTTTCCGCTGTCTTTTCAAACTCTCTAAATATGAAAAGACACCGAGTTCTTCCTCTGTCAGACTCGTTAAACCCTGATGACATTGGGTTCAGTCGTAATGACATTATCCTCCTTCCTCCTTCCTAGGGCTCGTTAAATGTACTAGGATGGATTTGTCCGAAGGATGAACTTATATTACAAGCATATGCTATCCCCTTCAAGCTTGTTATCAAAATAATTGGGGTACTCGCCAAAAATGGTGGGGGAAAATGGAACCACAATCATTGTCGTGTCGGCAGTATGTCGCTCTTGAACATGGCACTTGTTTGCATTCGTGTCGGGTTGGGGACATCTCATCTCGTTTTTTTTTCACTTGCCTTCGTGGGTTTGGGTGATCCTTTTTGACCTCTCTTTTTCTCTTTGCCTCATCGTCAGGACCTCTGATCCGTTGATGTCGAATACTGCCAAACACATTGTCGTGCCGCCATGTGTTCAAGAGAAGTTGACCTCTGCAAGTATCATCCTTCCTCTGATTCTCATATGATCCTGATTCACAAAGACATTATGTTCCTCTGTCTCGTGTCGATTATGTGGGAAACACTATGGCCCACCTTCGATCAAGGTCACTTCCTGTCGACGACTCTGTATCAGAGGGCCTTCTGATCAGGGGCTGCTACATTTTATGGAAGCCTGTCTGCCTCAATGGCAGGATTCTTGTCAGCGTGAGTTTTATCTTGGCCTCCAGTGGTGGTCTATGCAGGTAATTCTCATCACTGTTTTATCAGATGAGTTGTGTGCCTTGAGGAACTTCCATATGTCATTTATTTCAAAATTTATTGTATTTCATCTTGTTGAGTAATGAATAGTGTTTCTGCATGTTCAGATTCAATCATATTCTTTCTGTTTTTATGCTTTGTTCGGGTCGAGATGGAGCGCAAGACCCTGGATTCTACCTGTTATAATCCAGGCGACGATTTTGTGGATTATTATGATTAGTTACATGACTCACTGATTGGATGGCTACGACCATACCTGAGTCTATTTATTGATCCTCACTGGATGGCTGTGTCCATGCCTCGAATCTGGATTATTACATACTCTGTTATGGATGGCTACGCCCATACCACGTATATATAATGTATTTGAGATATCAGTTGTATTTCTCTACGCAGGTTTTCTGACAGCGGTGTTTTCAGTTGGACACGTTCTCGTAAAGAATTTCACCCCTCTCTCTCTCTCTCGGGCCTCATGCTTTAGGGGGCATCTGTTACACAACAATTTTTCACCGTCCCTGCAATTACCCATCTCGCACAATTGGAGGGCTTATTCTGTGACCTGTGAGCAGTGACATAACTTAAAAACACTTTCATGGCATTCCCCTGAAGATGTACTTTCATTTCCCTGAAGACAACTCCTTGTAAAAAACCCTAAAAACACCACTTTTTGCATTGGCGCAGGTAGCCAGTTCAGTACCCGTGCCAATGGGGGAAATCCTTCAAAGAGGGCATGCCAATTGGTGCTGTGTCCCAAAATCGCACTCGCGCCAGCCATTTTAAGGAGTGTTTTTTAAAAATAAATGGCAGAAGTTTCGTCCTAACTGATCCAAAAACTGGTATCTAATTTGAGTTGGGAGGTTTGGCTCTAGATCTCCATGTAGAGGAAGTGGTTTTCCACCTCTCATGGAAGCTTCCTTGAGGATAGGGCTAATCCCATGATTATAGGGATCCCAAATCCCCTTCCTCCATCTATAAAGCTTGCTCATCTCCTTCCTGACTAGTCTCAATATTGAAAAGTTCCCAAGAGCCATCAGATCCTTATGCTGCAAGAGCCTTGATTCATTCCCTTAAGGCCAAATCCAAGCAAGGAGATTATTGTCGAGACATCCGAAGAGAGAGGTTTGTCCCATCCCCAACAGGATTTTTTGAGACGTGTTCCACTGGCGACCCTCCGAAGGAGAATTCAGCGCCAGGGCTATGGTTGTATTCTTCTTTGATTGATTAATGATAAGCGACTATTGGTTATGGTTCCACTTCTATTGTTGATTATGATGGTGAGTTATGTCTTCTCTGATTGACATATCGTTGCATATACTAGATTTTATGCTTGCGTTTGTTTTGTTTCTTGCGTGTGCAGGTGTCCGATCACGGAGATCGTGAGGATTGCGATCTGCTGGAGCTAAGGAACGAGAGCGCTACTTTCTCTACAAGTGACATCGTTGGATTCCAGGTAAGCCTTCATCACTAGTTGGTTTATTTGCAATTAGGAACCTGCACTATAGCGTGAACGATTGTTGTTAGACCCGGTCTGGGCTGGTAGGGATCGCCTCTATCCGCAGAGGGGATTTACCTCCACAACACATACCTTCACTTGTTCTTGACCAAACATTAGATGGCCCTTCTTCCTCTGTTTCAATATTCTGCTGAATATTCTCATGAGACTGCTCTGTCTCCTTTTGTTTCTGAGATCTTACTATCTCAGCATCCTTCTGAACAGAATTCAGATTCAACTTATTCTCCTTAAAAAAATCTAAAGCTTGTTCATCATCCTGTGATGTACCTGCAATCATACACAATTAATTAGTTTTAAAAACACAAGACCTTTCAGTCTCGTTTGCTTCTTCAAGCATTTCTCCTTGAACATATTTGCATGTGGAATCCTCAAATTCCATCCTTGAATAAAAAATTCAGAGTTCTTCTTTCCATAAGGCAATCTCCTTCTGCCTCCACATCATTTGTAATGGTTGCCAAATTACCTTCTTTCCCTTCAGTGGAAAGATCCATCCTCCTTTCTGGTTTTCCTCTTCTTGTAGCCATTCCTTTAGTACCTCTAGTTGTACTTTCATCTTTGCAATATATCTTTCTCTATCCTTCCTCTTATCTCTGTGGAATTCTTTAGAACCTCTTCTCTGATCCTCCATGATCATCTTCTTCATGAGCTCCTCACTCACTATGAGTTGCACTAAGCCTTTGTAACAACAAGTTCTCCCCGCTGCCACTTACCTCACCAATCCCCTCTTTGGACTTGGTCTTTTTGCAAGCACTGGTTCTCTAACTCTATAACCTCTTGAGCACTCTATTCTTCTCTCTCTAGGCTTATATCCTCAACTCACCTTCTCTTGAGAACACTTCAGTTGTTCTCCCTATCCAACTTTTAGCTGGAATATTAGGTTCACTACCATCATCATAAAAATCTTTGTCTTCATCTTATCTGCAACCAGAAATCTGCAGTTACAATTTTTAAACCATATTAAAATTATCACACCTTCAAGATCTTTGCATGACCTTGTTCTCTTCATTCACTTGTACTTTGATTAGACTATCTTCATTTATTTCTGCAAATCCCTGTTCACTTCAATTTTTTATTTCTGTTGCTTACCAGATTTAATATCTGATCTCTTCTTATTTTCCATCACACATGCATTCTGATTTAATTAAAAAAAATCTTTAACTTCAAAAGAGCTTTTCCTGCTCTGATACCAAAAATGATGCTGCCACAGCAGAAAAACCCACAATCTGCATATAAAATTAAATTATGCATACCTACATCTATTTCAAACCAATACTCTGGTGCGGAAGCCTCTTATTTAATCTTCAAAAAAGACTTCTTCACTATTAACCCATGGTTATAAACCATATAATAAAACCCACATTCTCACCTTAAAAGAAAATACCTATCTCATTCATGACACTAAAATAAACCTCGACAGAGGTACACTTCATAAGCGGAAGTATTTCCTCTTAAACCCATTCTCGATCCTTAAGCAAAGTTTAAACCCTTATGTAACTTTGAAGCAGAAATAAACTCTCGCTTAATCACAACTTTGAATTTGGTTAAAAACCAAGGTACCAATCACACATTAAGGTTTGGAACCAATGCTTTACCAATCCACTAACCTTTATTCAATGTTCGGATGCGCTCACCAATCCGAATGCCAATAAACATTAATATAAAATTTCTCCCACATTTACAACTTATCATATATTATATCCGGACCATGATTAACACTCCATACTTTGGTGTAAAACCCAACATATCAACATAATATTTTATTAGGGTCCCACACCTTTCCAACTTACCTATTCATTTCCGCAATCCAATGTCCATTGTCCATTTTAATGCTCCAGATCCGACGGTCAACATTTGATATCGCACTCCAATTCAACGCTTCCTTCATCCAACGACAGTCGCAACACTCCAACTGATTATGCATAATCCAACAGATATCGCGTTCAAATATGCATGTAATTTAACGTACCTTTTTAACACCGTCGGGTCCACACCTTTGTTAACCCCTGTGCAACTTCGGGTGCGAACACTGTCAGATCTTCAATGGTTATGATCAGACGTATATCGCATTCATTTAACTCCACGCTTTATTACTCCAAATCAACGTGAAATCAGCGGTATTCCACTGCTATGTGTCGCGTTCTTACTCGATCGCATTCAATTTCAATAAAAATACTTACCACTCTAAGACTATGCGAAAGCCACCAGTTAATTTTTCAAAACCACTTCATGGTTCCATGCGCATAGTTCCACATAACATCATTCTGATTTGTGTTTTCGCTTGCTATTCACGATTCACTGCACCATTACTTTGTGTTTTCCGTCTTTGTTCAATTTATGATTTCAAACAGGCCAGGGTTCCATCCAACCTTCAAACCCACTTTGACATTCATCCCACACATGGCTTTAACCTCTTTTATCCATTGTACGTGGTTTATAATCATTTATAAACACAATAAAAACTCAAATGTGACTCCAAACCCCTGATATCACTATACTATGTATTTGGTAACCACAAAAACACCATTTACATACACATCTGGAACATATGATTCCTATTCCAATTGCTGATTCTTAAACGATATACTCAAAATATCGGTTTGAGAGATCATTTCCTCTTCCATCTCATCGATCCATTCTGTGATTGATACACACAATTTCACCATCAAAATTTAATATTAAACACACAAACTCATACAATTAACAATCCTGTAACCCAATTTCATCTGCACACCATATACACTCAAAACACAAACTGAGTTTTCTGTATTAATTCCAATATTTACATAGGAATTCTTCCTTTGGACTGATCTTCTGTATCAGTGGCCTTTTCCCTATTCTTCCCGTAGGCTTTCAATTCAAACTCTACCTCTCTATCTATGTTCTACCTTGAAATATATCTATATGCCTTTTAGGCTTTCAATTTATACAAATGGACTGTATAACCAATTCTGGTTTAGATCCTTAACTTGCTAAAAAATTCCTAAGAATCCTCTAAGTCCTAAAATCACTACTTATCCCTAAGGATCCTCTTTCATCCACAAAATAATGAAACAAATTCTAATTTAGGATTTATAATTAATTCCTAAATCTCTCAATCCCTATACACTCTCAACTAGCCTAATTCTCTCATGTTCTCCAACATTCGAGAACATTTACAAAATTCCTTACAATATTTAATTAATTTTTATTAAAATCACTCAAATCATTACATAAGAAACCAACTCCCTTGAAAACATAAAACCCCTAAGTGTAATAAAATACAAGGAATTTTCTTGAGCCTAATGCCCCTGCATCAAGCGTCGACGCATCATCTGATGATCACGATCATGGGAGTGATCATCGTTCACCTCACGCCACGCCAAATGAGCAGCCTTTACTAGCATCGAGCAACAGTCATCATGGAGAGCAGGCTAGACCATTGACCATGTCCAACCATCACGATGAGCAGTCCAGAGTTGATCCTGATTAGCATGTATCGACTGATCAGCTTGTCGAGGCTGCACCATTGAATGAGTAAGCCTCGAATAGTACTGCTATTGATGATGTACCACTCGCTGATAGATGACATTTATATTACAGTTGTATATTTTCTACATTATTCAGTTATATATATATATGGTCCATGTATTTTATGTTCATGTTGTAGTTGTACTTAATTTATATGTTGGTGATCATCATGATGTGTATATTGTTAGGTCACGTTAGATATGTTCATTTAATGTGCAACTTACAGGTAGATGTGTATGTGATAGTAGTTATTTCACATGAGATGTATATTTTATGTTTGTGTTGTGATGATGTTATATAATGCTAATTGTGTTTTGTTAGATAATCATGATCGCGATGATGTTAGCGAACTTGAATGTGTTTTTTAGTCAGATATGATGTTTGTACGATGGTTATCATGATCGTGATGTTTATTAGTTAATTTAATATTAAATGATCATGATTTTGTAAAATTGTAATATTTATAATTATAATTGTATGTAAACTTCTAAAATTATAATTGTATTTGTATTAATTGTAATTATTATATGTAAAATATTTGTAAAATTTTAATTGTAATTGTAATATTTAATTTTTTGTGAAATGATTGTAATTGTAATTGTATATATGTAAAATTGTAAAAGTTACGCAATTGTAATGCTAATAGTATGTAAAATTATAAAATTGTAATTGCAATTGTAAATTTTAAATTTGTAAAATTGTAATTGTATATATGTAAAATTCTAAAATTGTAATTGTAATTGTAATTGTACGTGAAATTGTAATTGTAATTGTAATTCTATGTAAAACATTTGTAAAATTTTAATTTTTATTACTGTGAAATGTTTGTAAATGTAATTGTAATTGTATGTAAAATTCTAAAATTGTAATTGTAATTGTATTTTACTATGATATTACATACAAAAAAAAGAACTTTATACAATACACCATTATTTTTGAGATCGACATGATTGCAAATTATCATGTGAAATATTGATTTTAACATTAACACAATGCAAATTACCAATTATTTCAAATTATGTATTATAATGTTTCGAAAAACCCATCTTAAAAAGTATAAATATTGATGATCAAATAAAACATGTACCATATCACTCTCGGTTCTCATGATCACCCTCATTATCTTCCAGCTCACATGGCATGATAACACTATTGTTCTCAAAAATATTTTTTGATCTAGGGTCATGTCTCAATACAAACCGCCAATCCCTATCCAACACTTCTGGGTAAAAAAACACTTGGTTGCAGTGTTTGGGGAAAAAATAGGGCTCCTTGGCTTCATCCCATATATTTCTAGAGTTGATACATATCAACCTACTATCACGATCTTCCTTTACATTATTCCGTTCAAAGGTGTCCCACCACTTGCACCTAAAAATAACACATTGGAAAGAAGAGAAATCCACTTCAATGATCTCTTGTATATTTCCGACATAACCTAATGTCCCTCGTACTAGGCTATGATCACGGTGGCTAGATTGACTAGATTGATCGAACTCGACTTCCACTCCACAGTCTTGTGTGATGTTTCCAACGTCAGCATTTTTTGTACGAAAATGGTGTCGATATGCCCACATAGATGGGCACAAATGCACCTATTATAAAAAGTTAAAATTATCAGTGTCATGTGTCTTATAATAACCCAACAGTTAAAATATGAAATATAGATGTCTTATAAGTTTCAAATGTACATATAAATTAAATAGATTATTACCAAGTTTCTGCACCCAATCCCTATGTTTAGCGCATCCTCTTCAACACACAGGTAACGATCGATTGCACCACATTTCTCTCTGACTTGGTCAGCAACCCAATCGTTGGGGCATATTTTTGGCATATTTTCTTTTAAATGATTGGGATAAGGCACACTTCTACCATTCAATCGTCTGAATTCTTTCCTGTCACTATCCCATTTCATCATCTTTTGTTCGTACAATGTGACCCATGGTTGTGTCGCTTCACAATTGTAAAGAACGAATTTATGATTGCTTCAATTTTTGCATTCGCTGATGAAATCAAATCGACATTATATAGTACATAGAGATCAAAATATACATTATATCAAAGTTCAACATGAATATTTACTTTGTGTAAATTTGAAAAATTATAAGCCGCTTACTCTTTATCAAGCGCTTTTTTCCACTCGTTTGGAGCAACTCCCCTTCTCTTTTGTTTTCATCCCTTTCATCGCCCAAAATCACCACACCTAGTCTATTGTCGGTTTGCTTGATGTACTCACAGAAATAATAGAAAAAATCATACGATATGTACCCCTCTGCCATAGACCCCTCGGGTTTTTCCCTTTGTCGAACAAAACCTTTCAATTTCTTCATGTACCTCTCTAAGAAGAACATCCAATGACAAGAAACCACCCCAACTAATTCAACCTCATCTACTCGGTGGATTAGAAGATTAACCTGCAAGTCCATGAAACTCGTCGGCAGTTCCTTCTCAAACATACACACAATCTCAACTATTTGTTGATGCCACCGTGGAATGCTAGCCACGTGAATCTCCTTTGACATGATCCAACATAAAAATGCAGATAATTTAGATATGGCACGTCCTAGGTCTTGAGGGAATTCATGTTTCACACACCCACACACGAACAAAGGATAATGACACTGCAAAGTTATAAACAAGTGAAATAATATATAAAATTAGTTATGTTTTATGATCCCTACATGGGATAAATTTTATTAATATAAAAAATAATAAAATCATACTTTTGACATTATATGTACTCTTAGAATATTCAAATGGTCATGCGATTTCAACCTCGACAAATGGTCATCCACGGTGAAGCAGCCCCGTAGTGAAGACGGCATGAAGATGGTGTTAGGGTCCTATAATAATAGGATTCATAATTTTGAATTAAATTTTATTAGTCTTGTAATATGTACATACTTTGATTTCTGTAAATTGTTTTCCCATGTTATAAAAATAAAAAATTTAAAGAGGATAAAAGTCCTAAAAGAAAAATCAAAGGACTTGAAAGAAAAAGGATAAAAAAAGAATAAAAAATGAACCCCAAACAAAAAAGAGATAAAAATAAAACATGAAAGTGATGCAAATTCAAATTCCACTACTTTTTACTTCACTTTGAAAAATAATATTGTGTGCAACTTGTTAAAAATGTCACAATACATGAAAGTCAAACTGCTTAATCTTGACCTTTCATGCTTTAAATTTCATGTTGATAGTTAGAGAATAAATATCTAGCCAAACAGTTTAAACTTGACAGATCAGTATTTAGGTAGAGAATAATAAGGAGCTCAACAATTTAATCTGAGCCCTTGGAAGAAATAAGTATAGAATTAGTTAGTTTGCTGTTTAAAAGAAAATGAATAAGGGTCTGCAAGCTCAAAAGCACCCATGTAAATGAAGAAAAAATGTTAGGGTAGCAGATGGGTAGGTAATGTTATCACTCTAGTAATTCTAAAGTTGTGAGATTTTTGGTTTTTAGTCCAATAACACTAGAGGTAACCACAGACCTAATTCAAACTCTAGGATCTAACCTTCCTAGGGTTCAGAGAGGGCTCTCTTTTAAAGAATTAACTTTTTTCAATTTATAAATGTTAGGCTAGTTATGAAAGTGCATATTTGGTTTGGTTTTGATTGATTTGGTGGGAAAAAATCACTTGAAGGTATGAATAGAGGGAGATCTACTTGTCCATTGGGCTATGGAGTCTAAATCAAGCAAAAAAAACTGGGATCAAGGACAAAAGGTCAAATGTATTCTCGGCAAGATATATAACCCTTGGAGATCTTGGAAAATGGTTTTTGTGAGGTGGTATGATCTGGATAAAGGGCACTTAAGAATCCTTTGATTTGGAAAGGGGAAGTAGTAGGCAGAGGTCAAACAGGAGAGGGAGAAATTAAGGGTTCCCTACACCGGAAATCAGTTGGAAACATAGAAATGATAACTAGTTAAAAAAAAGGTGCTTTTAACAAATCTTGTAGTAATACTCCTAGTTATACATTCAAATTTAGAATAAACATAAATGGATGCATGTAACTTAGAAAGATAACAGTGACAAGTGAGAAAATACTTCACTCCAGATAGCTTATCACAGGGATCCTGAAGTATGATGCCAATTGAATTGATCCAGTTTGCTACTTGAAATTCGAACCACAAAAGCCTTCAATGTCCAACAAAAATATCTATAGTAATTTCCAGCAATTTTATTCCACACAAAATACTTCTAAAGTTGAAGTATTTATACATAATGTATTACAAAATATCCTAGAAAAATTCTAGGAATTAACTTAGGAAAATAAAATATCTTTACAACAATAATAGAGACAACTGCTTAACAAATCAGCAAGCTGTCCTATTTTATCCAAAAGAAATAGAATTGTTTTGATGACAAGAAGTTGTTGACTTCATATGTGTCCTCCTTGCTGGCTCTTAGATATTTTTTGGAATCTGACCTGCCTTGTTTGATACTCTTCCTCTGATACTCTTTATTCACTGATACTCTTTCACTTCGGATACTCTTTAACCTTTAGTAAAACTGTTTACTACTGTAAAATCTGTTTTGACGGTAAAATCAGCAAACTGATTTTTCTTCTTTCATCTGTTTTTCTTCCATTCTTCATAGTAAATATGTTAGGGATTTCCAATCCTCATTTTTATGAATTTTTATATTCTTTAATTTCCTAAATTTCTCATCAGCTTTAGTATATCTAGCAAAGGTTGGCTTTATGACAAATACATGTTTTGTCTCATGTTGCAAGTAAAACAAGTCCTCAAAATTCTTCAATAAGACTTTCCCTGTTGGAATGCCTTGGCCTTGTGGCTTATTTACCTGTTCCTTGGAAAATTTTCTTATTTTTTTATCATAGTCATTATGGGGCATCAACTTGTCATTAAGAACCATAATATCAGGCAGTCCTTTTTGCCTCAAATTTGTGAACTTAACCATGAATCTGGTTATGGCAGTGTTCATAATTTCACATTTTTCTTCAAGTCGCCTCATCAAATTTCTCTTTGTAGTTACTTTCCTAATTTCTAGGATAGTTGTTGTCCTGTCATTGATTTTGAGTTCTTCCAACTCCTGTCTATTCTTGCTATTAAGGAAATTGACTAGCCTTAAATCTTCCTCTGGTTTATTAGCCAATTCACTTTGTGTCTTCTGAATTTCAGTTTGTGCTGCTAGTAGTAACTCTCTTTGCTCATAAATTACCTGAATTGAAGGCCATACATCATGAATGGATTCAATGATATTGTTCCAAAGGTAATTTTTTATGTATGATATTTGTTTAGTCAAGATTAAGTCATCTTGCAATTTCTTCAGCTATTCATTTAATCTGATGGCCTTCTGTTCATGTGTTTTGGCATTTATCTAAGCCAATTTGTTTGAAATCTCAAGATTTTCTACAATTTTAGTCAATCTGTTGATCTCATTTGTCTTTAAAGACATATCTTCCATTGCTTTCACTAGTTGGCTGGCTTCATCTGTAGGCTGTACTACCGTTGTATGGGATTCAATAGCTGAAGTTGTGGCAGAGGTCACTGGCACTGCAGTGGCCAGTGGCTCTTTGGGTGCCAAATTTTCACCTAAAATTGAAGGCACTGGTGTAGTGATAATTGGAATGACTGTAGGAATCTATGGTTCTTTCACTATTTCCTTTTCTTGGACAAGCTTGTCTATCTGTATTTCCATCTCTTTAACTTGGGCTGTCAACTGCAAGATGATATTCATCATGTCATATTTTTCATTTTGTTCTTGTATGATCTCCTTTGTTTGAGGATGTTCAATTTGAGGAAGCTTGAGCTGTTTCCTCAAAGCTGCTATATCTTCATTCTTCTTTTTTATCAACAATTCTGCTACTTTGATATTAGCAGGATCATATCCCACCTGTAAAACTAATTCTTCTAAGAATTTTATCCTTATATCCTTGGCATACAATGAGGCTTTGTCCATATTCATATGATCTTGCATGTTGAATATGGTGTTTTGGATATTTTGAGCACTCATGGACTTTGTTGTCACAGTAGAGTATAACATCTCTGAGCTTTGCCTGTGAAATTTTATCTGATCTAATTCATGAATACTATCAGTGGCTACTTCAAGATCCAATTTTTTATAATCGACAACAATTTTGGCACTGATACTATGGGTTGCAAGAATGACATAATCAAATTTTTACTTGAGTAGTCAGAGGCTGATAGAAATCTGTTTTGATTACCTGGCTTTTGCTTAAAAAACTGAGAGTAAATTTCAGTTTTGATTTCTTCATTCTTTAGTTTGATCTGTTTATACTTCTCTTTAATATCCAAGACTTTTTCCTTAGCTGAATGTGAGGAAGAAGCTTCCATGCTTTGCTGTCTCTCCATTAACTGTGTATCTTCATTGTTAACCTGTTCTTCATTCTGATTATTAGGAGCTGATTCATTTATGATGACTGTTGCAGTATCAACATTAGTTTCTGGTGCACCTGTATCATCTATGTCAATTGTGATTTTCTCTTTACTAACTGAGCTTAGCTTGGGCCTTTTGTTGTAGATTATCTTAAAATTAGTATCAATGGTAGTTTCTGCTGTATAAGCTCCCTCTTCCCTGATTCTCTTAGTGGATCTATCTGGTTTTTTGGAAATTTCCAAAGTGTGACTAGTATCCCTTTGGTTCACTGCACCTGTTAAAGTATTTTCAACCCACTCAATATGATTAGCAAACTTCTCTATTTATGGTTTTGATTCATGGATAAAGGGTGTTCATTTACATTTCACCCTTAATTTACTCAAGATCCCTTGTGGATCATAATTCCATGGGAAACTTTCTTCAAATATGAATTCCAACAATTTCTTAGTTACCTCTTTCTTTGCATCTCTATGGTTGCATATGAATGGCCCTATCTGATTCTTTAACTTGAATTGGGTTTTCTTCTTAGCTTCCATGAAATTAACAGAATCAGAATTAAGGATCTGCCTGATATATTCCAAGGCAAAGATCCTCATAGAGACATGTTTAGGTAACTTGTAAGGTAACAAGCTTTCCCCAAAAACTTTGATTTCAGTATGCTTCTCATAAAGGTACCAATCACCAACCTTACTCTGTTATGATAACTGCAAAATATTTTTTATTTCTTCATTAATTCTTGGCTGTTCTACTTTGGCCAACATTGTTATTACTGGATGCAAAAATAATTCTGAAAAGTATGAATATGTGAAATTTGTGCATTATTTTCTGAGAAATGTAGTCCAAAAGATAACTGATAGATGATTCCCCTCTATGTCAAGTTTTTGTAAAGTAACTGGAAATATGTCTAATTGGAAATATAGAAACATATGAAAAAGGAAAGAAGTATATCTGAATACTCCTTCAATAGGAAAATTGGTCAACTGATAATGGATACTATCTGCAATGAAACCAACATAATCAAAGATGATTGATGGGGGTTGAACTTGAGAGAAAGTGGATAAGAATCCCAATATGGATTCATCAGTATGCTCATCAGTGAAATATCCAAGGATGAAGGAGAGCATGGAGATTATATGTCTTGAACCTTCTGGGAATTTTTCAGTAGACTATTGAGGATTTATCTTTGGAATTTCTACATGTGAAGGCATGAATGTCTAAAAAATCATGAATCTCTTGGGAAAATATAGGCCAATATATAGCTGGGTTAAGGCCTCTATGGATAAGGGAACTACTTGGGGGTCAGGCTGAAGCTGCAACATCTGATTGATAGATTGAGATGTGATAGTGAAAAGTACTTCTTTATCAGCATTGATTATGGCTCTTTGATCAGGGACATAATACTTCTGACATAATCTGATAATTTCTTGGCCTGGGTGAGTTAATAGAACATCATATTTGGGAAAATTGGATTCCCAAATATGTATTTATTCTCCCTTATCTAAATATTTCTCAAAACACCAGTTATGGATCTCTATCAAGTTAAATTCCATAATAGGATCAGCTATCTTGTAATCAATATCAGCTAGGGGGATATGTTCAACATCAACTACATGTGGTTGAAGAGGATTTACCACTATGGCAGTCTTAGAAGTGATAACAGGGGTTGGTTTAGGTATCTTGGAAGCTTCAGGCTTACTTATACTCTTCTTTTTAGGAATTTTGGGTTACTTCTGCAAGTTTAAATAGTTTGCAAGAGTAATTTACTTTAGCAGAGGATATTTTGGACCAATTTGGCTAAGGATTGCTTTTTCTTTGGGATTTATTTCCAAATAAGCCTGTCAAAGAGGCTTTAGAGGCTTTAGAACTGGTTTAAAACAGATAACAAGGGTTTCCTGAGTACTTTGACTGAGAAATAGGGCTTCAGGGTACCTGCAGAGGTTTTCTGGCCTTTTTCATAGTTTTGAAATAGATCTTTAAACTGTAAAAGCTTGGCAATTTTCTCAAAATAGCGTCCAGCAGAGAGACAGGGTTTCTGGAAAAAAATTGCCACAGTTTGGCCTGTTTTTGGGAATTTTTTGCAGTTTACTTAATCAAATTTAAATTAAATATGTTTTCTCTCTTTTAAAATGTTTTTCAACTTGATTGCAGGTTCTAATTTGAGAAAAATACCTTTTGTGTTGTAGGTATCGGCTTTGGAAGAGTTCTGAGGTTGTGGTTGAGTTGATGGTTACAGTTTCTTATTTGGAGAAATGCACAGCTCATCAACAGTCTTCAAAGGTTTCAGGAAAATATTTGCAAGCTTCGGGCATAAAAATGGTAGAAAAGGGCTTAAAATTCGGTTTTTATAGTCGGGGAAATTTTGGAGAGGGTATAGTTTTAAAGCGCAAGAATATTTGATAAATGAAATTCATTTACAAGGGTTTATTATGCATTTTGGGTATTTTAATCTAGCATTGAATGCATGTCACATCAGGCAGGAGGGCGGTTTTGGAATTTCGAAGGGACAGAAATCTAGTGGTTATCGCACAGGTTTTTGGTGGTAAATGGTTTAAGGCTCAACCCACGCGATCCAGTAAGGAAAGGCCACGTGGAGGAGAGAGGTTAATGGGAAACCACCCATTTCGTGTGGCTTTGGCGTTTGGATGGTCGGGCATCTTTTTTACGCGTTCTCCACTTTCAACTGTCGGATCTGAGAGTTGAATGCGAACGGTCAAGATCATTTCGAGAGTTTCTTTGAAATGGGATGGTGGGACTGGGATGATATATGTATGCGGATGAGTTAAAATACGTTTAAACCTTTATGATATAGCTGAGGGGTAAAGGTTTAAAATATATATACAACGTTTTAATCAAATGTATATGGGAGCAGGCTTTTATGCATAGGCGGCAAGGGTTTACTTTATACATAGCGGAAATGACTTTAACCTTTATAAAAGTGTGTTTTAATAAAGCTTAAGCCTTTGTGCTTATATAATATGGCGGGGGGAGAAATATAATACATTTTAACTCAAAGCATCTGAAAACATGTTTTAATAAAAACATATGCGGGCGCGATAGTATATTATATAGTTTTCAACTTCTTTGAATAGTTTAAAAACTATAGGGGAGGGTTATTTCAATAACGATAGGTTTAGACCAAAGGGCTTAAAGTTTGGGGTTTTTATTTATGCACGTGGGGATAATAGACTTTGGTCTTAAACGTTAAAATAGTGGGTTTTTGGGGTATTTTAAATATAAGGGAATTAATAACTATGGGAGTGTATAGTTAGGGTTTTAATAAAAATATGTTAAAAGTTAATATGAAAGGGTAGTGAAATGTAAAATAAAACACATATTAGCTCTAAGTAAAGTGTGAAAAATAAAGCAATACTCATCTTCATATTACTTCACTAATACTTAGGATAAATGGAATTTTGAGGGTTTTATGAATGCTTTTGAAGGAATGAAGTTAATTATTTGAGATTTTAGCTTTACTAAGCAAGAATGTGTCTGTACTTAGGAAAAAGGGGTTTTAATGTATGAATGAAGGGTGAATGATGATAAATGTGGGTTTAACATAAGAAATCAATATTTTTAACTAACCAGTCATCGAGCCTTGGGTCCGGTCCCAAAAAAAGTCAGAGAAATGCTCTGAGCCTATTTGAATGATAGCTTAGAATACTGAATACTTATTGGGGAGGGGAAATTAGTGATTTTTTCCCAATGATGATTTATTACATGCTTGCTCCACTACTTTCTACCTACCCAGCTTTATTCTAACATTTTTTCTTCATTTTTGTAGGTGAATTTAGGCTTGCAAACTTAAAACATTTTCTTTCAAAGAATAAATCTATCTAATTCTACCTTATTTCATCCAAGCGTTCATATTAAATTGTTGAGCTCCTCATTATTCTCTACCTATCTACTGATTTTTCAAGTTTAAACTGTTTGACAAATCTTTATTCACTATCTAAAACATTAAATTGAAAACATGAAAAGTTAATATTAAACTGTTTAACTGATCATGGATTATGGCATTTATTGACACTCTGCACATAATCATTATTCTTGCAGTAAAAGTAAAATTAGTAGCATTTGAACTTGCTCACTTTCAGATCTTATTTTCATCTCTTTTTCTTTTGGGGTCTATATTTTTCTAAGTCCTTTGATCTTTATTTTAGGACTTTTTACCCTCTTTTTGGTTTTTTATTATTTTTTCATTTTTTTTCAAATATGGGAAAAAAACTTGCAGAAAGCAAGGTATGTACATATTTACAAGACTATCAAAGTCAATTCAAAAGTTATGAATCCTTTTATTTATAGGACCTTAACAATGGTTTCACATGGGGATGGTATTTCCTGGTGAAATGTCAAGAACTCTAAGACTAGTAGCCTTTTTGATCTTTGACTGTGATGATCCTGTAAGTGTCTTTTGATTTCTGCAACAACTCATATTTATGAAATTTTACCTCTCAAATCTTAGGGCCTTCTCTCCGAGCTTCAAATTTGTAAGGAAAATATCCAATCCAATATAATATCTTCAATGTATATGTACAATGATCAAAAGTAAATGAGACTAACTATTAGTTAACTCAGATGAATTATAGTGCTTCAACATTCTGCCATTTACTGGTCCTTCTTGCAGATCTGCTCCATCCAATTATTTCAATAATAAAGCATTATTACCTCTGTATCCATAAATCACATAAGGTCCTTTCCACAGAAAGTCAAACTTTCCATGTTTACCTTTGTCTTTTCTTCTGGAATCCCACTTTAACACTTAGTCTCCAATGTAAAAATCATCCTCTTTACTCTTTTTATCAAGTTTTCTTGATTTTATCCTGGATGACTTAGGATTTAACATAAAATTCTTCCCTTGTTTGCTGCAAGTAACTGGTTTGGTTAATCCTTCTCTGTATATCATTAGTTTCAACATGTAATTCTTGGATAATTTTCATCACTGGAACTCTTAAGGAGAATGGAAAAAAAACATCCATTCCATAAACAAGCTGATAAGGAGATGTACCAATGGATTTTTTAGTAGTAAATCTATCTTCCCATAAGGCATTGACTAATTTCTTATTCCAAGATTTCTTGTTATCTTCCAGTAATTTTTTAATGATGTTTACAAGGCTTTTATTAGAAGATTAAGCTAGGCCATTACCCTAAGGGTAATATGCAATATAGTGGCCTAGGGTAATATGGTATTTGTGACAAGGCAAAAAAAAATTATCTTTTTGGATTTGAATGCTGTTGCATTATCGATAATTATCTTTTAAGGGCATCCAAATCTTGAAAGAATGTTATTTTCTAGGAAGGAAATAATGACTGTATCAATGGCTTGTCTAGAGGGTATGGCTTCAATCCACTTTGTGAAATAGTTAGTGGCAGTCAAAATCCACTTATGTTGGCCTGAAGAGGGAGGGTGAATTTTACCAATGAAGTCTAAACCCCATTGTTGAAATGGCATCTCAGTTGAAATAGGCTTTAAAGGTAGGGGTAACAATTTTTTCTTGCCTTAAAAAATTTGGCACTTATGACATGAAGTAACAAACTTTTTGACATCAGAAAAAAAGGTATGCCAGTAGAAACCAGCTCTCAGGATCTTGTCAGTAGTAGTTTTCCAGTATAAATTTCCTCCACAGTCACCTGCATGAAATTCTTCAAGTATTTTGTCAGCTTCTTCCTTTAGCAAACAATTTAACAGAATCCTATTACAATCTTTCTAGAAGAGTGCATTATCTAAGATACAAAATCTTACTGCTTTAAGTTTTAGAAATCTAGCTTTAGTTATTGAAAATACAAGGGGAGCTTGTAAGTTTGATAGTAAAAATATGATATCTGAATGCCAAGGTGAATCTGAGAAGGCTTCACTGATCATTGGAGTCGCCATCTCTTCCTGGTCATCAAATTGAGCAATGAAATTTATATCTAGCGCATTACAGTTAGATTCAACCATAAGTCTGTCTAATCCTTGACCTTTGATAAGTTTTGTGGGTTTAATCTCTATGTCATATTCTAGGATAGTGGCAATCCACTTACTTCTTCTTCCATCAGGACCATCCTGAGTAAGAATTTCTTTTGCTACAAGATTTGGGACATAGACAAATATGTGTGAATAGATAATATAAACTCTGAAGTCTTTGATGGCCTTTACCAAAGCTAAGGCTTGTTTATCCATTATGTTATACTTCAAAGGGGAATCTCTAAGGGTCTTACTGAAGAAAGCTATGGGCTGTTCAAATCCTTGGTCATTTTTCTACAGTAAAACTGCAACAATAGTATGTTCTGAAGAAAATGAAAAAATTATGAAATCTTTCTTAAAATCAAGACTTATTAGGACTAGAGTTTTTGTTAAAGCCTGCTTAATGGATTCGAATGACTGTTTGGCCTCAGCAGTCCACTTAAGAACTGAGTCTTTTTTAAGCATGTTGTTTAGTTCTCTAACTATCTTAACTAAATTTGATATGAATATTCTTAAAAAATTAATCTTACCTAAGAAAGCTTATAACTCTTTGATATTTTTAGGTGGAATGATGTTTAGAATTGCTTCTATCCTAACAGGATCTATTCTAATTCCTTCTTTAGAAATTATATGTCCAAGTAACTTGCATTATTCTAATCCAAATAGACTTTTCTTGGGGTTTAAAGAGATGCCAAATTTCCCACATTTAATGAAAACTTGTCTCAAATGATCCAAATGTTCATTATCAGTTTTGGAAAACATAGTAATTTCATCTAAATAAATTACCAAGAAATCATGTATTTCCTTTGCAAAGGCTATGTCCATAGCTCTTTGAAAGGTTGCCCCAGCATTGATCAGACCAAAAGGCATTTTTACATACATAAAAGTGCCCCAAGGAGTGTTGAAAGCTATTTTAGCTTGATCTTCTTTTTGAACTAGAATTTGGTTATATCTTGAAAAACCATCTAACAAAGAAATCCTTGAAGAAAGAACTACCCTTTGTAATATATGATCCATTTTAGGTAAAGGGTAATTATCCCTTAAAGATAATTTGTTAATATTTCTAAAGTCGACACATAATCTAATCTCTCATGTTTTCTTTCTTTTTGGAACTAGGTTTGAAACCCAATCATAATATCCGATTGGTGCAATAATATGAGCATCATACATTTTTTTTACTTCTTTCTCTATCAAAGGTAATAATACAGGGTTAATTCTTCTCAAATTTTGTTTGAATGGATTTTGATCTTATTTTATTGGAATTTTATGTTGGATTATGTTGGTATCATAAGATTTGAGATCTTCATAACTCCGAGAAAAAACATCTTGATATTCCTTTAAAAGAGCAATATATTTATCCTTTTCTGATTGAGGTAAGGTTTTGGAAATTTTTATCATTTTGGGTTTTAACTCTGTACCAATATTTCATTCTTCTATATCAGATCTAACTGGCCCCATTTTTGGTTTTCTAGCTACATCATTGGAGTCAAAAATATCTTCCAAAGGAGTTAAGCCTTTCGGTAAGAAATTATCCTTAAGATTTAACATGTCAAATTCATCATCAACAATTTCTTCAATCTCTACTTTCTCTAAGTTATCTACATCTGATTGACTAAATCTAGTTGGTTTAGAAAAATTTACTGTATTCACATCTAAGCTATTGAAATCAACTTCACAATCTAAATCTTTACCTATAGTACAATCTGAATCTATCATACAGTTTTGAAATTCTCCTTCATTGTTCATAAATTTGTAAATATGTTCATCTTGAGAAAAAAATTGCCAATAATTTAGATTATTTGGAATGATTGGTCTATGCTTGAACTCAGCAGTATATCTGTGATAAGGTTGGAAAGGTAAATTGCATGTACTAGCAAAGGTTGCTAGACAGTGAGCTTGTATATTTTGTTTTTCTAGGTATAGCAACAAATTTACATTCCAATAAATCATCAGTTAAATCTAGCACAGTGTCTCTGTATCGACTTAATCTAGGATTATAAATAGAATATACTCCATTTATTTGTTTTATGATCAACTCTGAATCTCCCATGATTAATATTCTTTTTCCTCCTGAGTTCCTAATGATTTGAAGTCTTATAATTAAGGCTTCATACTCAACCATGTTATTTGTACATTTGAAATTGAGCCTGAAAGCATGGCCTTCTGAGTGATTAGTTTCCATGTTTGCTATCCAAACTCCTACTCCTGCTCCTAATTTTTTTACTGAACCATCAAAGTCTAAATTCCATAAGGATTCATGAAAGATATTATCATTGTTTGGTGTTTTATTTTTGTCTATTAGTTCGGTTTGGATTTCATTAGTTTCGGAGTTACATAAGATAAAATAATCAAGATCAGTTAGTGTAGAGTAAATTGGATAATCTATAGATATTTTAGCACTACTGACCATGTACTTCATCAATTTTTCTCTATATAACTTTTTAAGCTGACCAAACACTGATATAGTAGCATAAGACATGTCCAGTTGTAGAGATCCCTGTAACTTTGCTCCCCATGAGCGAGAAAGTAACATTCCATATTTAGGTGGGATATTAGCTACTACAATGTCCATTAATATGCTCTTACCAGGATACTGAACTAGTGTTACACACAAATCTTTGATTAGTCCTAAGCATTTAACTTTACTTGAGTCAAATGAAAACAAATTTTTGTAGGGCCTAGTTATTTCTAAATTCAGATTTTCCATTATGGCTTTTGACATCAAGTTATGGGAAGCTCCTGAATCTATCATAACGTTATGTAGGATTTGATCATGAATGGTAAGATTGATAAAAAATGGAGGGACTACTCCATCTGCATGTTTTCCATTCACACCTTGGCCGAATATCAACTCTGGTTGATCATCATTCAAATTAATAGCATCTTCACCATCATTCGTATTTAGTGTTTCAGTGAAAGTTGATTTGTATAAGTCATGTTTTACTAATTCGGTTAAGGGAATTGGTATTTTCAACTTTGCAATTTCATTTCGAATATTAAATGAAGGTTGAGACTTACTGATCTGAATTGATTCTTCTTTGGTAACTGTAGTTTGGCTTGGTTTGTTGTGTGTTTCTACAATTATGTTTTTATTTTCAATTGGTTTATCATTCTCTGTCTGAGTTTCCTGTGTTTTACTGCTCCTAACTTTCTTTTTAGGTGTTGTTTGTGAGGCAGTAGAAGTTTTTTCAGACTTAGAACTATCAGCAGGTGTTTTTGAAATATCAGTTTTTGGATTTACTGATTTAGGATCAGCAGAGGGTGTTTTGGGATCTAAATTTGCTGATTTAATAGAATTAGAAGTTCTTGTAGTAGCAAATTTTTGTGAGTCTTTTGAAGCTTGAGAAAATTCATTAGTAATATCAACAATTTTAGGACTTGATGCTTTTTTAGGACTATAAATGTTTTGGGAAGAATTTGAGCTTTGCTTATTTTCCCTTGGAGAATTTGAAAAACTTTTGTTTTCAGAGTTTCTACTATTTTATTATTTTGAGTTTGGGAAGTTCTTTTGGTAGAAGACTCATTGTTTTTCTTATTTCTAAGGTTATATTGACTATGTATTTCATTTATGGCAAAGTCATAACCCTGTTTATAATCAAATAATTCACTAGAATCTAATTTGAGCTGTTGGAGTTCAAATAATTTCTGATTTTCATGAGTGAGGAAAATAGTATTATCATCATATATTCCCATTAAATGATTCATTAAATCCTCATCTTCATCATTATTCTGAGAAATTTCAGCATAGTTCTCTTGGAATGGGGGCCTTATTGTCTGGTTTGGTGCTGTTTCTTTTGCTTTTCCTTGGTTTTTGTTTTTCCTAAAATTGGGATTTCTAATCTGCTGTTGATTATCCCACGGTGGTCTTATTTCTATATTATCTAGTCTATCCATCATCCTCTCTAGTGTTTTAGCTAAGCTGTCAATTTTTGCATCTGAATTTGAAGTTTCTTATTTAATGGGCACTCTTCTTTCATTTCCGAGTCTAGATTTTTTGGCTAAAATGTTTATTTCTACACTAACAACATCTATTTGCATTTTTTCTAAGGTGTCTGCATCTCTTTCCCTTAATTGATAAGCCATATCTGCATCAAATCCATTATGGAATTTGAGCAGAACAGAATAAGGAGTAGGTTTAAGATTTTCAGGGATAGAAATATAGACACTATTATACCTAATGCAGTAATCTTGGACAGACTCATTTGGGGCTCTTTTCATTGCATCAAACTCAGATAGTATCTGGAGGGGGTTGTTTTTCTTTTCCCACTTATTTAAAAATAGACTATGAAATATAGCTAAATCAGTTACACTACCAACATCAAGATCTTTAAACCACTTCTTAACTTCTCTAGTCAGAGTTTGGGAAAATAACCTCATTTGAACATCTGAATCATCAATTTCATAAATTTCAAAGAAGCCTGTGATCTAAGTAATGTGTTGCCGAGTAGTATATTGTGTAGTGCTATCAAACTGTGGTATTTTATTATGATATTCTTGAGGCATGTCATGAAGCTATTGTGGTAATACAAGGGGGGCATACCTAGTAGCCATGCCTTGAAGTTTAGCTGGGCTAAGAGATAAAGTGGAAGAGCTTGGGGTTGAACTAGTAGTAGTAGCTGATGAACTAAAAACTGTAGTTGAGGAGCTAGGAAATGAATCTGGAATATATGTGGAACTATTAGGGAATGAGAATGATGTGTTTGTAGAACCTGAAGGTAAACTAGTGGATATAATGGATGAAGTGGATGGTGGAAATAGTATCCTAGGCTGTAAAGGCAGTCTAGGGATAAATGGATTTGTTGATGAATTGGTGTGGTATCTATATATGATGTAACAACATATAGAGATGAATCTTCTGTTGGTATTATTGTGGTATGTAATTGAGAAACTGGAGGTTTGTTTGCATAGGTTAAAAATTGAGCTAATTTAATAGCTTCATCAATATCCTTGAGAATAGTAACATTAATTTCTTCAACTTTAGTCTAATATTCAACTTTCTTTAATTTAGATTCAACTGAAATATTTTTCTGTTTTGTATTCAAGAATGAAATAAAAACAAGGTCTATAACAACAGTTTTCAGATCACTTTCATATTTAATTCTAAATAGAGAATGCTCAAATTTCAGATCAAAATCAATATCTTGCAGACTTACTAACTCTTGAGGTAATGAATTAACTCTTATTAATGACACTTTAGATTCTAAATTCTCTAATTGTTTTTTATTTTTTCCAATTCGGTCTGGGTTGTCTACTATAACAACAGGTTTAGGATCCGGATTAGACCTAGTATAGTAGGTTTTCCTAGAAGCCAGAATTACAAATTTTCAATACCCACAACTTATAAAAGTAATCTTAAAGTAAAAGGATGAATAAACTGATTTTCCTTCAAGACTAGTTTCATGACTGAGGATTTTTTAAGTCCCTAGTATGGTCGCTAGTATGTTATCACTCTAGTAATTCTAAAGTTGTGAAATTTTTGGTTTTTAGTCAAATAACACTAGAGGTAACCATAGACCTACTTCAAACTCTAGGATCTAGCCTTTCTAGGGTTCAGAGAGGGCTCTCTCTTAAAGATTTAACTTTGTTCAATTTATAAATGTTAAGCTAGTTATGAAAGTGCAGATTTGGTGGGAAAAACTCACTTGAAGGTATGAATAGAGGGATATCTACTTGTCCATTGGGCTATGGAGTCTAAATCAAGCAAACAGAACTAGGATCAAGGCAAAAAGGTCAAATGTATTTAGGGCAAGATAGATAACCCTTGGAGATCTTGGAAAATGGTTTTTGTGAGGTGGTATGATCAGGATAAAGGGAACTTAAGAATTTTTTGATCCGGAAAAGGGAAGTAGTAGATATAGGTCAAACGTGAGAGGGAGAAATTAAGGGTTCCCTACACCGGAAATCAATTGAAAACATAGAAATGATAACTAGTTAAAAACAATGTCCTTTTAACAAATCCTGTAGTAATACTCCTAGTTATACATTCAAATTTAGAATAAAAATAAATGGATGCATGTAACTTAGAAATATAACAGTGAAAAGTAAGGAAATAATTCACTCTAGATAGCTTATCATAGGGATCCTGAAGTATGATGCCAATTGAATTGATCCAGTTTGCTACTTGAAATTCGAACCACAAAAGCCTTCAATGTCCGACAAAAATATCTATAGTAATTTACAAAAATTTTATTCCACACAAAATACTTCTAAAGTTGAAGTATTTATACATAATGTCTTACAAAATATCCTAGAAAAATTCTAGGAATTAACTTAGGAAAATAAAATATCTTTACAACAATAATAGAGACCGCTGCTTAACAAATCAGCAAGCTGTCCTATTTTATCCAAAAGAAATAGAACTGTTTTGGTGACAAGAAGCTGCTGGTTGCCTATGTGTCCTCCTTGTTGGCTCTTAGATATTTTTGGGAATATGACCTGCCTTGTTTGATACTATTCCTCTAATACTCTTTCACTTCAGATACTCTTTAACCTTTAGTAAAACAGTTTATTGCTGTAAAATCTACTTTGATAGTAAAATAAGAAAATTGATTTTTCTTCTTTCATCTGTTTGTCTTCCATTCTTAAAAATAAATCTGTTAGGGATTGCCAATCCTCATTTTTAAGAATTTGTATATTCTTTAATTTCCTAAAGTAAGTTTTCACTGGTTAACGGGAAAATTGATCTATAAATTGTAGAACTGAAGTTGATAATGGTATTCGGAGATTTGGAGTTTGTTCTATCTGTGTGTTTGTTATACTTCTATCTGTGTATTTGTTCTACTTGTGGTATCAGAGCCATTCTGGTTCTTTGTCTAAGTTTGGTCCATTCTGTTTCACTATTGTTCTCATAAATCCATCAGTTATTTTTCTACTTTGTTTATGAGAGAATAATGTTTGGCGAACCTGCCGATAACTTCTAATTAGACTGTAAGGCCACTGTCGATGCGACGAGGAGACCAGGGGAGTCATATGCTGCCATTTCCAGAGGCGTGATAATTAGTCGAGGAGTTTGCAGGTGCACTATTCATTCTTATCTTTGATCCATGGTTGAAAATGTTGATAGATTTATTTGAAGTACTCCAGAAGAAAGAAAAAGAGCTCATTAGAAACGTTGGACATTTTTATCTAAGTATCTTAATCTTCCTTCCAATATAAACCTGTATGATGAAATGATTGTTTCTCAAGAATTTGAACCACAGCCAAACTGGACATTGCCAGAGATTGATATAGATACGATCTATTGTCTTCCTGCATTTCAATTTAAGTCGGATCAGTTATTTAGATTTACATAAGTAAATATTCCTATCTCAGTAGATCAGTCTATTTACCAAATACCTCTCATTAAATCTAAAGATGTCCAATGGAGTATTGAACATGGCTATAACTATATTCATATTGGAATGATCCAATTTGGAACTAACCCTTTGGTGCGACCTGGTTTAAACACTTCTTGTTTAACCTATGTTCTAGACAGTCATTTGAATCAATTTCAAGATGCTTTATTAGAAGGTTTTCAAAGTCCTTTGAACAATGGTCCTGCTTGGTCTTCATTAGTCCCTAAATACCAAGTCTCTCTCTTGGACCCATATATCAATGACTTCCTTCAGGATTTTATCCAGTTTCATGGGTTTGATGTTGCCAGTCAATCACATATTGCCCAATTGCATACCACTGTCTGCCTTCTATTTGTCTCAGCCACTATGCCTCCTTTAAATCCTAAACTGAAAGATCGAATTTTAAAAGAAGGTGTTATTGTTGGTTCGGGTAATGTTGTCCCTCTACAAATTGGATTTTCTGAATGTACTCTTCCACCTGAATGGGATAGTACATATGTTCCTCTGTCTCAAAAGTACCTATTTCAAAGTATGAAGTTGCTAATTCCGAACATAATGGTCAGCATAAAGACTGTCATGAGTGTGTGAAAAAAATTATGACTTCAGATCTTAAGAGCTTCACCTTACCAAGAGGAAAGGAAGGTCAAATAATGCTAATTCCAGAAAGGTATCTTGAGCCTGGAAATTCAAGCAGAACTTTTAGGAATGGAACTATTAAATCAGATTTTCAATGGTTACAACTAAAGAATCTAACAGAACCTGAATCTGAAGAGTCAGTAAAGATGCAGAATTTTTCTAATTATCAGATCACATGTATGTTGCAAAACCTTGATGATTTAGCAAATGATTTTGTAGAAATTAAAGAACATTTTAAAAAGCTGCACACTGGTTATTTAGATACTTTGGGTCTGCATCATGAAAATACAAAGGCACTAAATGATATCCGGTCAAATATGGGTATTGTTTCAAAAGCAGTTGATAATCTGTCTACTGTTCTAAAAAATGAACAGTCTCCTCCCAAATACCAAGAAACTGAACGGTCAAGTTATAAGTTGAAGTATCCCATTCCAGGCACTAACCAACCCAAGTCGGGACTTAGGAGCCTATTGTTTAAGGGGATGAATTTTCCAAATGAAGAAACAGTGAAAAATGTTGCTCTAGGAATCAATGTGGCTAAAGAAAAGATTGATTTGATTCGATCTAGGTTGGAAGCTCTTCCACCTGTGAGAAATCTGCCAAGAGGTTATGTCAGTCTTAGAGACCAATATGATAGGCAAGAAAAAGCTATCCACGTGTACTCATCATCCATGTATGATGAAGATGGTAATTTGAAAGATGAAACATGAATTCCAGGAGTTAAGACAGAAGGAGAAAGTAGTAAAAGACCAAGAGAAGATACTTTTTCCTTTACTAATAAATCTCCTAAGAGAGGAGACCAGCATAAGAAAACTTCTGCATTTTCTAAATATGCCAGAAATTTGGAAAATGTCAATGTCATGTTTGAAAACAATGCACAAAAGGGGTATGGCAATACTTTATTGTTCAACATAGATTGTCTGTCTCATGATAATGTTTTAACAGTCTTTCAAAATGTGCATGCGTGGGCCTTGCAAAGAAAAGTAGAATCTAAAGCCACATGGTCAGATATTGCCACACAAATCACCTGGGCTTTTACTGGTATTCTGAAACTATGGTGGGAACATCTACCAGAAGGGGGAAAAATACAATCATAGAAGATGAAGATCCTTTGCAAGCTCTATTTGAAGCTTTAATTCATGAATTCCTTGGAGCTTTACCAACTGATTCCTCTCACCATTCTCAGATGTTTCTTTCACAAAAGCTCTGTGATATTGATCAGTTGCAAGAATATTACTGTACCATGCAATCACTACTTTATAGGAAAACTGATCCTCATAATATAGCATATTTGAGGTATTATGTTGCTTCATTACCTGGCAGGATTCCAGAATTGATCGAGTCCTATTTCCAGACAAACAATGTTCAAATTGAAGGTTTTTCTTTTGCTTCATTACATCAGTATATTGTCACCATTTTACAAAAAGAATGTGCTGCAGCAATGGTGAAGAAAAATTTCAAGAAACAGATGAATTTTAGTTAGAAGATGTGTAATAATTTCAATGAGACTTATGATTTTGGCTTTCAAAAATTCAAGCAAAAGAAAAAGAAACATGCTGCTAAATCCTGTGATTGTGATGTGTCCAAAAAGCCTTATAAAAAAAGAACATTCTATCCTAAGAAGTATTCTCCAAGACAGAAATTTGGTCGCAAAAGATATGTTTTCAGAAGAAGAAATAAACCTTTTGATAAACCAAAATGTTTTATTTGTGGTAAAGAAGGACACTTTTCAAATAAGTGTCACGAGAAGAAAGGGAAAAAGCAAATGAAAATTATGGATATTTTCACCACCATACACAAGCCAGATGGATGGGATCTAACATCTCATTCAGGAGGAGAATATTTTGAAATTTCAAGTTTAGAAGATGAGTCTGATGATTTGTGTGGAAAATTTGATGATCTCCATGTTATGACTGACTCTGATTCTAATGAAACATTTGTGTTTGAATGTAAAATGTTCGTTACAATCCTGTGCAAAACCAGATAGAAGATGTCAAACGAAAACTTTCTAATTTATAGTCAGGACAATTAACAGTTAAAAGAAGACTACAAGAAAGATTGAAGGCTTTGGAAGATCAACTTCCCACAAAGTCAACAGTTGATATGTTTGGAAAAGAAGAATCAGATTTGGAGGAAGAAGGTTGGTTCTTGCAACAAATTCCCATTGAGCCTGCTAAAGAAAGTGAAGAAGAAAAATTGAAAAGACAAGTTGACAAACTTGAAAAATCAATACAAGAAAGCATAAAACAAATGATGCTTCTTTCTACAAAGCTCCAAGAGGATATGGCTGCTTATGAATATTGCACTTCCAAATTGACCTAGTTCTATTGAACAAAGCAAATCAATACTCAACAGATAAATTGAAAAAGATTGAACTTGCAGAAATACATAGTATTGGTGATCGAGTGGTGATACCAATACAGATAAATTTGGAAGGTTTGAAAGCCTATACCCTTGATGCCCAAATCGATACTGGTGCCATGAGTAGTTGCTGTAAGCATGGTGCAATCCCTGAGTATTTTTGGCAGCCTACAAAAATAATTTTTAACGCTGTCAATAAGGAGTCAATAGAAATTAATCACATTGCACCCGATTTTTCCGTTTATATTGGTTCAGTTTTGACATTTTTTACTTTGTATAGTTTTGATTCAGGGTCTGATGTCCTGATCAGACAAGATTTTCTAAAAAAGCATTTGTTAGTAACTTTCGCCCATGATTCTTTAATTCCAAGCTCTTCTGAAGGACCAGTCACCTTTCCCTCCAAAAGTGACTACAAAGTCGTCATTGAACCAGATCAGCCTGATTTGGCTTAGATTCATTAAATGATTTGATCAAGATCCAAAAAATCGTCAAAAATGCTGAATCACATGGAGAAAAACACTTTCAAGCGTGGTAGAAAAATTGAAAAAGGATTGCACTGCAATTTTTCTAGATGCATTCTGGACCAGAGAAAAATATTTTGTGAATTTTCCATACAAAGAAGGTTTCTCTGCTAAGCCTCAAAAATCATCTGCTAATTACATGAGTCCATCAGAGCAAGAATTGTGTAAGAAGGAAATCACACAGTTGTTGGAACAAGGATTGATAGAACCATGTAAGAGCCCTTGGGCCTGTCCAGCATTCTATGTCAATAAGCATAACGAGCAGAAGAGAGGGAAGAAAAGATTAGTAATCAATTATAAAGCATTGAATGAAGCCCTGCTCCCAATCATGTATCCTCTTCCAAATAAGGAACTTATTTTAGCAAATATTGCCAACGCAAATGTTTTCAGCAAATTTGATTTGAAAAGTGGATTTTGGAAAATTGGTATTGTCCCTGAAGATATGTATAAGACAACATTTGTTGTCCCACATGGGCAGTATATGTGGAAAGTTATGCCATTCGAGTTAAAAAATTCACCTTTCAGAATTCCAGAAGCGAATGGAAGATATATTTGGTGGAGTAGAATTTGTCATTTTTTATATTGACAATTTGTTAGTCTTTAGCAGAGATATAGCACAACACAAGATTCATTTAGAAAATTTTTATGATCTTGTATATAAACATGGTTTGGTTCTATCCGATTCTGAAGAAAAATTCCAGATAGGCAAAGTCTCAATAGACTATCTTGGTCTACATATTTCTCAAGGTCATGTACAACTTCAACCTCATATTTTGACCAGCCTTTTACAATTTCTAGATCAGTTAAATGATGTAAAAATGGTGCAGAGATTCCTTGGCTGTTTGACTTATGTTCGACAATTTTATGAACAACAAGCTAAAGATACAAGGGTGCTACAACAAAGATTGAAGCTCGGAACTAGTTGGACTGAAGAAATGACTACAACAGTCAAGAATATCAAAGCAAAGATTCAGTATCTTCTAGGATTGAAACATCCTGATTCAAACCATATGTTTATCCTTGAAACAGATGCATCAGACCACACTTGGGCAACAGTTCTATTACAGAAACATGGAAGAAAAGAATTAGTTTGTGCCTATGCCTCAGGGGTCTTCAATAACATAAAGATCAAATATCCCTCATATCATAAAGTAATTCTTGTAGTCAAGAGAGGCATTAATAGATTCAGACTATTTCTCAAAAGTACAAAATTCATAGTCAGAACAGATCTTAAACATATAAAAGGCATGCTGTCAAATAAAAAATTGCTTGAACAAGGAAGTTCAAGAGTCCTTAGATAGGCACTATGGTTAGATGGGTTTGATTTTGAGATTGTTAATAAAGCTGGTACTAAAAATTGCCTTGCTGATATGTTAACCAGAGAAGGAGCTGAAGTTGTGATAGAAGTCAAAATGTTTCATTTTGGTTGGAAAAAAAAAGGAAGGGATGATGGAGCCTCTTCTTCCAATACATCAGTTGCAAGATTGCATGTGGATATTTGTTCAAATTGTGTTTATAAATATTGTTGGGATTGCGTTGCACAGAAGATCAAAACTTTGCCTCCAGAGGTTATACAAATTATCATGCAGAAATATTTTGATTCGACAAAATGTCAATATGGTTATACTTCTGAGCTACCATATAGAGATATGGTATGGAGTATCTTTTTTAACTTGGTGCATCGAGAAGGAAGAGAAATTTTTTATGCATACATCCAAAATCCATATTTAACATGGACTGATTACTTTCTACTTCATCAAAGGTGCAGGATAAATGGGAGAATGAAAATCTATATATTTACAGGGGAAGTCATTTCACCATTTTAAATCTGGAGTCCATGGTTTAAATTATTCTTATGTAAGTATCTTCCTTGCACTGATTATTTGGTTTATTTTACACCAGATTAATTTATTAGCAACCTCAAATTGGAATTGAATCTGGCAAGCAGACAGGGAAATATTTTAGAATTTGATTTGGTCCATGATAATACAATTGTGGATTTGACAGAAAACAGCGATGGGTCACCAAGTTTCAGTTTGTTTGTAATCTTCCGAGGAGATATCTCAGTTCCAGAATTCCATAGAGCACAAAGATAATTTTCAATTCCATTCAATAGTTGTATTATAGACCAACCACCCATTTGGATTTACAACACTATTCCTATCCTTTATCATGATGAATTTGAGCAACAATTATTGGATGCCCAGATTGCAGATAATGAGTCAGATTCGGAACCTTGGGAAAATAGTGATTAGATTCCAATATTTGTCCTTGTAAATATTTGATGGATCACTCAGAGATATCCATATCTTATCTTAATTATTATGTCTAGCAATAAGGCTTTCGTGGGGTTCGTCCTTTTAAGAATCTTCACTGTGTATTGTCCTTAAAGGATTTTGTGGGGTTCGTCCTATTAAGAATCTTCACTGTGTTTTATCCTTAAAGTTCTAGTAAGGTTTTTTCCTTGCGAGGAATCCTTACTGTGGAAATGATGTGTTATTTAAAGTAAAGAGCCGACGTCCTAGATTCCGGCAAAAAGTTACTTTAAGAATGATTGCAAATAGTTCTATTTAATAGGTAAAGTTTTCACCGGTTAATAGGGAAATTGATTTATAAATTGTAGAAATGAAGTTGATAATGGTATTCAGAGACTTGGATTTTGTTCTATCTGTGTGTTTGTTCCACTTCTATCTGTGTGTTTGTTCTACTTGTGGTATCAGATCCATTCTGGTTCTTTGTCTAAGTTTGGTCCATTATGTTTCACTATTGCTCTCATAAATCCATCAGTTGTTTTTTTACTTTGTTTCTGAGAGAATAATGATTGGCGAACCTACCGATAACTACTAAATAGACTGTAAGGCCACTTTCGATGCGACGAGGAGACCAGGGGAGTCATATGCTGCCATTTCCGGAGGCGTGATAATTAGTCGAGGAGTTTGCAGGTGCACTATTCATTCTTATCTTTGATCCATGGCTGAAAATGTTGATAGAATTATTTTAAGTACTCCAGAAGAAAGAAAACGAGCTCATCAGAAATGTTGGGCATTTTTATCTAAATATCTTAATCACCCTTCCAATATAAACCTGCATGATGAAAGGATTGTTTCTCAAGAATTTGAACCACAACCAAACTGGACATTGCTAGAGATTGATATAGATACGATCTATATTCTTCCTGCATTTCAATTTAAGTCGACTCAGTTATTTAGATTTACATCAATAAATATTCCTATCTTAGTAGATTAGTCTGTTTACCAAATACCGCTCATTAAATTTGAATATTTCCAATGGGGTATTGAACATGGCTATAACTATATTCATATTGGAATGATCCAATTTGGAATTAACCCTTTGGTCCGACCTGGTTTAAACACTTCTTATTTAACCTGTGTTCTAGACACCTGTTTGAATCAATTTCAAGATGCTTTATTAGGAGGTTTTCAGAGTCCTTTGAACAATGGTCTTGCTTGGTCTTCATTATTCCCTATATACCAAGTCTCTCTCTTGGACCCATATATCAATGACTTCCTTCAGGATTTTATCCAGTTTCATGGGTTTGATGGTTTCCAGTCAATCACATATTTCCCAATTGCATACCATTGTCTGACTTCAATTTGTCTCAACCACTATGCCTCCTTTAAATCCTAAACTGAAAGATCGAGCTTTAAAAGAAGGCGTTATTGTTGGTCCGGGTAATGTTGTCCCTCTACAAATTGGATTTTCTGAATGTACTCTTTCACCTGGATGGGATAGTACATATGTTCCTCTCTCTCAAAAGTATCCTCAGCTGCATAATCCACCTCAGTTACCACAAAAGATTGATCTAGTCAGTAAAGCTGGTGGTACCAAAAGTATGTAGTTTTTCAAACCAAAACTATCCCGATCAGGTTCTAGTTCTGCTTCTAGACCTTCTTATTCTGTTAATCCCATGTTTTGAGGAGGGAATGGGATTCCTAAATACTTCCAAACACCAAAATAATTTTTACCTTCAAGACCTCAACTATCCAAATCTTTAACTTTAGACTGTGATTTTCGCCAAGCATCTCCAAAGCATTATGTACCTATTTCAAAGTATCAAGTTGCTTATTCCGAACCTAATGGTCAGCATAAAGACTGGGCCAAGCTTAGAAAGAATGGAATAGATGAGGCTACCATCTTCCTTTTTGACCTTACAACCTTCTAAAAGAAGTCTAAGGGTCTTGAATTTGGACAAAAAGTCTTCAATAGAGGAGAAATTATTAGGGTCCAAAGTAAGCAACTCATTTTCAAGTTGGTGGGCCTTGATTTGATTTTGAATGCCAAAAACAATATTTAGCTTTTTTAGGGCTTCATCATGGTTGTCAATGTCAAGTATATGATATCGAAGATATTGAGAAATGGACATTCCTATCAACCCTCGTGTTGGATCTTGTTTATTTTCCATTTAGCGACTTTATCATCATCGAAAGGTTTAGTTTCTTGTCTTGTGGCTGTTCTATAAAGCCCTTTACTTCTAATTATATCTACCATATGAGGTAGCCATTGGAAATAATTGGTGTTGTTGAGAATAACCGGACATAAAATTTCCATTTTTAAAAAACATTGAAGCTGAAAAGAGCTGAAAATAACTCATGCAATGGAAAGATCTAAAAAAAATAGGCCGATTAAAAAAAAAACGGCTTCCGGATGAAGAAGTTATGCCTTTTTGAAAAAAGCTGAGTTGTAGATGCCGAATAGTTACGGGAACGATTTGAAATTTGATGATGAATTTCAAATTAAAAAAAAAATCCCACCCCTTTAACAATTTTTTTTTATAAAAATAGGCTTGAAAAAGAGACTTGAACCGAAGACCTCTATTCTCATAAACTAGCTTCTCACCAAGTGAGATAGTAAAAGGATTCTGTAATTGTTTGAAAGGAGGAAGGGGGTTGTTTTTTTTTTTTTAGTCTTTGATGTGCATGCTTTTTCCTGCAACAAAAACACAAAAATCCAAGCAAAAAAAATAGAAATGCAATCCTTACGGAAGAATGTTAGATTTTCGATTAGCCTTACCGACAACTATCCATTTTTTCACTATTTCTGGTTTCCCGAGATCGCACAAAGACGTGGGGAAATAGTATACGTAGCAAAAAAATCCCTTCTTCCTATTTTTGATTTGCCGAGATCACACATAGCGTAGAGAAAAGAGCATACACAGAGAAGAGGGTATAGATCCAACAAATAAATAAAACCTAAAAACCAAAATAAACAGGGGAACCGAAATAAGCAGAACTATTAACAAATATAATTGCAAAACAAATAATTTATACATCCAGATCTAAACTGACATAACTTGGGCAATCGGTTACCTTTTCACATGAAACGAAAGGCATTAATAACTGTAACAGACGCTCTGGACACAACAGAGTATTTCTCCAGGCCCAAAAATGTTCAAAAATAGTAGATCTAGAAAACGAAAGTCGCATGCAGTCAAACCGGCTTCAGATTTGGATCAAGAACGGATGAAACCCTCAAAATAGCTCTGATACCATGTAGGAATTTACAGGGTAAGTTCCGTAGATCAAAAACCAAATGTCACCGCTCACAAACAGATCACAAATTAGTACACCAGTATTATCACGTGGTTAAAACCCTCGAAGAGGGAAATAGTCTACGACCTGAGCCAACACACCCACTTCAGGAAATTTATTAATATAAAAAGAAAAGTTACATATGTTTCTCTCATAAACGGTTACCGGAAAAATGACCCTCCATACTCTTTAAATAGGGAGCATGGACCAATCGGGTGGTAAGCCACGAATCAAGTGTCGTTAATACCGAGGAGAGAGTGAACCATCAGATCACTACAAATCGTGACCATCGGATTATAAGTTAAAAATGTACATAGTAAAGAAACACACTTTACCTAACTCTACAGTAGACTAAGTTATTCTTAACTACTTCCTATGTGTCAAAATATCCTATCATTTTGAATCATATTGTATCGTGGATCATTGTCCCTAGTGTTATCACTCCCCCTTGCTTCCCAAGGCTGAGAATGGAGCTGAAGGAAGGTAACCACAAACCAACCTTTAGGTCAGGTAGCTAGCCCTACCAAGACCAGAGAGGGATCTATAAATGTCTCTTAGCAGCCAAAAGGATGAATGGATATAATGTTTTAGGCTAGTTATGATGCTCAGTAGGTTAGGGTTTTTGTTTGTTTGGAGTTTTGCTCGATAGGAATGACAGTTAGGAAACTAGGTTTATGCTTTTGGTCTGAATTCAAAGGTTTAGTTGCAGAGGTAAGGATGAGGTTAGGTAGGTAAGCTAAGAAGAATTCTTAATTTTTCATTGTGTATAGAGTGAACTGAGAGGGAGTCAGAATGAGCATTAAATTGAATTAATTCATTAGAAGAGCAGAGACACTTTCATGTAAATATTATAAAAATCAGAGCATGGAAATCATTATTTATGTCAATAAAATGATAAGACTTATAATATTGATGAAATATTAGTAACATAAAATTCAACATCATGAGTTTACAGAGAAAAAAAAATTCTCAAAGGCATACCACAAGAGTCTCAACACTATGTCTGCAACACTGTCCTTGATTTTATTAGCAAAATATTTTACAATAGCTCCACTCGAAAATAAAAACTATCCAACCTATAAAAATACTTGAGGTGGACTACTTATATAAAATAGAGTTCATGACACCTCATAGGGTCGAAATCATATCCAAAAGCATCATAATTACATCAGATGATTCACTTCCTAGAATCTAGGGAAGTTAGAAACATATCCCTGAAATTTAGCTAAAAAATAGGAGTGTGTGTCTCCTCCATTAAATTACATGTTTCCTCATCATAGAGGAAAAAAAAAACTCACACATCAATTTCCACCTCATGGGACAACTAGCATCAAATTTCTAGATTTTTCTGGGCATGATAGCTATCTGAAAGGAATCCTATGCAGAAATGTCGTGCCAGTTCAAGGGTGATTTTGACCCATTTAGGAGCATCCAAATGAAAATATGAAAGTTGTGCTAAGTATCCCAGTGAGTCTAGTTTCCAAATAACCTTGAATTTTTTGAAAGCACCCACATGAAGGCCTCCAAAATTGTTTTTTCCCAACCTCACTTTAGAAGCGTCGCGCCTGCTCCAAAACATTGGAAAAAGCAAATAAATGAGGCATTTTTTTGAATTTTTATTCAAAACCAAAGCCTTTCATGGGAAACCAACTCTAGATATGGCATGTACTAGTAAATATGAATGCATCGATGTAAGAAAAACTTGTTTGAAAGCTCTGAGAGAAAGCATCACGCGCGATGCTTATGTGGGGAAAAATTTTCCAGATTTGTGCAAAAATCACCAAAAATACAAAAAGAATTCAAAATTGACCAAAATTTGTTCCATAACACCTATAGAGGATGGGATAAACAACCATGGATGCCTCATCAAGGAGATCTAATTTTTCCTTCTCCTTGAGCTTCATTTCAGCTTCTTTGAGCTTTTTCTTCACTTGTTTAAGCCTGATTTGAGAAATTTTGTTCATGGCGCAATAGTGATTGGCCATATGCATATGGAGATTATTATTATTTTTAGGTTTCCTCAGAAGCTTCTCAATGTGTCCATTGAACCTATCAAGCCAATACTCTCTTTCTTCATTTATTTCATCAAGAATTAGCTCATCAAAAGTCTGCCAACCTGATTTAGGAGATGATTCTCTTTCTCTCTTAAGTACGTTCTGGAGGCCTCTTGTCCTTGGTCTTCTTATTTTTGTTCCAACATCTACATCCTACAGTTGATCATCATCTACCATCTCTTTTACCTTGCCTTTATCTACCTCAACATGTACCTTTGGCTTGTCTTGGAGGAGAAATTTCACCTTTAATTGAAGATTTTATTGCTGTAGGAATATGATCTGAGAGTTTGCAATTGATAAAACATCCCTAAAATCTGCTATTTCCTCATATTTCTCTTTTATTATTTTCTCAAATGAATTATCCTTCACCTGCTCTACCATGTCAACTTCTAGGGGCACTTATTCATCATGGTGCTGCAATGGTGACTCACCATCATGGCTAGGTGGCTGGTCCATTGTTTGTCTTTGATCATGTGTAGTTTCAGGTGCCAATACACCTCTGATGGTATTGGAAGAAAAAACGATTCTCTTTCCCTTCTCATAGGTTTGAGTGATCTCAACCCTAGGTGCTTTTGAAATCTGAGCCTGCCTACTAGAAGATCCAACCTCCTTTGGCTGTACTGATGCTGTGGTATGAACAATGGGTGAAATAGTATCAAGAACTGATGCTACTTTCTCCATGAAAACTTCCCAAGTCATGTTGTTTGCTGAGAGCTGGTGCATAATAATCATGTTTTCCAAACCATGGTGAAATAGACTAGATGAGGATTTCTACCTTTGCTATGTACTTTTTCCGCCATCTTGACCAAATTCCTGAATAGATAATTTGACAAATGGAGAGATTTGGTAGCTGTAAAGTGCATTAGCAACCTGACATGGTATTGGTACAGTTTTGAAAATATTACCTCACATGTAAAATAATTCATGATCAACTTCACTAATGGGGCATACTTATCAAGTAGATCCCTGAAATGGAAAACATGTTCAAGTTCATCTTTGCAATGAGGTTTTAGGATCATTGGATAATTTTCAAGGTCAAATTCCATGCCCTTAAACCTGAATTCTCCTTCATTTTGAATCCCTGTTGCTGAAGTGATGGCCTCTGCTGATATAGTGAATTAAATGCCTAAAATGGTGGCCTTGTCTCTACTAAATTTGGTGGAAAAAAGGGTAGACAATGGGGCATGACGTCCTACCTCCATGATCTTCTCACAAAATCTCAGACATCCAGTGTTTTCAAAACATATTTTGGCATATGGGGAGGCATTAAGTTCTTGAAATGTGGATGAATCAAATCTAGAGTGGTGACCTCCCTTGTGAGCTTTATTTTTAGTCTCTATACTACTTGTGAACAGGATGAAGACCTCCGAGATGAAATGAGTGGGTAGGGATGATGAATTTGGGAAAACAGGGGATATGGATAGGGTAGGTTTAGGAGTTGTGATGAGGTATAAGGATTTTGAGGAAAATTCCCCAAAAATTTGAGGCAGTAGGGTAATGTGTTAGCTTAAGGATACATGTGGAATTACTTGAAATAGATATGGGAAAGTGGATTAAGATAGGAAAACACAAATATTTTCCAATTTTGTTGTGAAAGTGTAGTGAGGACTTAGGGTTTTGATGGAAAAATGGTAAGGAGGCCTGTGAGTGGCAGGGGTTGTTCAGGGTAGGGTTTGTAAAGGATGAGTGAATGTTTAAATGGTAGGAAAAAGGGTCTCCAATGTTTAAAACCAATCAAGAAAGGAGAAAACCTAGAACATAGGAGAGAAAAACCCTAAGGATAGAAAACAATCATACAATCATGAATTGACTTAAAGAAGGCTCTGGAATGTCAACTTAATGGTTTTGGAGGCCATAGGAGGTTTGCACAGTGGGTTTGAAACTCGAGAAGTTGATTTGGAGGCTAATATGCAAAAATGTAGCACTCTTTTGCAGAAACATAGCGCTTTTTTTTAGAAGCATAGTGCCAATACTCAGAAGTGTTGCGCTGACCCAAAAACGTCGCGCTGCTCCTTCAGAAACATCGTAGAGCCTCCAAAAGCATAGAAAATTCGCTTTTCTTGCAAAATTTTCTAGTTTTCTTCCACCTTTGGAAATGGTAAGGTACTCTGAAGGTGAGAGATGCACTTTATCAAGCAAGGGAAGATAAAATGAGTGAAATAAATCACTTTTTCCATTTTATAACATCACTAAAAACACATTTATGTCATTTAGTGAAAACATGATTGTTTGAAGAACACTTTTCATTTTGAATAATTTGACAGTGAAAAAAGCTTTTGAAAGAAGAAAAACTGTCTATTTTTTATTCACCTACCTAAGCTAACTCCCTTTTATAGATAATTTTGTATGATGGAAATGAATGACCCTTATTTCACCTTCTTCATGACAAATTTTTAACTTTTTAGGGTGGCGAATTGAAAGACACCTAGACAATGACCTAGGTGAAAACACGATGACTTGACCTAAGACTCTAAATGAAAATGAAGGACATAACTCATGAAATGAAAATGACCGTGAATAAGCTAAAGGGAGTAGCTATTAAAGACATAGACTATCCAATGATCCAAATTTTATTTGTAAGTTGACTTGGAAATGTAAAATTTTGACCTAGGACCACTACTAGACAAATTTGAAAGAGTACTTATTGATCGTTGGATATTAGACACTAACACCTGGTATGAGAGTCCACACTCTCATATTATGATAATCATTATAGGTGCAGGAATTTACAGGTTAAGTTCCTTAGATCAAACAAAAAAGGTCACCGCTCACAAACATATCACAAAACAATACACCAGTATCATCACGTGGTTAAAACCCTCAAAGAGGGAAACAGTCCATGACCTGAGCCAACACGACCACTTCAGGGAATTTATTAATATAAAAAGAAAGATTACATATGTTTCTCTCATAAACGATTACTGGAAAAATGACCCTCCATGCTATTTAAATAATGATCATGGACTAATTGGGTGTTAAGCCACAGATCAAGTGTCATTAATACCGAGGAGAGAGTGAATCGTCAGATCAATACAAATTGTGACCATCCGATTATAAGTTACAAATGTACATAGTAAATAAACACACTTTACCTAAATCTACACTAGACTAAGTTATTCTTAACTATTTCCTATGTGTCGACACATCCTAACAATAGGGTGGCGGGGAGGTGCTAGATTGGTGCATGAAGTCACCTACAGGTTGGAGCCTGTGAACACTTCAGGGTGGTAGGTCGGTCTAGGATGTCGGGGCATCAATTTAGTTGAATATTGAAGAAATCAGGGCATTGGGGCATCCTTCTCGTGGGAGCTGGAGAATAATTATTTTATAGAATTCTAGGAAGTTGTACCTTTCATTTCAGTTGGGCTGAAGATTAAAGAATTTATTATAAAAAGTGTTCGGTGGTTTTTGACCTAGAGGGGGTTTTCCACCTAAAATTTGTGTGCCTATTGTGTTCTATTGTTTACTGTTGTTATTGGATAAACATAAAGAATAATTGAATATTAAAAAATTCTCTGAAAATATTTAAAAGTGCTAATTGATAATAAATATCGATTCACCCCCCCCCCCCCCCCCTCTCTCAGTATTTCCAACAATTAATATTAGAGCTTGGTTCCTTCAATAGAAGTCTAACATCTGGAAGGAGATCATGGAGTATACTAAGAATATAGTTCCTTTGTTTGATGGAAATAACTACGCACTTTGGATTGGAAGAATGTAGGTTCATTTGTTGGCGCATGGATACAAAGTATGGGAAATCGTTGAAAAAGGCTTTACAATGACCCATGATGAATAAGGTAAGAAAAACATGGTATATGATTCAAAGGATAAATATCTCATTATTAGTGGCCTTATCAAATCTATCTATCTTAAGGTACCGAGTTGCAAAACTGTTAAAGAAGTATGGGGCAAGCTTGAGAATATATATGCAAGTGACCCAAACATGAAATAAGCAAAGTGTCAAATTTACAGGGTAGAATTTGAGCAACTAAAAATGAAGGAAGATGAAAATATTGATGCATACTTACAACGTGTTGATGAAATAACCAGTGCATTGGAATGTTTAAGAGAACCCATCGACATGAAAATTGTTGTTCGAAAGATCCGTAGAACCTTGTGGGCAAGCTTCAACCCAAAGGCATATGTCTTGGAATATAGTTCGAATCTAACCAATCTCAGCAAAGAAGAATTTCATGGAGTGCTTACGACATATGAAATGAGGATTGAAGAAGAGGATGATACATCTCACGTAGAAACAACATTCGCCGCATCCAAGAAGACTAGTAAGGACAAGTATACTCTGAAAGCGAAAACTTGTAGTTGTAAGGAAGAAGAAAAGGAAGAATATGAAGAAGAATTTTCAGATAAATAATTTGCTTACTTCACGCGAAAAATAAGAACATGTACAGGGAAATTCAAAGGTAAACTTCCATTGATATGTTTCTATTGTGGTGAGGTTGGGCATTTTGTCGCCAAGTGTCCTAAAAAAATGAGGCTGTTACGAAAGGAAAGAAAGGTCTGAAGAAGTTCAACAATCGAGGCAAGAAGAAATGGTTTAAGAAGAGTTTCTTCTCCAAAGAAGATAGCTCCTCATATGATGAAGGTAGTGATAACGAAGAAGAAATCAACGAAATAATATTGTTTATGGCCAAGCATAATAAGAAAGAAGCATCTGATGAAGAAGGAGACGAAGAAGAAGATATGAATGAGGTTGAATTTCAAAACGAAGTGATCGGGGTTATCAAAGAGCTCAAGGTCGAGAAGAAGCATGTAAACACTCTTGAAGACAAATTAAAGATAGAAAGGGAACATATCATAAATATTAAAATAAAGTTTGAAGAATACAAACAAGTTGAAGAATCGCTTAGGGAATAATTAAAGGAAAGAAACAAGGAAAGATAAGCATTGGAAGCTGAAATAGTTTCTCTACAAAAGCAAGTAAAAAATGGAAAAGCTCTTCAAAACTACACCAAAAAATCCAAGGAATTGGAAGAAATCATCAACAATCAGCGATCAAACAGTGGCAAGACTAGTTTTCATTACTGTTAGTGTCAGAATTTGTAGTCTGCCATCAATGATCAAAATCAATTCAATTTAGGGGTCCCACTTAAGAAATTTTTTATCATTCCATTAGGTCATGCAAAAAATTGATTCACTGATGGTAGCCCTAGTCTTAAAACCTCACTCTCCCTCAAATTTTCACATTTTGTGAACCACCTTCATGTCTTGCTGAGCATAAAACAATCTTAAAATCTCATTTCACTATGTCATTATGTTAGTGAAAGTCAACCATGGAGTCAGGTCATCCAAGGTCCCATTAGGTCAATTAGGTTTCATTTTTCAAGGTTCATAACACACCATTTTATCTCAATAAGGTCAGAAAAGGTATGACAGTGACTCAAATAATACTTTCTCAATCATCTGCAAAGGATTTACTAGCATGTAAATATCATTTTTAAAGTTGTAATTTTGGTTTCAGAGTATGATTTTCATACCAAAATGTAATTTTATTCAAAAACATAGATGTTATTTATTTTTAATTTTTATGTAATTTTATTCTCATAATATGTAATAAGTTCTGTCCCAAGCTGCCAACTCAAATTTCACATGCCAAACTGAAGAGAAGAAAAGTCAAAGTGAAAAGTGCCAAAATCTAGCAACATGATCTTGCAAAGAAGAAAAATCAAAGGAAAAAAGGTAATCAAAAATGTTTTCAAAAGGTGAAATGAAACATTTTAAAAGTGGGTTTTCCGATCTAAATTCAAATTCACTTAAATATTTATGACTCCTTGACATAATTTCAAATTCATTTGTCTCCTCCAAACACCAAGCACGCACTCTAACAGAGCAAAATTTCGAGTTTCTGGGCGAAATTGGTAAAAAACCGAGAAGAGGGTGCAAACACTTAAGAGAGGGCACAAACCCTTAAAAGGGGGCAAAAATGCTTAAGCGAGGGTGCAAATGATTAAGAGAGGGTGTAAACACTTAAGAGAGGGTGCAAATGCTTAAGAGAGAGCACAAATGCTTCTAGTGCTGCGCAAATGACCAGGAAACCCCAGAAACACATTCAAGTGGCAAAACATCATTTCAAAAGCTTCATCAACCTACTCATTAGCTTCTAGAAAAAGAGTAAGATCTAATGCAATTAAATACCGTATTCATCAAGTTCATGTGTTGAGTGTTGTGAAATTTAGGTTGGAATTTGGTCTTTGAAAATTGTTTTAAAACCCTAGTATCCCCATTGCATTCTTGAAAATTTCCAAATTGCACTCCCTTACACCTTTATACCCTTCCCATAATTGCAAATACCCATTCCCAAACCCCTATTTTACAAAATTCCCTTTCGCTAAACCTTTCTCCCAAAATCTTAAGCCATAGATGTTACATTTACCTAGGCTCCCAATCCCCAAATCCCCATCCTAAATCTCATCATACTACTACTCCATATTCCCTCACCCATTTCATACATCCCTAGCACCATCTCCTTAATTTTCCCTTTCACGTTCCCCATTCCGAAAAACATATTTCACACCATCCACTTCCCTAAGGTTTTAATAAAAACACCATGGCAGAAGAGGAAGAAAACACATCATATAGTGAGGGAGAGGAAACTGTAATGAATAAATAATGTAGATAAATGATAATTAGTTAATTAGTAATTAGGCTGAAAGGTCACGTCTGATAAGACATGACCTTTCGTGAAGAGGCACCTGCGTGGGTATATAAGCAGGCCTCATTTGTAACATTCAATCAATTCATATTCATCATCTTTCTAATATAATATTTGTATCCTCATGGATATTCGGATATTTCAAGTCTTCTGGAATATTTAGTTTGAGAAGGAACTTTGTTCGCTTCATTTGGTATCACAGAAGTCGATCTTCTGGCCGCTCATCGCTGCACAGAGCTACGCTCCTTGATCCAGGCCCTTGGCCATTGAAATTCGTCAACTTTGTTGCCGTTGAAGCGTTTTGCTACACATTTGGAGTTTCTCCATTTTTGCCAGTAGGCCTTTGGCCATAAGAGAAGAAATATTAAAAAGGAAGAAGAGAAAAGTCAAAATATATTTAAAAAAAAAGAAATAAGTTAAAAAAAAAAGGGGACGTTAAAAAAAAAAAAAATAAAAAAAAAATAAAAATTCGAAAAGTCAAAAAATAAAAAAAAATAAAAATAAAAAAAAAGTAAAAAGAGAGATATATGTACATGTGAAGACAGTAAAATTAAAAAGGAAGAGTAAAAGTAAAATTAAAAGGGAAGAGGCTCGTGGTTTACAAGCTCATGGTTTTTGGGCCCATGGTATTAAAAACCCATTTCCCCTTTTCAAAACAACGTGCCTTTTCAAAACAAAGTGACTTTTCAAAAGGCACGTGACTTTTCAAGGTTAACAATCTTTTCCCTCATAATTATATATATATATATATATATATATATATATATATATATATATATAATTCAAATAATAAAATAATAATAATAATAATTATTATTATTATTTAAAAAATATATATATATAATAGAAATTATTATTATTAGTTTAATTAATTAATTAATTAAAAAAAAAAGTAGAAGAAAAAAAAGAGTATTTTGAAGTTATTAAAGATTTATAATCAAGGAAGTTTATAAGTTAAAAAGAGTGAATTTGGAGAATATTTATCTCAACAAGCAAAATGACATCTAATACAAAAATGGAGTCAGGACGATTTTTAGAATTAGGAACGCTACCTATAGACCCTAAAGCGCTACTTAAAGTTAAAGGAAGTATCGCAGGGAAAGATGTCACTATTGCTATATCACCCGCTGAAGAGAAAAATTATATAAACCCTAAAATTGCCAACCAGTTGGTGATTCCCGAGTCAAATATAATCGAAAAATTAGACATTTTTGACAAGAAAAAATACGACATAAAAAATCTACAACTAAACATTGGGGATTATACTTTTATCTCTCAATTTGCCATCAAAACCCTAGTTTTGGATAATAGTGATATTGTGTTGGGTTCACCATGGATGGAAACCTTAGGTTCAGTTATCCTAAATACGAAAAAGAAATTTTTGACATTCACCTACAAAAAGAAGAAGATAACGCTACAAGACGTTAACTTGAAGCCAAATTCCGTGACGCCTGAAGACATACAAGAAATTTCGCAGGTAATTTCTCAAGAAGGTAAAAAGGTGATACAAAATATGCAAAAGGAAATCGACAAAATCACAACTAATAAGAATGAAGAAGTTGCTCGCCTCAAGGACCACAACGACAAATTACTAACGCAAATTAAGAAGTTGAAGAGAGACAAGAAGTCCTTAGAAAACAAGGTGCAACAACTTGTCGAAAATAAAGCGTCGAATGTAGAAATCCGAGTTGAAGAGAAGAAAACTGGTACTAATGCAGTAAATGTCATAACTCAAGAAGAAGACAAGCAAGTTGCAAAAGATGCGAACTTAGATGTTGTAGTTCCGGCGATGAACATTTCAAGCGAAAATTATGTAGCCAGCTCAATAACATCATCGCCAAAAGAAAATCAAAACATCACCACACAACTAAGAATGGAAAGTCAAACCAAAAAAGTTCCCTATCGACATCCAAATCACGGGAGCAGACAACTCGATCAAGCTATGTCTTCAGAACAGAAACAAGTTGATATTCCGACAAATACTAATATCTATGCAATCCGCTCAAGTGATAATTCAGCACAAGTTTCAAGTCGCCGCGAGATTCCACAGAAAATTGATTTAGGATGGTCTGATCCATTCTCAGTGCGACAATTTTGTTTGTCACTTAGAGGATCATATCAACTTGTGTCGACAAGGATCACTACCCCGAGGCGAGAAGATGTTCGTAACAGGAAAAGAAGTCGAGGCCTTTTCATCGACAAGCTTTGAGGACAAAGCTTTTTGAGGGGAAGGCAATGTAATGAATAAATAATGTAGATAAATGATAATTAGTTGAATAAATAATTGGGGTGAGTCACGTACGATAAGACATGACCTTTCGTGGCTTTATTGGGTATATAAGCAGGCCTCATTTGTAACATTCAATCAATTCATATTCATCATCTTTCTAATATAATATTTGTATCCTCATGGATATTCGGATATTTCAAGTCTTCTGGAATATTTAGTTTGAGAAGGAACTTTGTTCGCTTCAGAAACAGAGGTGAGGAGGCCATATAAAGGGGGAAGAGCACTCATATTAGAACCTACCAGCACTATGGAACTCTTGGCTTTTCCATTGACTGTGACATGCTTCAAACATGTTGGATGTTATGAGTTCAATGAGAAAATTCAGAGGGTCCAACACCATCCCATGTTGACCAGATTTTTCATATCTAGAATCCATGACGACCAAGTTACTTTAGCTGGAGTCAATTTTACTATATCAACTGATATCATTTCAGCTACCACCGGGATCCCAATTGTTGGGGAGAAGTGGTTCAAGAAAGGTAATTTGGAGAAACATGACTTTGAGTTTTTCTTAAAACCAAGACACAAAAATCAGACAAAGAGGTTCTTTCCTTTTTCTCATCTCCTGCACAGATATGCACCAATGATGAATATAATCATGAAATACTTTTCATGTGAAGGTATATTTTCAAGGCTTTATTCCTATCACATCTGGCTCTTAATGCATTTCACTAGGGTAAGGATGCTTAACATACCCTACTACCTTTTCCGGAGCATAGATAAGATGGCATATATTGCCCAAAAAAAGGAGTATGAACAACAAATGAGAAGTCTTTTTCATCATTCCCTTATCAAAATCATAGTCCTCTATTATCTCAATCAACTAAATATTGCATGGAGTACCTTCATAGCCAATGCTATTTTCAAAGAGCCATTTAATCTGCATGCAAAAAATTTCCCCTCATCATCCCAACCATCCACTTCAATCCATCCGTCTCATCCCATAGCATATTCATCATCATCAGATCAGTCCCCTTCACCTCCTTCATCTCCATCTCTTCATGACCTTGGGTCACCTAGCAATATTGAGGACAGTGAGACTAAGTGGGCTATTATGATTGAGGTTGATCCATTTCCAAAAACATACCAGAGCGGCCACAGACATGTGTTTGCTCCACACATAGTGGGAGGGGCCATGCCTTCTACATCAACAAAACATGTGGACAAAGGAAAAGAAAAGGTGATTGAGGCAATCATTCATGATGAATAATACCTTCATGAAATAGAACAAGAATTTCATCTTGTTGACCTAGATGAGGATGAAAATGACAAAATCACTAATGCAGCCATCAAAGGAAAGGATGTCAAGATTAAGGAGCTCCAAAATAATCTTGAAAGGGACAAATATGTCATAAACTTCCTTGAGCATGAGAATGAGCAATTGAAGACTAAATAAGACATTGATGATGTCAAGTATATCACTTCACAAAGGGAGGCATAAAAGGAAAAAGATATGCTAGATGAGGCACTTGAAAAGTATGGATTTCTTGATGAAAAAGAGGAACAAGCACCAAGAAAGAGACCTAGAACTAGAGGGTTGAAAAGAGCTCTAGATCTAGAAAGACAAAGGGAGGCTGAGCTTTCTGATCAAGTAACCCTAAATGAGAAAATTTCCATAGTGATTAGTGAAAATAGGGAGCCATGTCTTGATAGAGCCAATCAACACTTGGAGAAGCTTCTAGAAAAGGCTAACAAAGACAGTGATCTATTGAGGAGGAAAGTCAAACACCATGCACTAAAGGAGAAAATTGCAATGGCCAAGCTCAAAAGATCTAATGCAAATATTGAAGATTTGACCATGGAAGAGAAGAATAATTTGGACATACTTATAGAGGCTTCCCTCCAAGCTTAGCCACATCATCATCAACCATTCTGCCAATTTTGAAGCATTTTGGAAACTTTTTGCAAAATTTGGGACTTTCTGAGTCATGTATCACAAATTTGGTTATTGGCGTAATGCCCTAGGCGCTACACAAATGTTTGGGGAAATTTTTGAGGGAAATAAGGCCACCATTGGATTCCTAAAGACAAATTCATTCCAGAAAACCATGTTTCTAGACTTGATTTGCGGATTTGACAAGTGAAAAGGTAAAAAAACTACCAAAAATTCACATTTCTGCCCGTATTTTGGCCTAGGCATTACACAAATAGAAGTCTCGGGAGAATGACATTTTGAGGGGTCAAATCACCTTCATTTTTAAAACTAGAGGCATATTCAGAAAGAGGACTTGAAGGGATTTCCAACAAGCCATCTTGTGCCTGATTTGGACACCTACAAGTCAGTCAAAAGTGGCCTTGAACAGGGAGGGTGCAAAATACATAGCAAGAGAGGAAACGACACAATGAGGGCGCAAACGACCATTTGTTGATATTTTAGAAATTTCTTTGTAATTTTGACTCTACTTCAAAAAATCATGTTTTGTTAAATTTAATTATGCTATGGATAAGTTACCTAGGGGTAGATTCATTGGGTAAAAGTTATGATTGAGTCAAAATGTGTAGGAATTTATAGGGTAAGTTCCTTAGATCAAAAACCAAAGGTCACTGCTCACAAACAGATCACAAATCAATACACCAGTATTATCACGTGGTTAAAACCTTCGAAGAGGGAAATAGTCCACGGCCTGAGCCAACGCCACCACTTCAGGAAATTTATTAATATAAAAAGAAAAGTTACATATGTTTCTCTCATAAACGGTTATCGGACAAATGACCCTCCATGCTCTTTAAATAATGATCATGGACCAATCGGGTGTTAAGCCACGGATCAAGTGTCATTAATACCAAGGAGAGAGAGAACCGTCAGATTATAAGTTACAAATGTACATAGTAAAGAAACACACTTTACCTAACTCTACACTAGACTAAGTTATTCTTAACTATTTCCTATGTGTCGGAATATCCTAACATCCCCCCTTAAGAACAACTTGGGATAGGATTGAAGGATTTACAAAGGTGACACAAAAGGAGCCTATTTCCTATGTATTGAAATATCCTAACATCCCCCCTTAAGAACAACTTGCGAATGATTAAAGGATTTAAAAAGGTGACACAAAAGGAGAAGGAAGGAGGCATTAGAGCCTATCCCCCCTTAATGATAACTTTCCTGAACTCCAAGCATGGATTGAAGTTTGGTAAACTTCGCTTCTGTGAGAGCCTTTGTAAATATATCAGCTACTTTATCATTGGTTGGACAATACTGTACCTCAAGAAAATGATCATGAATGAGATTTTTGATGAAGTGTATGTGGAGATCAATGTGTTTCATATGCTGATGCTGAACTGGAGCTTTACATAGTTGAATGACAGTCTGATTATCACACCAAAATGTAGTTGGATGTTGCTGATGAAGACAAAATTCAGACAGGATCTGATGAAGCCACATTGCTTCCTTGTTGGCTTCAACTGCACCACGATACTCTGCTTCTGCTGAAGAAAGAGAGATGACACTTTGTTTCTTAGAATATCATGTAATAGGTCTTGAACCAAGTGTGAATACATATCCCACAGTAGACTTTCGATCATCAGGGTCACCAACCCAATCAGAATCAGTGAAACCAATGAATAATGGAGATGCTCCTGCACTGTAATGAATCCCAAACTGAACTGTACCTCGAATATAATGAAGTATTCTTTTACCTTCTTTCCAGTGACTTTCATGAGGTTGGTGCATAAACCGAGTGACAAGACCAACGACAAAGGAAAGGTCAGGACGGGTATGGGTTAGATACAGAAGTTTACCAAAAATTTGATGATATAAGGTAGCATCAACTTCAGGGGTAGTACAGTTGACTGAAAGCTCGATTCCAGACTGAAAGGGAGAAGGGGTTGGCTTACAGTCTTCCATGTGAAAGTGGTGTAGAATATCACAAGCATAGTTGGATTGAGAGAGGGTAATGCCTTCCTTGGATTTCAAGACTTGAAGACCAAGGAAATAATGGAAGTGTCTTATGTCTGTCATTTCAAACTTCTTTTTGAGGCTAGAATTCACATGGTTTATATGGTTTGGATCACTACCAGTAAGGATAAGATCATCAACATAAAGAAAAAATATGGTGAAGGACTTACCCACTTTCTTGGTTTAGATAATGTTATCAGAATGACACTTAGAAAAGCCATTATCTAATAGAAATCTATCCATTTTCGCATACTAAGCCCGAGGAGCTTGTTTGAGACCATAGAGAGACATCCTAAGGCGACAAACAAGGCTGGAGTCGTTTTGGATAAAGCCAGGGGGTAGTTCCATGTAGATTTATTCATGCAAATCTCCATGTAAGAAGGTGGATTTAACATCCATCTGATGGAATTACCATTTAAAAGAGGCTACAAGGGAAAGAACAAGGCAGATAGAATTCATTTTGGCAACAGGGGAGAAGGTTTTAGTATAGTCAATGCCTTCAACTTGTGAAAATCCTTTAGCGACATGAAGAGCTTTATGTCTATCCACTTTTCCATATGGTCCAAAATTTGTTTTGTACACCCATCTGCATCCGACAAGTTTTATTCCTTTTGGAAGAGGAACAAGATCCCATGTATCGTTTTCCAATAAGGAATGAAATTCTTCATTCATATCTTCATCCCAATCTGGATTACTGGAGGGTTCTTCAAAGGTTTCTGGATTAGGATTTTCTAGAACTTGATCCAATAAGGAAGAGGTTCTTTCGAACTGAGAACATGTACGTCGTCGATCTGCAGGGTCACTTGCAAGAGAACCTACTGCATCCCGAGTAGAGAGGACCCATCTTGGAAGCTATGGAGTAAAAGGAATAACTTCAAGATGTGGAGGAGTATTTTCATCCTCGCTGTCATCATCTGAACTAGAAGGAAGGCTATTAAAAAAATAAGAGAGAGAGAGAGAGGTGGCACATATGCAGAATCAGGCTCGCAGGCAAAAGGTGGCACACCCGCTGAACTAGGCTCACAGGCCAATATATTTTCATCAAATTTTACATCTCTTATAATGTTTATATTTTTGGATTTTGGTTGAAGAAGTCTATATCCTTTGACATCTTCATAATATCCAACAAAAATTATTTTTTCACTCTTAGGTTCTAAGGCTTTATGTTTTGCATCTGGTATATTGGCCCAAGCATCACTTCCAAAAACACGAAAGTGACTTACATCTGGTTTGATTGAGCTCCAGGCTTCTTTTGGAGTTATATTCTTTAAAACCTTAGTAGGAGTGCAATTTACTATGTAATTTTCACAGTTAATGGCTTTTTCCCAAAAATTGAGACCAAGTCCTTTAGATTGAAGCATACAATTAGCCATTTCTTTTAAGGTGTGATTCTTCCTTTTAGCTACACCATTTTGTTGTGGAGTATATGGAACAGTATGTTGCAATTGAATTCCATGCTCAATGCAAAAGTTGATAAATTTTTTGTTAACATATTCTCCTCCACTGTCTGATCTTGACTTAAGAATTGGGTGTCCAGATTGTTTCTCAACAAAGGCCTTAAAGGCCAAGAACATGTTAAAAAATTCACTCTTGAGTTTTAAGAAGTATACCCAAGTGCGTCTGGAAAAATCATTAACGAAAGTTAAGAAGTACTTGCAACCAGAGAAAGAAACAATAAGAAGTGGACCACATAAATCACTGTACACAATCTGCAAAGGGGCTGAAGCGTGCCAAGAAGCACATTTGTCAAAACTATCCCGATGATGTTTTCCGAGTACACATCCGGAGAAAACACCATCTCAACAAGATACCATAGGAAGAACTGTCACCATATTTTCTTTACATAGAGTTTGAAGAGAGCGATAGTTTAAGTGACCAAATTGCTCATGCCAAAGTTTGCTCACATCATCATTATGAGCAACAAAAACAGAGGGAAGACATGATAACCCAAAGTTGTCAAACTTATACAACCTTGTGGAATCATCAGCAATGCCAGTAGCTAAAATATGTCTAGGATTTTTGAGGTCCTTGATTACAACATCATGAGGAGAGAATTCTACTATTTTCCCTTCCCCTGAATGAGTTATCTGATAAATAGATAGAAGGTTGCATGACAAGGTAGGAACACATAGTACATCACTAAAATGACCATTATCTAGATGAATGGTTCCAGATCCTATAACACTAAGAGACCTATCATCACCAACATAAATATGTTTGGTATTACAATCATTTAAAGAAGAAATCATGGCTTTATTTTTTGCCATGTGGTAAGAAGCTCCAAAATCAATGAGCCACTCATGAGAATGAGAAGAAGAAGATACATTTAATGCTTAACCAGATCTTGATGCTTGACAACCACAAGCAGAAAGTGCCATTCCTGAAGATGAAGTTGAAGAGTTCTCCAAATTGATATGGTGCTTCTTCATTGTTTCTTCCAAGGCTTCCATCTTGTTAAAAATTTGGACTCTATATGGCCATCATGATTACAAATCTATGAGGGTTATCTACCTTGCCCTGAATACATTTTTACCCTTTTGGCCTTGCCTTCTAGTACTACTATCTAGACTTAGACTCCATAGCCCAATGGAAAAGTAGATCTCTCTCTAGTTTAATCCTAAGTGATTTTTACCCACCAAAACCTTTAAAACAAAACCAATTGTTCTATCATAGCTAGCCTAAAAACATAAATCAAAACAAAGATAAATCTTAAAGAGAGAGCCCTCTCTGAATTCTAGGAAGGCTAGATCCTAGAGTTTGAAGTAGGTTTGTGGTTACCCCTAGTTTTCTTGGACTAAAAACCAAAATCCCACAACTTTGAGAAATTACTAGGTTGATAACAGGTCCTAAGCAATCCCCTTCTTCCCTTTGTTTTTATTTGCCTTATCATTTTGGTGAGTTGCTTTTTCAGTTTGCGGCTGAAATTGCTTAGGACCTGTTATCACCCTAGTAATTTCTCAAAGTTGTGGGATTTTGGTTTTTAGTCCAAGAAAACTAGGGGTAACCACAAACCTACTTCAAACTCTAGGATCTAGCCTTCCTAGAATTCAGAGAGGGCTCTCTCTTTAAGATTTATCTTTGTTTTGATTTATGTTTTAGGGTATTTATTATAGAACAATTTGGCTTTGTTCTAAGATTTTGGTGGGTAAAAATCACTTAGGATTAAACTAAGGAGAAATATACTTGTCCATTGGGCTTATGGAGTCTAATTCTAGATAGCAGTACTAGAAGGCAAGGCCAAGGGGTACAAATGTATTTAGGACAAGGTAGATAACCCTCATAGATTTGGGGAAAGGTTTTTGATGAAATGGTATGATCAGGATAAAGGGAAATGAAGGATCCTTTGATCCGGAAAATGGAAGGAGGCAGAGGTCAAACGGGAGTAGGAGCAATGAAGGATTCCTAACACCGGAAATCAGCAGAAAACATTTAAGTGGTAACTTAGCTAAAAATAGGGAGCAAAAGGCTAGTCCTGTACTAATATTCCTAATTACTCATTAAGATTGAACAAACATATATAATGGAATGCATGAAACTCATAAAAGAAATAATGAAAATAAGAAATGTACTTCACTCTTCAACTTATCACATGAATCCTGAATTATGATGCCACTTTAATCTTTGTCCAGACTGCTACTTTGAATTCAACACATGAAAGCCTCCAATGTATCAACACAAGTATATATTAATCTTAGCAATTTTATTCCACACTTAATACTTCAAAGAACGAAGTATTTATACAAAATATTGTTTACAAATATCCTAGAGAGATGTAGGAATATCTTTAGGAAATACAAAATATCTTTACAAAATAAGAGGGACAGCTGCTTAAGAAATTAGCAAGCTATCCTCTTATCCAAAATATATAGAACACCTCTATCTAATCAAGCAGCTTTTATTGGCAAGCTGTCCTGCTTAGGAAATATCTTTGTTTGGGCTGCCTTCACTGATAATTTTTCTTCTGATACACTTTAACTCTTCTCTTTTAACCCTGATACAATTTGACTGATATTTTCACTCTTTACTGCTGTAAAAAGAAGCCTTTATTTAGTAAAAAATCAGCTGACTGTCTTTTTGATTTCACTTTTGTTGGATTGTTTCTCATGTAGTTCTCTTCACTATTTTGCCTTTTCAATGCTACATTAGATCTGTAAAAACCAGCCATTTCTCTGCATTTGGTATTGTCACATTTTTTAGTTTGCTAAAGTTTTCATCAGCATCTGTGTACTTGGAAAAATTAGGCTTAAAGACAAAAAGATGCTTGGTCTCATTTTGAAGAAAAAACAAGTCTTCAATATATTGAAGTATGACCTTTCCTCTGGGAGAGCCCTATGGCAGTGGCTTGTTGATTCGTTCTTTTGTAAAATTCTTATCTTCTTGTCATAATCTTTTTGGGCCATTAGTTTGTCATTGAAGATATGAATATCTTGAAGACTAGTTTGTCTCAACATAGTGTATTTTTCTAAAAACTTGGTTATAGAAACATTCATTGCATCACACTTTTCCTCTAAATTGTTCATCAAGTTTCTCTTTTTCAGAACCTTCTTGATATGTAAAATGGTCTCTGTTCTATCCTGTACCTGTAATTCTTCTAATTCTGCTATGTTTTTACTATTCAAGAAAGTGATGAGCTTCAAAGCTTGTGCTGGTTTATTTTCTAACTCTTCTTTTGTCTTTTGGATTTCCACTTGTGCTACTAGAAGTAAGTCTCTCTGTTCATAGATAATTTGAATTGAAGGCCATTGGAGATGAATGGCATCAATTATATTTGTCCAAAGGTAATTTCTTATGTAAGAAATTTGTTCAGTGAAATTCAATTCTTTTTGTAGGCTTTTGATTTTCTCTTCAAGTCTCTTGGCCCTTTGCTCATAATTGTTGGAATTGATTAATGCTTTTTTGTTGGAGGCTTCCATATTCTGAATCATCTTTTTCAAAATATTAATTTCATTATTTTTTAGTGACAGTTCCTACATAGCCTTTACTATTTGCCCTGCATCATCTGTGTGCTGTACCTGTGTTGTTGAAGAATCCGTGGCTGATGTTGTAGTTGAATGCACTGGCACTGCAGTTGCCAATGGCTCATTAGGTGCTAATTTCTCTCCCAATGTAGAGGCCACAGCTGTGGTAATTACTGGTATGACTGAGGGGATAATTGGAGCTTCAGTTTATTTCACAGTTTCTTTCTCTTTCATAAGTTGATCCAATTGTGTTTCCATTTCTTTTATTTGAGCAGTTAGTTTGATAATAAACTACATCATGTATTCTTTTTCTGTTTGTCCTTGAAGAATTTCTTTAGTTTGGGGATGCTCACTTTGAGGAAGCTTCAGTTGTTTCTTCAAAGCTGCAATGTTTTCATTTTTCTTTTTAATTAATATCTCTGCTGCTGGAACATCAGAAGGATCAAATCCCACCTGCAAAACTAAGTCTTCTAAGGCTTTAATCCTTAGATATTTAGCATACAAAGAGCCTTTGTCGAACTTCATTTGATCCTGCATGTTAATAATGGTATTCTCCAACTTAGTAGAACTCATAGCCTTTGTTACCACAGTAGAATATAACATCTCAGAGCTATGTCTGTGGAATTCTATTTGGTATAGTTCATGCACATTTTCAGTATCTACTTCAAACTCAACTTTTTTGTAGTCTGCCACTGTCTTAGGTGTTGAAGTAGTTGGTTGCAGTTATGACATGATCATTTTATTTGTGGAATAGTCAAAGGTTGTAAGTAGCCTATTTTGATTCCCTGGCTTCTGTTTAAGAAACTGAGAGTAAATCTCACTTTTTATCTCTTCATTCTTTTGTTTGATTTGTTTGTACCTTTGTTCGATGTCTAGGTATTTTTCCTCCACCGTGTGTGAGGAAGAAGTCTCCATGTTTTTCTATCTTTCAATCATCTGAGTATCCTATTCACCTGCTATTTGATCTTTTTGTATGTCTGTAAGAATTTCATTTACTATTACTGTAGCCTCATCATTGTTTACCTCAGGCTCATTTGTATCCTCAACATCAATTACTTTTTCTTTTCCTATGGAACTGAATTTGAGCCTTTTATTGTAAATAAACTTGAATTTAGTATCCGTGGTTGTCTCAACTGTATAGGTTCCTTCATCTCTACCTCTTTTTATATAGGTTTCAGTCTGCTTTGCAACTATCATAGTTTGTGTAACATTCATATTTTCTGTCGGCTCTGCATTTACTGTTGTATCTTTCAATGTATTATATGCCCATTCTGTTTGATTTGAAAATTTTTCAATTTCTGGCTTGGGCTCATGTATGAAAGGAGGCAGTTTGTAGTTGACCCTTATATTGCTGAGAATACCTTGAGGGTCATAGTTCCAAGAAAAACTTTCCTAAAATTTTAACTCTGATAATATTTTCTCTATTTCCTTTTCATCATTTCTGTTATTTACAATAAAAGGACCAATCTGATTTTTCAACTTGAACTGAGTTTTCTTTTTAGAAGCCATGAAATTAATGGAATCAGAGTTTAAAACCTGTCTTAAATATTCTAATTCAAAAACTCTAATGCTCAAATACTTAGGCAATTTATAAGGTAGTAGATTTGATCCAAAAATCCTCAATTCTGTGTGCTTTTCATATAAATACCAGTCTCCCATCTTGCACTGTTCTGATAACTGCAATATTCTCTTCATGTCCGCACTTATCCTAGGCTGCTCTGCTTTATATAATATGCTCATTTTTGGTTGGAGGAATAGATCTGAAAAGTATGTAAAACTGAACTCACTGCTCTCTTTCCTTAGTAAAGTGGTCTAGAAAACAATGGATAGCGGCTGGCCCTCTAAGTCCATTTTTTGTAATGCAATTGGAAAATTTTCACATTGAAAATACAAGAACAAGTGAAATAAGTATGATGAATATCTGAACACCCCTTTAGTGGGTAGTTTGGTCAATTAACAGTGGATATTATCAACTATAAATTTGGCATAGTCAAAGATCATAGTAGGAGGTTGACCAGGAGATAAAGTAGATAAAAAACCAAGGATGGATTCATTAGTGAATTCATCTGTGAATTATCCTAGTATGAAAGAAAGCATTGATATCACATGTCTGGATCCTTCAGGAAATTTGGAAGTGTAGTAAGAAGGATTTAGCTTTGGAATGTCCACATGAGATGGCATAAAGTTCTGGAAAATCGTAAATCTCTTAGGAAAATCTAATCCTATATATAACTGAGTCAATGATTCCATGGATAGAGGAAATGCCTTGGGATCAAATTGTAATTGTAACATCTCATTGATGGATTCTGCAGTAATAGAAAATAGAATCTCCCTATCAGTATTAACAATTGCTCTCTGATCTGGTACATAGTGTTTCTGACATAATCTCACAAGGTCTTGGCCAGGTTGTGTTACTGGAACCATATATTTGGGTAGATTAGTCTCCCAAATAGGAATTTCATCTTTGTCTAAGAACTTATCCAAACACCAATTGTGAATCTCCAATAGATTGAATTCTACCACAGGGTCTTCAATTTTATAATCCATATCAGTCAAGGAGATGGTTTCTTCATTAGGTACTGGTGGCTGAAGGGGATTGACAGACACAGTGGTTTTTGCAGTGAGTGCAGGAGTGGATTTGATGGCTTTTGATGCTTCTGACTTAGGAGGCTTGGATCCCCCAGGTTTGATAGCCTTAGACCCCCCAGCTTTGGATGTCATTTGTTTCTTGGTCATTTTTAAACAACTAAAGCAAGTTTAAACAGTTTGCAATAGTTGAATTTCCTTAACAGAGGGTAATTGAGCAATTTTATAGGCAAAGATGATCTCAGTGGGTGCTTCAGTGCTCAATTAGGAATCTGGGATGGGTAAAACTGGTTTAAGACATAAAACAGGGGTTTTCTGAATGATTCAGATGATAAAAAATGAATTTTCAAGAGGTCTGTGGGCTTTAAAATCTTTCCTGCTCCTTAAATTAACTTTCAAATGTTTTAAAGTGAGGAATTAGGCTTCAAAAAGAGGTTTTTTTGAAAACAACAATTTCTGGGAAATTTTGTGAGGGTTTGTCCTGTTTTTGGTACTTTTTGGGAAAATTATGCGGACAATTTCTTTATTTGAAGTTTAATTAGTTCAGCTGAAGGCTTAAACTGCGAATTTGCAGGTTGGAATTGTTAAAAACCATGTTAAACACACACATGATGTATGAGAAAGATAAACACACACACAACAAGAGACTCAACACATAATGAAAGATAAGCGTGCAACTCTGTTATTTTTTCCATTATACATGATGTACATTTATAGTACAATGGTGTGACTCTTGGTTTCACATTCCAAGGTCACTTGGACTCCATTGTGACTTTTCGCATTCCACACCTACCCATGGAGGATTAGGTGTTCCAACATTCCCCCCTTTAATCCGAAGGGGTATGTGTGAGTCCAAGAAGAGAGTTGTAATAAAAAATTGCAAAGTATACATGGCAGCACTTGGGCGGAATCAACTCTCTGAAATGTTGGAAAAAAGATGTGGTTTAAGGATGACCACCAACACTGGAACGAAATACTTGTTCCAGTTCTCGGAACTCTTCCAAAACTGGCAAGAAGCTGAAAGCTTCTTCTAGAGGAATTGTCCCTCATAAAAAAGGGAGACCTTCAACCTAAAAGAAGGGAGGTCTACAACCTGTGATGGTTTAAGGATTACCAAAAACACTAGAATGCTTGAAGCATTTCCTGGAACTCAACCAAAGCTGGCAAGAAGTTGAAGGCTTTTGTTAGAGGAAGTGTCCCTCATATATGAAAGGGAGACCTTCAACCTAAAAGAAGGGAGGTCTACAACCTATGATGGTTTAAGGCTGTCCACCAACCAAAGATGATGGTTTAAAGCTGTCCACCAACCGAAGGCATGCTCATGGGCATTTGTGTCTTTGGCTACATCTCTGAATCTAGAATGACGAATTGTGGCTCAGGCTTGCTTGAATTGCTTTGTCTCTGGCTACAACTCTGAACATGGAATGAGAGATTGTGGTTCAAGCTCACTTGATCTGACGTCGAAGCTTGTACATGACCACCATTTTCCCCCCTGTCAGGGACAAGGTGAGATGATGGAGAAAACTCAACTGCAAGTTTGCTCAATATTTGTGAACATGTTCTGACATGTGACTTAAACATCTTCTTGGCTACTGATGCACATTTCCAAGAAGTGATCCATCCAAGATGAATCTTTGTTCTTGCAGGAGACTTGTTTCTGAAGAATCTGTCTAAAGAATGGGTGTGCCGACCACAGTGCTTGCATGGATGAATATCAAAATAGTGATCTTTCATATGGCCAACTCGATCACAGAGTTGGCATTTTACAATCTTCTGTTGTTGTTGTGGAGCAGGATCTGGAACAGCTACAGGTGAACTGTCATACAGAAATCCAACACTCTGAAATATGATGGGCTTGGTGTAGTATGGAATATGAAAGGACACATCCTTGTCATATCCAAGACTAGTTCTGTGCTTGTTGTGGACAAGCTCTTCCCAAGGTCTGATGATGGGCTTGAGAAGTGCAAGTTGAACTGCTGCATTTACATGTAGATTTTCTCTTGTACAAGGAACTGAATGTGAATCAACTGCAACTTTACTGACTTGCTGCTGATGGGTGTCTTTCACAATGTTCTGAATAGAAACAGGTTTAGAATAGTGACTCTTTTGTTGAAGTTCATCTTGCTAAAGTTGAGATTCCAACTGCAAAAAATCAATCTTTTCTTGTGCATCTTGCAGACAACTTTGAATGTTACAAAGAGCATTCTTGCTCATTTTTATCATATCATCAACATTGGAATGAATGAGGTTATTCAACAACTCTAATGCCTCATTGATTTTAGCCATTTTCAACAACTTAGGCTCAAAATAAAGGGTGTCGGCTTCAACCGAAAATGCACCCGTTTACAATGTGATGCAAATTGCTTTCAAGAAATACAAGTGACTCAAGAGAACTTCCAACTATGGAATTCTCAAAGTACAAAATCTGCTCCTCAAATGATGGAGGACATCAAGGTATAGACTTGGATGTCTAACCGGAAAATAACAATGACTTACATCAACAATTTTCAACAACTCAAATACTGATTGCAACTATGAATGAAGATTCAAATTCCACTCACAATATAATGTAAGTTCAATACAATATTTCTGCAAAAAAGTGCAGCAAAAACTACTGTGCAAGAGGCCTTTAAGGCAAATGATTTTTCTTCTTCAAGGAGCTATTTTAAAAATGATGGAAAACTTGTCTTCACATCACCCTTCAAATCACAATGCAAATTTCTCTTTTCACTATGTGTTTTCCATTTCCTCATATGCCATTTCTTTCATTTCCTGCTGTTCATTTTCTCTTCTTCCTCCCCCTCTTTGCTGTTTTTTTTTTTAAATTAATTAAAAAATAATTAAAAAAGGAATTAATTGAAAAACTAGAAGGGAATGGAATTTGTTTGATAAGGGAAATTTATTTAAACAATGGAAGGGAGTGATTAAGAAATTTTAAAGGTTGGAATAAAAATTTAAATATTAAAAAAGGCGAAATTTTAAAACATTGTGGGGTGGGGGCGGGCAAACTAAGGGAAATTTTAAAATGTTTGGGAGGGGGGGAACTAAGGGAAATTTTTAAAAATTTAAAAAAAAAAAAAAAAAAATGAAATTAGAAGGGGAGGAATAGTGTAGAGGGGAGGGCAGCATAGGCCGTAGGGAAGGGGAATGGGGAGTAGTGCAGGGGGCAGTAGGATGGGGGTCGGGTTAAGGAAGGGGCGAGTAGGGAGAACGTAGGGAGAAGGGCCGAGTGTGGGCGAAGGGAAGAGTTTCAGTGCGGGCGGGAGGGGAGTCATGGTAAGGGGGTAGGGAGAGTGGAACGACGAGGGGGTTGGTAGACGCAGGCGAGGGTTGGGGAATGGGATGCGAGGGGTGGAGCGATAAGGGGAAGGCAGTTGGAGGGGAGCGGCGTAGGGGAGCGTTATAGTGAGGGGGAGGGCTGGAGTGATAAGGAGGGGTATTGCGTTGGGTTGAAGCGGCGTATGTTGGGTGAGAAGGCCGAGGAGTTGGGGGGGCTGCACAGGGTTGGGGAGGAGCTGCCGAGAGGTGAGGGGGGTCGGGTAGATGCGTAGGGGAATGGGGAAGGGCGGAGGTCGGAGATGGCCGTGAGGGAAAGTGGAGGGGGAGGCCACGTAGTATGAAGGGAGATGGGAAGGTAAGGAGCGTAGGCTGAGTGCTGTAGTGAAGAAGGGAGGTAGCCGTGAGTGTAAGGTAGTGTGTGTGAGGCGTAGGTCGAGTGGACTGGTAGGGAGAGGGCCGAGCCCTGTTCAGAATTTATTTTTATTTTTTATTTTTTTTATATTAATTTAAAACAGCAGAGAGGAGATTACACTTTAAAACAGCTGGCAGAAATTGCAGAAATGAGGGCAACAATGAAAATTTTAAGCACTGAAATACAACAGCGGATTGCAGAAATTGCCAATAAAACCCAGAATTTTTCCAGTAGCCCAACAACAGAGAAGATTTTCCAGCAACAGAAAAACCCAGAATTGCAGAAATTTTTCAATGAAAAAACCCATAATTCTTTCATAAACCTACTTTAAACAATTTTCCAGCAGCTCTTCAATGCATAAATTAATAGGCAGAAAATTTAGAAAACCTGCAGAATTTGATATGCACAATGCTGCTTTTCTCCAAACCAATTTCTGAATGCTGCTTCTTCTCATGCAAATTTCTGAATGCGGCAAAATGTCTGCTGCAACAATCTCTGAGTGCTGCAAAAATTATCAGAATTTTTGCAGATATGCACAGGCCATAAACACAAATGGCCCACTAAATGTTGAGCTGGTTATGAACGTATCAGCTCCAATACCATGTTAAACACCATGTTAAACACACACATGATGTATGAGAAAGATAAACACACACACAACAAGAGACTCAACACACAATGAAGGATAAGTGTGCAGCTCTATTATTTTTTCCATTATACATGATGTACATTTATAGTACAATGGTGTGACTCTTGGTTTCACATTCCAAGGTCACTTGGACTCCATTGTGACTTTTCGCATTCCACACCTACCCATGGAGGATTAGGTGTTCCAACAGGAATGTCGAAAAATACCTTAACTGCAGGTATTTTGACAGTCGGGAGGGTTTTTGGCAACTTCTGCGGTTGAATTTGAACTCTGGTTCAAATTGATGGATCCGAGAAGGTCTTCTCTAGTCTTCAAATAAGGAATTTGGAATGAAATCTGAGTTTAATGCACGAAATCGTCTAACAGTGGTTTAAAACAAGGCTTAGGAAGCTTAAAAGGGCTAGGTGGAGCTCTTTTAACAATCGGGTGCAAGAATAGCAGTGAGAAATAATATAAAAAAGGTGTAAAATTTGGATAAAAAACTTCCTTACTCATAATAAATGCACCTCCTATCAAACAAGTGGGAATCGTTTTGTTTTCGAATGCGAAAACGATTGGTGGGTTTCGCGTTGGATTTGGGCTGTAAGTTGTATTGAAAAAAACGAACGCGATGCAATCAGATTTCGCCACGTTTCCAAGGGAGGAAATGGGAAAACCACCCATTTCGCATTCATTTGGGTGGCGGGAGGTCGATTGATTTGTGAGCGCGAAACAAGTCTAGAACCGTTGGATCATCGTAAAAAGAGCGAAGGGCTGAGATTGATTTGAAAGCTGCAGTTGAAAGGTTGGGTGGGACCGGGGAAAATCAAATAATAAGCACTGGAATGGATTAATAATGTAATAAAACTTTATATAATATGATTTATAACCAAAGTTTCATTACAAAAGGGTAATGCGGTTTATGGAATGTTATATAGTTATAACAAAGGTTTAGATGTAGGATATGGGTGCGTGAGGCAGAATATGAAGATTTAACCATGGGTTAGGCTATGTATAGTGTGAGGCTATTACATAGTTGGAAATAATCAATGTGAATTACGATATAAACCTTTAGTTCATTTGCAATAAACCTTGGGTTAATGCGGGGATAGAAACAATGTATTTACAAAGGTTTTGGGGGAATAAAGTTTAGTTTAAATTAAACTTTATGATAAGCTGGGTAGTAGTTTTATTTTTCAAATACATGTCATTCTTTCGAAAGCTTATTTATATTTATATTTATATTATATAGTTTTAGTCTATTAAAGGCTTAAAACCATAAGGGGCAGGATATTTACATATTGTTAGTTTTATGCCAAAGGGGGTATATTTTGGATTTTATTTCGACATGTGGATAATTAACTTTGGCATAAAATCTTATAATAGTGGGTTTTAGGGGATATAAAAATAAAAGGAGTTATATTAATAGGATAAGGTCTCTTTTTAGGGAGTTAATAAAAATAAGTTAGAAATCAATATGACAAGGAAAATGAAATACTCAAGAAATACTCTTCTATGACTAAGTAAAGCGAAAACCTTAAAGCAAAGTTTATCATTTGATGATTTCACCACTTTTACTTAGGATAAGATGTTTTTTGAGGGTTTGTATGCTTTATGAAATGGACGAAGTCAATCAAAAGGGATATTATGTATTTCTGAGTTGTGATGGGTGAATGAAGGGTAAATAATGATAATTGGGGATTAATATAGGAATTCAACACTTTTAACTAACAGTCATTGAGCCTTGGGTCCGGTCCCAACAGAAGTCAGAGAAATGCTCTGAGCCCTTTTGAATGAAAGTCTAGAATGCAGAATAACTATAAGGGATGGGAAATTAATTATTTTTGCCCGGTGATAAATATTTACAAGCTTCTTCTCACTTTTTTCTACTTACTCAACTTGTCTAACATTTTTTCTTCCATTTTGCAGGTGCACTTGAGCTTGCTACCTTGAAACATTTTATTCTTTTGAAAGCATAAAAACTATCTAAATCTACCTTATATCATCTGAGGTCTCAGATTAAACTGATGAGCTCCTCTTTATTCTCTACCTATGTACTGATTAGTCAAGATTAAACTGTTTGACTAATCTTTATTCACTATCTAAAACATGAAAATTGAAAACATGACAAGTCAAGTTTACACAGTTTAACTCATCATGGAGTATGGAATTTATTGACACTCTATCATAATCATTAGAAAAATGTAAAAAGTAGTGGCATTTGGACTTGCACACTTTCATGTTTTATTTCTTTTTCTTTTGGGGTCTATATTTTTTCTAAGTCCTTTGATCTTTCTTTTAGGACTTTTACCCTTTTTTTTGTTTTTCTATTTTTTATTTTTTTTTACAAAATATGGGAAAACAACTTGCAGAAAGCAAGGTATGTACATATTTTACAAGACTATCATAAGTCAATTCCAAATTATGAATCCTATACTTATAGGACCCTAACAGGACCCTTATTTGGTTTCAGACCATACTTTTTAGGATACTGCTTCTTGGGATTCTTTTGATATGGTTACTGTTGGGTTGCTAAGGATTTCTTAGAAGTGTTTCCAGAAGTGATAAGACCAAGGTGTAAGAGTTTTTCTTGTTCTCTTATCAAAGTGTTGTGATCCTGTGATTTGGCAGATTGGTAAACCAAATGACAAGGCAACATCAAAACCAATCTTTAGAGTTCTAGGACCTATCCTTCCTAGACTTAGAGAGGTATCTCTCTAGTTGGTTGCAAAATAGATGTGCTTGTTTGCTTTTAAAGGGTTGATTTTAGGCTATTTATTAAGTATGAGGTTTGTTGTTTGTTTTGGTTAGGTATGATGATCAAAGAGCATAGGTAGAATGAGGAAATATCTAAGTCATTGGGAAATGGAGTCAAATGAAAGTCATGATAAGTTCATCAATGGATCGGGGAGTATCATAGGGAAAATATAACTTGGCCAGTGGATCTTCAAAGTTTTTAGGGTAATGAGATGGACATTAATTGTAATAATGAAAAGTAGGACAAAGGGAAATTAAGAATCCTTTATCATATGTACTTCTCAACACTGGGACTTAAACAAATATCAAAGAATATAGGGGCAATCAATAGACAGGGAAAACCATAAATTCAATGATCCAACTACAGTTGATAATTATTCAAGACAAACTTTTCCAATGAAATATAGAAGGCGAGAAACTCATTTAACTTCTACTGATTTCACTTTCAAGGACAGAAAACACTTAAGACACACAGGTAATTGTAATCAAGGAAGAGGGAACTCCTAAACATCCTTCATCATAGCTATAAAGATCTCTAAAACAATTAGTTAAGAAAGGACAAGGGGTATGATCAAAACAAAACCTCTTTGGTAGACTTTAAAAAATGGTACTTTAGAAAGAGACTTCAAAAAACAATGTTTAAGTGGTAGCAAGTAAGCAAGGAAAACCATGAATCATGCTTGAAACCAACTGTATTTAACAATTTATGAAATAAACAAGCTTAGGGGGTCTAGAGAGCAATTAAGAATTTTCTAAAATGTCCTAGTAGAAGAAAACATTAAGGCAATGAAGAACAAACAGAACTAAGGTGTTTTCAAAAGACATTTATTAGTCTAAAATGTTTGCTATAATGCATATAGAAAGATGGAAACAGAATGAAACGGGAAATAAAAATAAAATATTAAAAGCACTTCACCAACAACCAAGCTTAGGGATCCATTGATCTAGCCTCCTACTACATCAATAAAAAAATCAGGACATCCATAAGTTCCAAGGCATCAATTTTCGTTCAACTTCCAAGATACTATGTATTACTTCAAAAAGTCATCAAATGCCAACAAGATAATGAGTTCAGATGAAGTATTTATGCTACAAATGAGGAGGTGAAGTCTAAGATAGTGTTTGAGTATCATTTATTACATAGTAAGTGCATTCCTAACCTTGAAGACCATGCAAGGCTCAAGGCAGGAATATCTGCAACTACTTCTCTGTTTTAATAACTTCTATCTTAACTTCTAAAAAAAAAATAGGTGAATGTGTTGACTTTAAGGCCTACTCATAAATTTTACAATAACTGTTTGACAGAGAAAAATATCTCTGACTTAGCCTAATAACTGCTTAATGCTTTTTTGAAGGAAACAAAGCACCTAGGTGGCTAAAAATATCTTTGAGAGGAATAAATGCTATGAGTTGAGTCACTTGATCTTGTTGTGGGTTAATCTGTCCTTTGTTTTATCTTTTAAGCTCTGTCATTTAGGCTTTAAACTCTGTCTTTATGCTTTACCGTCTGCTCTTTATCATATTTTCTTCAATTCTGTTTGATCTCTGTTCTGTGCCTTTAATTATTTATTTTATTTCCTTTAATCTTTTGCCTTTATCCCTTTGTCTTTCCATTGTCTTCTTTCTTTCTTTGACCTTTATCAATCTGTCACCTCTTTATTCTTGTATTTTAATTGGCTAATCCCTTTGTTTTGTCTTCCAATTAGGATTAGCCTCTTAAATCTTTGGCTTTCTTTCTTTGTTGTTTCTCTGATTTTTTGGCGCTTTCTATGTGCAGGGATGCGGTCTTCGTAGCTGTAGGGTTCTTTTGATCATTCGATGATCATGTTTCGTCGTTGATTAACCCTAAGAGGGCATCTGATCTTCCTAATTTTGGATCAAGACCCCTGGATCGTCACCCAGGGGTTTCATTCATCATTCATGGACTATGGTAGGGCACTTGGACCCTTTCCGCCATTAAAACTTGCAAAAACACAAACCTTTAGACTTTAAAACCCGCGGGAGGGTTTACTGTAATTTTCGGGGTTTTTTGGGTGGTCGGGAGGCATTTGCAGAGGAGGAGAGGATGCAGGGGTAGAGTTCCAGAGGTGGAACTGGGAGGAATTTGAACAGAGGCGAGAAGAAATTGAAATTTGGCACAGGGAGAGGAAAAGAGGTTTTGATAAACCGGAGTGGTTTATCGCATGGGTAATGAGAGGTTTGTGGTTTTGGGCCAAATGCACGCGATACCATAGAGCGTTCGACACGTGGCAGGCAGAAAACCGCCCATTTCGCGTGGGTTGTGAAACTTTAAACCCATCGCTATTTTCTATGCGATATGCGCTCTAGGTCGTCGGATCTCGGGTAGTGAGATCGACAGTGCAGATTGATCTGTGGAGCGGCAAGAAGATTTGAAGGGTGGAGCCCGGGGACAGGTGGCGTAGAATTCTTAGTTGGTGGGGTTTTAGTGGAAGGCGGGACTGGGCGCGGGGTGACATGAGAGATTTTTCGGGTAGCGCGGGGCCATAACAATGCGGGATAAGGTCGGGGATGCGACAACCATCAGATCGGGGTCTAGGGCTCCAAATCAACGATGGAGATGGTCCGATGAAAATAAAGGAGGGGTGAGGGAAAACAGGGGCCCGCATTTTAATATATTAAAGGTTAGGGGCCTTTATAATAAGGTTTAGAGGGGTTAAAAACAAAGGGGCAGAGGCATATTTAAATAGGGAGAGGGTTTTTTAATAAGATAAAAAGGACCCGATAGGCTAAATTGAGCTTAAAACAATGTAAAAAAGAAATTTTTTTACATTGTTTAATAAGTCAAAGGAAAAAATGATGAATGAAGGGGTTTTTCAAGAGGGTTTTGAGGAAGGGAAAAATGGGTTTTGTAGAAGAAGAGGGTTATGAATGAGGGTGAACGTGAGGTAGGGTAATGAGGCAAACATGCCTAAAAATGATGAAGTCTTTCTTTGCAGCAGAGGGGTAAACTTCTTAGGAGGTATAGAGAGGAAAATATTCTAAAAATAGCTAGCTTAGGATAATGAAGGTAGTGAGATTTTTAGAACTCACAATATTTCTCAAATGTTGTTTCTAGAAATATGAGATTATACCTTAGTAATCTTTTGATATCAGAAAAAATTACTGATGACTAACAGTGGCTCCACTTGGGGAGGGCAGCTTTCCTTTCAAGGTGTCCAAAACCTCCAATTTATCAAATCTCTGTGTTTCAGCAGACCAGTGTCTTATCCATTGTGCAAATTTCCTTTCTTTTTCACTTGCTGATATTTCTTTTGAAGTGATGATATTAATATCTGCAACACATGATTCTTTCAACAATATTTCAACCTACCCAATCCTACTTTTCCTAACATTTTTTATTCTTTGAGTGCACTTGAACTGGAAAACTCTTGACATTTTATTTTTGAAAACAGAAATAAACTATCTACTTCTATCATTATTTCTTCCAAGAGTTCAGATTAAACCGGTGAACTCTTTTTATTTTCTACTTAAACTGTTTGACTGCCAAGATTAAACTGTTTGGCAGTCTTGCTTCTCTAAACTATTGACATGAAATTTAAAGCATGGTTAAAATTAGGATTAGACAGTCTGATTTACCATGGTTGTGGCATTGGAACAAGTTGCACACAAACATTATTTTGCATACAAGTAAAATAGAAAGATAAGGGTTGTAATTTATCATTGTAATGCATCTGTATCTTTCTCTTTGGTTTTGTTTTGAGCATGTGCAACCAGTATCTTATATTCCCTAATCTATCCTTTTGATAAGTCAAGTTTGAGATAATCTTGACAATCATTTTTTTCTACTAACTTATCAACATAAATTTAAAGCATGTTCAACCATGATTAGGGTAGATGACTAAACAAGATATCATTTTGAATCAGTAGTGGCATTTAGACTTGCACACTTTCAGCAGTACTGTTTTTTGAGTATGGTGTTGTACCTCTTTTGAATTTTCCCTCGTTTCTTTTCTTTCATTGTTTTTGTATTTCCTGTGATTTTTCTCATGCTATGTTATGTATAATGAGTGAAAACTTTGAAGCTAGGACTCTTGACAGAAATAATGTTTGAGCATCCTACCATTGACAGGACCTCCAAATAATTATTCTCCATTCAGCCCTTGCAAAAATAAAGCATTATGACCCCTAATGAAATGAATGATATAAGGCCCTTTCCACAAATTCTCAAATTTACCATGTTTACATTTGTCTTCCCTCCTGGAATCCCATTTCAAAACTGTATCTCCAACTTGGAAATTATTTGATTTAGTCCTTCTGTCAAATATTTTCTTGATGTTTTCTTGAACTTCTTGTGTCCTTTTGTATACTTCCTCTCTTGACTGCTGTAAATGAATGGTTTGATTCAACCTTCTCTGCATGTAATTTTCTTTTGTTTGCACTTCTTGGAGAAGTTTCATGACTGGAACTCCCAAATATGTAGGGAAGACTGCATCTATGCCATATACCAGCTGATAGGGGGACATATTTATTGATTTCTTGGTGGTCAGCCTATCAGCCCATAATGCATGAACCAGCTTACTATGCCATGATTTCTGATTTTGATCCAACATTCTTTTGATAACGTTGATCAGGATTTTATTGGATGATTCAGCTAGGCCATTTCCTTAGGGGTAGTAAGCTGTAGAATGCCCTAATGTGATATGATATTTATAGCAGAAGTCAACCATTCTTTTGGATTTGAAGGCAACAAAATTTTCTGTAATGATCTTTCTAGGACAACCAAATCAGGATAGTATGTTGGTTTCAAGGAACTTGATAATGACTGATTTAGTAGCATTCCTAGAAGGGATAGCCTCTATCCATTTGGTAAAATAATCAGTGGCAGTAAGAATCCACTTGTGCTGGGTAGATGAGGCCGGGTGAATTTCTCTAAACCCCATTGCTGAAAGGGAGCCTCAATACTGATGGGATGCAAAGGTAAAGGCAAGAATTTTTTCTTGCCATAAAAAAATTGACACTTATGGAAATTCATGACTAGTTTTTGAGTATCAGGGAAAAGGGTGGGCCAATAATAGCCAGCTCTAAGAATTTTGTTTGTTGTGGTCTTCCAGTAAAGGTGGCCTCCACATTCTCCCTCATGAAGCTTATGCATGATTTTTCCTGCATCATTCTCAAGAAAACATTTAAGCAATATGCCAACAACATTTTTCCAATATAAAAATTCATCTAAAATGCAGTAATTTAAAGATTTCTGTTTCAAGAATCTAGCTTTAGTCTTTGATAAAGAGGGAGGAGTATTAAGATAGAGAAGCCCATAAATGATATCAGCATACCAAGATGAATTCAAAAACATTTCTTCAATGTATGGAGTTGTGAATTCTTCTGTTTCTTCTAAAACATCAACCATATTTATATCTAATTCTTGGAAATTTGATTCTGCCATGAGTTTTTCTAATCCCTGTCCTTCAATTAGTTTTGTAGGCCTGATCTATAAATCATATTCTAAGATAATTGCAATAAATTTTCACCTTTTACCATCAGGGTCGTGATTTAGAATGTCCTTGACAACTGTATGTGGGACAAAAGAAATGATATGAGAGTGTAAAATGTAGACTCGAAAATCTTTCAATGATTTTATCAAGGCTAAGGCCTGTTTCTCCATGATATTATATTTGAGTGGAGCATCTCTTAAGGCTCTACTAAAAAAGGATATTGGTTGTTCTTGCCCTGCATTATTATTTTGCAACAATACTGCAACAATGGTGTGTTCAGAGGCAAATGAGAAAATGTAGAAATCCTTAGTGAAATTAGGACTAATAAGAACTGGTGTTTGAGTGAGAGCTTGTTTCACTAGTTCAAATGACTTTTTGGCTTCTAAGGTCCATTTAACCCCTGTTTCCTTTTTTAGCATATTTGTGATATTTCTCAAAAGTTCAGCAAGGTTGGGGATGAACCTTCTTAAAAAATTAATCTTCCCAATGAAAGTTTGTAATTCCTTGAGGTTTCTAGGATGACTGATTTTCAATATGCCTTCAATCCTTTTAGGGTATACTTTGATTCCTTCTTCAGAGATTATGTGGCCAAGGAGCTTTCCTTCCTTGAGACCAACGAGTGTCTTCTTGGGATTCAAAGTTAAGCCATATTTCCTACATTTCTCTAAAACTTTTCTCAAATGGACCAAGTGTTCTTTAGCAGTTTTGGAGAAAACAGTAATGTCATCGAGGTAAATGATTATGAAATAGCCTATGTCTTCTGAGAAAGCTATGTCCATTGTCCTTTGGAATGTGGCCCCTGCATTCATCAAACCAAATGGCATTTTAACATACATGAATGTGCCCCAAGGTGTAGTGAAAGAAGTTTTGTGTTGATCACTTGGGCGTACTAGAACTTGGTTGTAGCATGAAAAACCATCCAACAGTGATATTCTCTTAGATCTAACCACTTTTTGAAGTATGTGGTCCATTTTAGGCAAGGGATAATTATTTTTCAGGGAGGCTCTGTTAAAATTTCTAAAGTCAATGCAAAGCCTAATTTCCCCGGTCTTCTTCCTAACAGACACAAGGTTGGAAACCCACTGTGAGTATCTAAGGGGAACTATGATCCCAGCATCATACATCTTTTTAATCTATTTCTCAACTAAAGGTAATAAAACATGGTTTATCCTTCTTAGTTTTTGTTTGAAAGGTTTATGATTTCCCTTAAGAGGAATTTTTTGTTGAATAATGCTGGTATCATATGATTTCAGATCTTTGTACCCCCATGCAAACACATCTCCAAACCCCTTGAAAATTTCAATATACTCTTATTTGACATGATTAGGAAGAGTGCTAGATAAATTGATCATTTTGGGTTCATTCATGCTGCCTATGTTATGTTTTTCTACATTAGTTTCTGTAGGCTCCATGATGCAGGAGCATCAAGGCCAATTTTCATTTTTAAATATGTAATAAAGGGGGGTGTGACATTTTAATTGTTTTATTAATTAATTTGTTATTTAAAAAAAAAAGAGGAGATAAATTAGAAAAGTGAGGATTTTGTAAATATTCTTTTATTAATTAAAAGGATATGAGATAAAATAGAATTAGGTAGCAAAATTAGGGAGTAGGAATGCTATGTATGGGACTTTGTTGAGTCCACAGCTAAAATGAATTTAAATTAGATTTAGTTGAGGATTAGGTGGAGAGATTTTTGGAGTGAATTAAATTCATTATTTATGTATAAATATGAGTGGTTTTTGTGAAAAGAACACACTTGAAAATTTGAAGAGCTGAGGGGAGTGAGTGAGGAGTGGTTTAAAGGGCAAAGAGCCAAGAGGCCGCCCAATGTAATATCTGGCCATAGAATTTTAATATAGTTAAGGGAGTTGATTTGTATGGCTCTTTTTCGCCTTCATGTTTAATTAAGTTAGATGTTTTCCATGATTTTATTGTAGAAACTTTGAGTAATTTTCAGATTCGTTGAATCAGTTGTGTTCTTATATGCGGGATCTGCTTTCTAGCAGAATTCCTGCATCATTTTTGGTATCAGGGCGGGAGAGCTACCTGGTTGAATTTGCAATTATGTATGTTGTATATGGGTTTTGATTTCAGGAATGAGCTTGTACGCTGGTGTTTTCCGGATTGAAGGGCGCACTTGCAAGAGATCGTTTTGATATGAAAGAATACTATGAGGTATGGATGGTGTTGACAAAAGTGGAGAGAACACCTTAAAGCGCATAAACGCTACGATGTATGTATGGTCGAATGACAGATTTGGAAAATATAGCTAAGTCGCAAAGGGACCACGGTTTGAGTTGACATTCTGCGCTCAAATTCGTGACAACCACGATGTAAAATGCAAGTCGATTGATCTAATGATGTATTGTGAAGGTCGAAATAAAGTCTGGATCAACAATAATGTGTTGAAAAGCTACGCAAGCTGGAAGTTTGATGAATGCCGCAAGTAATTATTCCTTTGATAGCGTATTTGCATATCAATATGTTTTGATGTTTTTTGAGTTGATGGGATTGACCGTAAGTCGGGAAAAAGAGTGTGGTTATGGTGTAGTGGAGCCATGGGCCAACGTGAATGCGTTAATTGATATATGATGGAAGGAATGCATAGTTAATCTATCTGAAGTCACCAATAAACACTTATATATTACCATGGATGTTGAATGGATGAAGTCACATCATTTGAAAGACTAAATTTGAAGGCGTTCGAAACCTGCGGGGAGAAGTAATCAAGGTAAATTCTGCGTTGAATTGAAGGGACGCTGATTCAAATTGATAAATTTTGATTTGTATGTATTGATACAAACCTGTATGCATCGATACCCATTTTTGTATCAAACAATTCGATCTTTAGAATTTTAATACAGCCGGACACAAAATTTGAGATCGATCAGGATAAGCTATGCGTTAATATAACCTGGATGCATTGCTTGATATCGAAGTGTGTCATTATATAAATGATTTGGTGTGGTCAAAGACGCAAGGGTAGCATGCTGGAAGGCGTAGGGACGATTTGAGATAGCGTGGTGTGCAGAGGCAGATGCGGATGAGTGGAGCTGAAGCTGTGGGTAATGAAGTCGATCTAAAGTGTTAACACTCAGCAAGAACATATTGCATTGAAGCAGTGAATAAATCACCTGAAGGTGCGTTTGAAAGGACGGTAACAGTCTTCAATTTTTGTATTGCGTGGATCTGGAATGTACGCAGGAGTGAAGGCTGTGAAACATTGATTTTATGTTGTGTAAGAGTCGAATTACAAATGGTGTGGTTTGTATGACAGTCTGTAAGTATAAATTGGATTACAGTTGTATTGACCGCCGAATGGCATGAACACGTCCAGAAATTGCATATCAACATTAAGTGGTCACCTCTCTTGTCTAAGGGTAGCATATCTACAGCAGATCTGAAGAAAGGAGCGTTCAATTAGAAAGGGGAGGATTGTTGAAGTCAAACGATGTAAGTTGGAAATCGTGTTGTGAGGGGGTTAATTGCAAATTGATCCACAGATATTGGTTCTGGAACTAACCCGCGCTTCAATGAGAGATGGAGGCACTCAAGAAAACCACAGTCAATTCAAATTTAATTAGTCGATGCGTGGGTCCAAGGCGTAACATTAGTTTGATAATTCTGGGGTCGATTGAACCGTGAATATGTAATAGGTTGAGGAACCACAGTTAATAAAAAAAATGGCTGAATTGAGAACGCGTTGAAGAATGTACAGTGCTGGTGGAGATGGGTTCGAAGTTGAGAGAAGCTGATAGATTGTTCCTATCACATGATAGCAAACTTGTGAATTGGATACTATTTAATATAGTTTAAATACGTGATGGTCGAAGGAAGAGGAAGCACAGAGTTTTAAGACTCTATTTGTTTGTTTTGGAATCAATTTTCACATTGAAGGATTGCGTTGAGTACAAAGCTGGGTGAACTGCAGTGTCAAAGGAGTCTGCGCAAACACTGAGTTCAACAATGAACGAATGGTAGCCATAAGAGGCGATGGATAAATCGATGATTCAGTTTAGTCGTGGAAATGCTGTGAATGTTTTTTTTAAAAGTCGATCTGCAGCATCGACTTCAAAATGGAATGCAGATTGAAGATATTGCACATTGAATGCAGTGGAACCTTGGAAATGAGTAATGGCCACAGCCTCTACAGAATCAAGAAGGCTTTTGACTTGCAAATAGGTGAGGATTTTTGTTTTAAAAACCCATTTGATTTTTAAACTGTGTTGCAGGAGATAGTAGAGAAGCAATGGCGCTTTATTTGGTGGCGTTTATGTTTTAATATCATGAGAGTTACCTTAAAAAGATGTTCATTATGAAAGTCCACTGAATTGTGTGAATTTTTGAATTAAGAGCAAAGATTCTAGTGCTCGTTAATGGTGGCCAACTATTTAGTCGAAAGTTTGAGTTATGGGATACAAATATCCACTTCATATAGTGACTATTCTAGATTGAATTATGAAGCTTGAATAACAATTGAAGCCTATGAAGTGAGGTTGAATATTGAATATAATGAGATGGATTCTATTATGTAAGGGTTTTATAACCATATGTTTGACGAGATTCCGCATGTAAAAGTTTATGAATTTGCCAGACATTGAAGGCATTAATTTGAAACGCATTTTTATATGCATCTGAGAGTGTGAATGTGGGTTTTCAGCCCTTTGGGTTACTATCAAATAACAAATGCATGCTAAGGTGTGTTTGCAGCAAATTGTAGCAAGAGGTTGCTAGGGATTGGTCCCAGGATAAAGAGAAGCCAAGCACAACAGGAGAAGTTTCATTTTGATGAATAAAAAGTGTGAAGGATTACGGGGAAGTAGCTTAAATGAAATCCGCACGTGAACAGATGCAGTTCACAAAGGAAGGGAAGATGACTGTTGATAGTAATTTTCGGAGATCTGATGAAGAGTACGAGTGGGAGAAGGCCGAGATAACAATTCACCTTGAATTGTTAATGGAGTTGTTGCAGGAAAATGTGAGAAACCATACACATGGTTGGACCATGAGAAGGAAGGTGAAGTGGCAGAAGCTACACGCATGAAGGGAGAAGCAAGTAAACATACAGTTGATGGAGGAGCTGATGAAGCTCGAGCAGATGTTGAGTTGTGAAGAACTCAAAGAGGCTGAGTTAAAAATGGATGTTTCCATTTGTGGCCCGGAACATGGCGAAATTATGGGTGAAGAGATCAGTGAGGATGATCTCATGAACTATTGGGATAGTTCAGAAGCATCTGAAGAGGTGACGGCGAGAGAAACAGAGGAGGCTATGAAGCCTTGCAATTTTTCTCACATTTTATGTATGTTTGCAGGATATGCGAAAGGCAGTGAGCAGTATGATGGAACTTTCACAAAGGAGAATGAAGTTCTTGAGGTAAAGTCTGGTAGAGAATTCCTTTCAGAGAAGGAATGTGGTGATTGGTTACAATAGGAAGAAATCACAAATGAATTCTTGTTTGGGATAAGACAGCAAGTCAAAGCTGTTAGGGAACCGAAAGAAAGTGGAAATGCTGAAGGAAAATTCCCAGGAGGTAAAAAAGTGTATTTTTTTAATGAGATTGCTGACAAAATTTTACAATGTAATGATGTTGAAACCAGGAAAATTCAGGAAGATTGCCAGAGGGAGAATAGAAGCAGTGATGAGACAGAAGGGAAATCTACAGAAGAACTGAATCAAATGAAGGATTCAGAACAACAAAGAGAGATGTCGATTGAAGCATCCAATGAGACCACAAGGTCTTATGTGGTTAAGACTAATGATTGGTGTGTGATTACAAGTACATCACAGAGTGTCGAACAAACTTTGAAGTTTGTTAAAGAAGAAGATTTGAATCTAAAATTTGTTTGGAATGATGCTGAGATAACAATATCTCAGGAAAGAATGAAGACAGAGGGGTCTTATGGAAATATTTGGCAGAATATTGAAGCAGGGGAAGAAGGACCATCTGATGATTGGTCAATAGCAAAGGAAGGTATGGAAAGTTTTGTAAAATTTCCGAGTTCTACTCCAGTTGAGATTGTTCAGTTATATCGGAAGTTAGATCTTTAGAGGAGAGAGTTGGAAAAGCAGAGGATCTATGTTCAGGGAGAGTTATTGAAAGACACAGAACAGGGAAACATTTTTCAAACAGATGATGTGGAGGAGGGACTAACTGATAGTCTCATAGAGGAATTGAATCAACATACTGATGTGCTAATGGAGGAGGGAATTTCAGAGCAGCATACTGAAATGTTTCCAGCAGTGGAAGGGGCATTGAAGCCTTATGTTTTTTATTCTAACAATTGTTTTGTGAGTACAGGTTTTATTGCAGATGCTGGAGAAAATATATTAGACAGAGAAATTGAACTGATGAGGCGGATGATGATGAAAGTATCCCGGAAGAGGCCAGCAGTAGTAAAACAAAGAAGAAGCAACAAGAGAAAGACAACAGAATATTGTGAAAGCATAGCCAGTGGGGCAATGCAACATAAAGTGTGGAGACCTGGAGAAGAACAACAGATAGGAGCATCAAAAAGTGGGAAGTTGCAGCATAAGATATGGGATCCAGGCATACACAGATCCGAACACATGATCAGGCGATCATGATTAATTTCAACCTTGGGAGTCTGATGCTGGAGCATCAAAGCCAATTTTCATTTTTAAATATGTAATAAAGGGGGGTGTGACATTTTAATTGTTTTATTAATTAATTTGTTATTTAAAAAAAAAAAGGAGATAAATTAAAAAAGTGAGGATTTTGTAAATATTCTTTTATTAATTAAAAGGATATGAGAGAAAATAGAATTAGGTAGCAAAATTAGGGAGTAGGAATGCTATGTACGGGACTTTGTTGAGTCCACACCTAAAATGAATTTAAATTAGATTTAGTTGAGGATTAGGTGGAGAGACTTTTGGAGTGAATTAAATTCATTATTTATGTATAAATATGAGTGGTTTTTGTGAAGAGAACACACTTGAAAATTTGAAGAGCTGAGGGGAGTGAGTGAGGAGTGGTTTAAAGGGCAAAGACCCAAGAGGCTGCCCAATGTAATATCTGGCCACAGAATTTTAATATAGTTAAGGGAGTTGATTTGTATGGCTCTTTTCGCCTTCATGTTTAATTAAGTTATATGTTTTCCATGATTTTATTGTAGAAACTTTGAGTAATTTTCAGATTCGTTGAAGCATTTGTATTCTTATAGGCGGGATCTGCTTTCTAGCAGAATTCTGCATCTGATTTCTTTGGTTTTTTAGCTACATCATTGAAGTCAAAAAGCTCCACTAATGGTGTAAGGCTCCTTGGTATTGATTCATTTTTACATTGTAAAATTTCAAGGTCCTTTTGGTCTGGTTTATTTAGTAATTATTCTTTATAAAGATGTTCAAATTGGTTTATGTCAGCAGTAGAGGAAAAATCTGTTTTATGGGCTTGTTTTTCATCAAGATAGTCTTTTTCATGGCTTGAGCTAAGTGTTGGTTCAGAAAAATAATTCCTTGACCGCAGAAAGTCATCAATGTGTTTATCACCCTCAAACACTTGCCAATAGTTTTCATTGTCAGGGACTGTAGGCCGATTTTCTACTTTGACATTGAATTGTTCATTTACTTGGGGTATTTGGAAATTGTTGGCAGCAAAGTCGAGTTCATTTGCAAGGTTATTGTATAAATTTGATAACTGAAATGTTATGCACCGAGATTCTCTTGATCACACACTATTTTAACTTCATGCACAATACAAAATCTCTTCTACCATTGATCATTAATTGTGGAAATAAAAACAATCGCATGTGCACATTAAAACCATAAACAATCACACATATGAACACAGTATTTTATGGGAAAGCTTAAAGCTGAAAACCCCCAAATATCTGTATATTACATGTCATAGAGATCATGTAACAATCATTATACAAAGCTCCTCACAAAGCTCTCAGTACAATCTCCAATTGTTACACACTAATCAAGCCTGATCTAGCAAATCACATGCTCTAATCTCTGCCACCTGATAGCCTGCCTCTACTGCGCAATCATTACTGAATAATGGCTCTAAATGAACTCAAATTGGTCCAGCCTTGCTCACGCAATCCTCATTGGCATATCCAATCACTGGTTGTTGCAAATCATGCAACAGTATAGTCACAACTGATAGTCACACTGCTCTTTCACCTACCTCTTCACTGGTCTCCACTGAAATTGTCCATGCACTGTAGTTAAATGATGTATTCTTTAGTTGATTAATGAGTTAATAATTAGTGAATTAATTAATAATTAATTCACACCACTCTCACTAGTGTATCAATCAGTTAGACTAGATACAACTAGCTCAACTATGTTTAACTCAGTTAAACTAAACACAACTCCACCAACTACCTCAATAACTCCACCAAACTCTGTCACATGAGTTCTAACTGAGGTATCCATGCAATAGCTCCACTTAACCCTTAGGAATAGCGTAATTCCTTCTTTCAGCTCCTGTGCCACATCTGTGCACTTAACTGAAGTGCTCCAAGAGAATAAGATAATGTTTATAATCCAAATATTATTAAGAGCTAATAATATTCGACATATCTATTTTTAGACTAGTAATATAAAAATAGATTCCGCCAAATATGTCTGAAAATAGAAGTCCATCTATTTTTCTAGCTCGACCAACCATCCACAAATAGCATCCCGCAACTCATAGAATATGATCGACATGTCTAAAAATAGACATAGTCTAAAAATAGACTTGCGCCAAAAATAGCCTGTGGGCCCACTTAGTGAAGGCGACTTCTTTCCACTAAACTCATCATCTTGTTGCAATCTCAACACTCCCTCTCAACAAGATAAGGATTATCTGCCACCCCTATCCTGCCCCTGTGGTATTCGAATTTTCTCCTGGTGAGTGCCTTCGTCAAGATATTAGCATCCTCATCCTCCGTGGGAATGTATGAAAGTAACATGATCTTTCGCTGCACACAATCTCTGATATGATGATACCAGATGTCAATGTGTTTAGATCTATCATGAAATACTGGATTAACCAAGAGTTTGATGCAACTCTGATTATCACAATATATCACAGTAGGATCTAAGTGTGAACCGAACAACCCGACTAGGATCTTCCTCATCCATATAGCCTCGCATGCAGCCAAACTCGCTGCCATATACTCGGACTGTGCTGAACTGAGTGCCACGGATCTCTTCTTCCTGCTGTACCAAGAAACTGTTGTCAACCCGATACTAAAAATCCCTCCAGATGTGCTCTTTCTGTCCGTTGGGCTCCCTGCCCAATCTGCATCCGTGAAGCCACACAGCTTCACCTCATTCAACTGTCTGTACCATAATCCATATCCTGATGTGCCTCTGAGATATCTCAATACCTGCTTTCCTACCTTCAAAAAGAGCTTGGTAGGCTTAACCATAGTTTATGAAAGTTGGTTAACAACATAGCATATGTCGAGTCGTGTATTGACCAGATACATAAGCGACCCCACCAGCTGTCGATAAACAGTGGCATCCACTACCTTTGCCGATGTAGCATCCTCTTTCCTCCATCCACCAGGAAGAGGAGTGTCAATAGGCTTGCAACCATGCATGTTGAACTTCTCCAGTATCTCCTGGGCATACTTGCCTTGAGACACAAACAGTCCATCATTGCGCTGCCAAATTTCCAATCCCAGGAAATAATGAAGGAGGCCCAAGTCCTTCATCTCAAATTCCTTTTCAAGATCAGCCTTGCATGAGTGTATCAACAGTTCATCACCCGTCAAAATCAAATCATCTACATAAAGTACAATGATTAGCAACTTACCCTCCACCACAATCTAGTATAGGTTCGGATCCGCCTCACTCTTGGAGAATCCAAGTCTGGTGAAATAACTATCTATATGTGTGTACCAAGCACGAGGTGCTTGTTTCAACCCATACAACGCTCTATTGAGCCTGCACACATGTGACTTGCTGATGAAGATCTAAAAACCTTTGGGCTGCTCCATGTACACCTCCTCCTCAATCACTCCGTTGAGGAACACAGTCTTCACATCCATCTGATGAATGTGCCACCCCATCTGTGCTGAGAGAGCAAGAATCGTCCGTATGGAAGAATACCTTGCGACAGGTGCAAAGGTTTCCTCATAATTGATCCCCTCAATATGTGAGAAGCCTCGGGCAACAAATCTTGCCTTGTACTTCCCCACACTCCCGTCAGCTGCTTGCTTCACTTTGTAGATCCATCTCGAACCTACCACTAATTTCCCTTCTAGCCTTGGGACAATCTCCCATGCACTGTTTTTGACAATCGAATCATACTCTTCCACCATGGCATCTACCCATGTGGGGTCCTCCACAGCTTCCTCGAAAGAGGATGGCTCTGTCACGATACACTTGCTTATAAGAGCCATGTATCCAGTGTACCGGTCAGGTGACTGTCTCTGTCTGCGATGTGATGTAGGTGCTCCTACAATCTTCTCTGCATATTGAGCCAGTCGCACAGCTTCTGTAGTGCGCTTCCGCCCTCTGATGGTTGGTGCTGCATGATTGGTCTCTTCCACTCCATGAACCTCCTCTTGTGGCTGATCCACATCCTGAGGCTCATCCTTAGGAACTAATAGCTCCTCATCTGCATGCAAGTGTGACTCCATCTCAAGCGAACACTTCATGGCTTTCTCCTCATGAAATTTGATATCCCGTCGCACAACAGTCTTGCGACTGTCTAGCAAATACACACGGTATTTGTGGGGCGTATCAGTGTACCCCACAAATATCCCAACCTCTGCGGTCAGCTCCAGCTTCTTCCTGGCATCCTTCATCACCTGAATGTAAACAGGTGAACCAAAAATCCTCAAATGGGAAATATCAGGCTTCTTACCAGAAAACGCCTCCTCGGGTGTACTCATGCCACGTATCCTGTGAGGACAACGATTTTGCACATAAACCGCAGTATTGCATGCCTCAACCCACAAGTGTATGGGAAGGCCCTGATCATGCAACATCACCCGCGCAGCACCCACGATCATTCTGTTCTTCCGCTCAGCGTCCCCATTCTGCTGTGGGTTATGAGGCATTATGAGCTCTCTTCGAATTTCTTCTGCGCTGCAAAAGTCCTTGAATTCACCAGAGATGAATTCACCACCATTGTCGCTCCTACGAACCTTCACCTGCTTCCCTGATTCTTTCTCAACTAGTGCCTTGAACTCACAGAAATTTGAGTATGTCTCGCTCTTCTTCTGCATGAAGAAGATCCAACACTTCTGAGAAAAATCATCAACAAATATCACATAGTACCTGTGCTTTACTATTGAAGCTACTGAGAAAGGTCCACACACATTTGTGTGAATTCTCTCAAGGATCATCATGGTGCGACTATCCTTCTCGTGAAAGGTGGCTTTCACAAATTTTCCCAAAGTACATCCCTTGCACTGATCTGACTGCACAGGTGTACCTTTGGGAAGCCCGATAGAAATCTGCTGCAAAATTTTCAAAGCACCATGGTGAAGATGGCCCAATCTCCTGTGCCATAGCTCGCCGTCATCCTGGCTCACCACTCCTTCTGCCTTGCCTGCCATTGCTGCACAACCATCTACCTGCAATTGATAAAGGTTCTTAAATCGAACCCCTATCCTCTGAGTTTCACCAGTTTCCTTACTGCGCAGGAAAGCCTTTCCCTCGCTAAAGACAACATCATATCCCTTGTCTTCTAACATCACCATAGAGATAAGATTCTTCTTCAATCCTGGAACATGCATCACTTTCTTCAATACGAAGGGTTTACCAGACTCCCTCTCAAAGGAAATGGTACCGATACCAGTCGCACTGTATCTACCATCATCGCCCATCTCGATGTGCACTCCAAGATATTTCTCATCCAGATCAGTAAACAAATATTTGTCTCCTGTCATGTGAAAAGACGCACCACTATCAATAAACCACACTGAACCCATCATACTTGATACCAAGCATGCGATCAGTGAAAATCCAGCTCAAACTATGAGGCTAAGGCCTCTCCAGCTGCAGATCCAACAACCTACTTATTTTTCTTCTTCTGTGGACAATTAGTGGCGTAATGTCCGTGTTGGTGACAGTGAAAGCACTTCACCTTGGACATGTCCTGCTTCTTGCCTTTTGCACCGGATTGAGAAGCATTCTTCTTGCTCTTCCCCTTCCTTTCTTTGGCATCCAAAGCGCAATTTTCTTCATCTGATTTCTTTGATGAAGATCCGTCCCTGGTACTTCACCTTATCTCCTCTTGCACAAGATCCAACCAAAGTCGCTACCATCCTGGCAATTTCTCCCGACCATTGACAGAGTCCTGATAGGAATGCCAACTCTTGGGAAGCCCAAGGAGAGCCAAGCTCACCAAGTCCTCGTCATCTACAGTCACCCCCACAATTCCCAGCTCATCCCTGCATTGGATGAACTTCGTGAGGTACTTGGGCATACTATCGCCTTTCTCCATTTTTATGTTCTTGAGTTTATCCTTAAGCACCAACTTCCTCTGGCCGCTCTTGCTTTGGAATAAGTCTGTCAACGCTTTCCACATCAAGAATGGAGAAGCCTTACCATGAAGGCTGGACACTATGTGATCCTTTACACCTTCCAACATAATTCTTTGACACTTTGTTGTCTTCTTTTGCCATGCGTCAAGTGCGGTAGCATCGCTAGAAGCAGGTTTTGGAATTTCTGCATCTATGAACTCCTTCAACCCATTGTCATCCAACACCACCTCCATCCTGTCCTTCCATGAAATATAATTCGAGTTGCCCTCAAGGGCATACTCCAATCACAATCTATTGAAAGACATCTCAACTTCGACACCAAGAAAACACTGCTGCAAATTCGAATTCCACCAGCTCAAAACTCAATCGCTTCAATGTTTTGCAATTGCTCCAATGATCAATATCGCTCTGATACCATGTAGAAATTTGATAATTGATATGTTATGCACCAATATTCTCCTGATCACACACTATTTTAACTTCATGCACAATACAAAATCTCTTCTACCATTTATCATTAATTGTGGAAATAAAAACAATCGCATGCGCACATTAAAACCATAAACAATCACACATATGAACACAATATTTTATGGGAAAGCTTAAAGATGAAAACCCCCAAATATATGTATATTATATGTCATAGAGATCATGTAACAATCATTATACAAATCTCCTCACAAATCTCTCAGTACAATCTCCAATTGTTACACACTAATCAAGCCCGATCTAGCAAATCACATGCTCCAATCTTTGCCACCTGATAGCCTGCCTCTACTGCGCAATCACTGCTGAAGAATGGCTCTGAATGAACTCGAATTGGTCCAGCCTTGCTCATGCAGTCCTCATTGGCATCTCCAATCGCTGGTTGTTGAAAATCATGCAACAATATAGTCACAACTGATAGTCACACTGCTCTTTCACCTACCTCTTCACTGGTCTCCACTGAAACTGTCCATGCACTGTGGTTAACTGATGTATTCTTTAGTTGATTAATGAGTTTATAATTAATGAATGAATTAATAATTAATTCACACCACTCTCACTAGTGTATCAATCAGTTAGACTAGATAAAACTAGCTCAACTATGTTTAACTCAGTTAAATTGAACACAACTCCACCAACTAACTCAATAACTCCACCAAACTTTGTCACATGAGTTATAACTGAAGTATCCATGCAATAGCTCCACTTAACCCTCAGGAATAGCGTAATTCCTTCTGTCAGCTCTCGTGCCACATCTGTGCACTTAATTGAAGTGCTCCAAGAGAATAAGATAATGTTTATAGTCCAAATATTATTAAGAGCTAATAATATTCGACATATCTATTTTTAGACTGGCAATCTAAAAATAAATTCTGCCCAATATGTCTAATTTTTCCATCTATTTTTCCAACTTGACCAACCATCCACAAATAACATCCTGCAACTCATAGAATATGATCGACATGTCTAAAAATAGACATAGTCTAAAAATAGACTTGTGCCAAAAACAGTCTGCGGGCCCACTTAGTGAAGGCAACTTTTTTCCACTAAGCTCATCATCTTGTTGCAATCTCAACAGTTATTTTGAGCTCTAGGTATGAAAGTGAGTTCATATTTTTCAAAGGTTTTCAGAAGATCTAGGGCAGCATTCCTATATTCTCTTAATCTTGGGTTTTTGGCTGAATACTCCCCTTTTATTTGCCTAATTATCAGTTCTGAATCTCCTTGGACTGATATTTTCTTGGCTCCTAAATCTTTGAGAAAATGTAGACCAAGGAGGAGAGCTTCATATCTGTAATGTTATTGGTGCATTGGAAATCAAGTTTGTAGGATTGTCCTTTGTTTGTATTATTTATCAATACCCAGCTCCAGAACCCGTTTTGCTGCAAGAGCCATCAAAGCTCATTTCCCAAAGTGTTTCTATCTCATGCTCACTATCATTTTGCTGTTCAAGGCTGCTAAGGTCAGGGTTGTTAGATTCTTATTTTGGGGATTGTTTGTTGGAAATATTGAGAGGGGGGTGAATCAGTATTTCTTTCCAATTTTTATTTTTACCGGTTATATCACTTATAATTAGAACACAAAATGAACAATAAGAATAAATTATTTTATTTTATTCTTCAATAAAATAGATACAATTAAATATGTATAATAGGTGTAGGGTTCCAAACCTAGACGAAGACACTAATCTTCAATATTCCAGGCTCCAACCTGTTGCCAAGCACCAACTTGGACTATTGTGAGGCTCCGACCTCTAGGGCTTCGACCCTATCTATCTAAGGCACCAACCTTGCATTTAGAGGCTCCAACCCCAAGGGCACCAACCCTTATTTTGTTCAGGCTCCAACCTAGATTCTTGAGGACACCGATCCTCTAGGGCTCCAACTCTATCTTTCAAGGCACCAACCTTGTCTCTATGAGGCTCCAACCGTCATCTTCACTTCGTCAAAATATGCTTAGTTATTATTCATGGCTCCTAAAGTCTTCTTCAACGAGCCCTGTCACACTTATTCTCCATGTCACATCATCAATTACAACCTTTTCTTCTTATAAGGTGTCACCATTGCTCTTCATCATATGCAAACAATTTCTCCAAGTTACCTCATGATGACATCAACAATGCATCATGATTTTCAATGTTATTTCCAAGATCACTTAAGGCTTCTCAACAAAATATCTTCAATCTTCTTCAAGGTCACTCCACAAAGTATTCTTAGTCTTATCTTCAAGTATTCTTCAATTTTTTTTTTCTTTTTCTGTTATACTTTTGCTTCACTAATCTCCCTTGATCCCGAAATACTGTGCTCAATAAGTTGTTCTTCAAGAACGTCTTCAATATTCTTAAGAGCACCTTTGATTTTGCCCCAAGGTACCTTCTAAAATAGTTCAAGCCTCTCTTAGATCAAGGTATGCACTTCAAGTCTTCACAAGATTTGCAAATATAAACCTCAAGATCCTTCAGATGTTAAGTTCTAGCCTCACATTTTCCAAGCCTGAATATTGTTAGAAAATTAAATACTACAGAGCAATGCAACACATAAAATATGTGGAAAATAAAAGCACACAAAACACATAAAACTAGAGAGACACAGATATACGTGGTTCACCCAGTTTGGGCTATGTCCACCCCAAACAGCCAATCCTTCCTTTCTATTATCCAACAAAAATGAAGAGACAAAACCTACAACAGATCCACTGTAATATCCTTTGTTCTCTCTCACAGTCTCCCTCTCTATTTCTCGCTCCGAGAATACACATACCATGCACAGCCGCAATACAATGCCCTCATAAAAGCGAGGGGTTGCCTTCTAGGGCAAAAAAAAACTAATCTAAACATAACTTCTACCATCAGATCATTTTCCTAATGAATGGCCCAGATTGAATAGAAATTACTATACTTTTACAAGGCAATTTTACGTCTGTTTTTAGCTTCGGGGGCGCTGCCCCCGAAACCCCCCACCAGGGGGGGGGGGGGCTCCATAAAGTTGCTGCCGCCCCCCCTGGACCCCCCATGGTAGCGATTAATTATGGGCGACGTTGCCGCCCCTTTTAAGGTATAGGGGTCCAATGTTGTGATACAAAGTAAACAAGATAATCAGGCTCCACACCCAACAATCTCCCACTTGGAGACTGATTGTAGCAACTCCACCACTGCTTCATTTGCTAGACAATGACTCCTCTTTGGACCTGGTTGTTCCTCATCTTCATCGTCATCCTTGAAGACCAATTGAAACTGAGCATGTTCTCAGTTTCTCCCTGGTTACAACTTTTGTTAGCATATCTGCAGGATTTTGGCTAGTGTGTATCTTTTCCAGCTTCAACTCTCCATCTTCCAACACTGACCGTATGAAATGGTACTTGAGATGTATGTGTTTAGTTTTGGAATGAAATGCTGAGTTCTTTGCAAGATGAATAGCACTTTGGCTATCACTGTATAGTGTGCCCATATAATGCTTCTTACCCAATTCATCCATAAACCTTTGTAACCAAATCATTTCTTTACTAGCCTCTGTAGCAGCAACATACTCGGCTTCTGTTGTTGAAAGTGCAACAACACTTTGGATTTTTGAAACCCAATTGACAGCTGTTCCACCTACAGTAAATACATATCCTGTAGTGCTCCTCCTGTTATCTCTGTCACCTGCCATATCTGCATCAACATATCCCCGTAGAGCAATGTTTGAACCACCAAAGCATAATGCTTGATTTGTGGTACCTCTCAAATATCTGAGAATCCATTTTACTGCCATCCAATGTTCTTTTCCCGGATTGTTTATATACTTGCTTACAAATCCCATTGCATGTGCAATATCAGGCCTTGTGCAGACCATTGCATACATTAAGCTTCCAAATGCTGATGCATATGGAACTTTAGACATATAATCCATGTCTTCTTGGGTCTTTGGGCACATCTCTTTACTAAGTTTGAAATGGCTAGCAAAAGGTGTACTAACTGGTTTTTCATTCTGCATATTAAATCTTTTCAACACCTTTTCTATGTACTCATTCTGAGACAGTGTTAATTTGCGATTTTTCCTGTCTCTAGTTATCCTCATAACAAGGATTTGTTTTGCAGCTCCCAAATCCTTCATTGCAAATGAATTTGCCAATTTTCTTTTGAGCACATTTATTTCCTGCATGTTAGATCCTGCAACAAGCATGTCATCTACATACAATAACAATATAATATAGCTGCCATAATTTTGCCTTTTTAGATAAACACAATGATCAGAGTGACATCTAGTATAACCTTGTTCAGACATAAACTTGTCAAATTTTAGATACCACTGCCTTGGAGCCTGTTTTAAGCCATACAAGCTCTTCTTTAACCCGCACACCAATTTTTCTTTCCCTTTGACCTCATATCCTTCTGGTTGCTGCATGTATATCTCTTCCTCCAAATCTCCATGGAGAAATGTTGTCTTTACATCTAACTGTTCAAGATGTAAATCTTCCGCTGCTACAAGAATTAAGATAGTTTTGATTGAATTCATCTTAACAACAGGAGAAAATATTTCATCAAAATCAATACCTTTCTTCTGTGCAAACCCCTTCACCACAAGTCTAGCTTTGTACCTCTGTTTTCCTCCATCTTCTTCCTTAAGCCTGTAAACCCATTTATTCTGCAATGTAGTTTTACCTGCAGGCAACCTGACTAAGTCCCAAGTCTGGTTATGCATTAAGGAGTCCATCTCTTCTTCCATGGCTAGCTCCCACTTCTTCCTGCTTTCAACCTGCATTGCTTCTTCATAACATTCAGGTTCACCAGAATCAGTCAACAATAGATAATATAATGAAGGAGAGTATCGTTCAGGGGGTCTACTTATCCTGGTAGATATTCTAACACCACTTTCAGGTGTTTGAGGTGCCTGTTGCTGTTGTGGTGGTTGCTGCTGCTGTGGTTGTTGATTATTATTATTTTCAGGCACCTTTACTTTTTTAGATATCTCATCAAGAACCGCGTATTCCTTGCTTTCTTTTTCCTGTTTCTTTTCCTGCAACTGATTCTTATACAAGACCTTTTCATTGAATATTACATCTCTGCTCCTAATGATTTTGTGATTTTCATAATCATATAAGCGATAACCAAAATCATTAGCACCATATCTAATAAAGGTACATTTCTTTGATTTTGCCTCAAGCTTTGTTCTATTTTCTTTATTAATATGGACAAAGGCCTCACAACCAAAAGGCTTTAAAAAAGAGTAGTTTACCTTTTTACCTGTCCATGCTTCCTCTAGAATACCACCATCCAAGTAACTTGAAGGCCCTCTATTTATTAGATAAACAATAGTATCTATAACATCTTCCCAAAATTGTAAAGGCAATCCTGCATGCAATCGCATGCACCTTGCACGCTCCATGATTGTTCTGTTCATCCTTTCTGACACACCATTTTCTTGTGGTGTTCTTGGAACTATATTCTCTCTGCGAATTCCATGCTCTGAACAGTACCTATCAAAATATTTGCTGCAATATTCACCTCCATTGTCTGATCTGAGACACTTCAACTTCTTTCCTGTCTCAATCTCGACCAAAGCTTTCCATTTATTGAAAGTATCAAATACATCAGATTTATTTTGGATACAATAAATCCAAGTTTTTCTAGTTGCATCATCAATAAATGTAACATAATAGCGAGAGCCACCGAGAGATGATACCTGAGAAGGTCCCCATACATCTGTATGCACAAGCTCCAATTTTTCGCTCTTCTTTTCTTTCCCAACTCTGAGAAATCTGACTCTCTTTTGTTTTCCATAAATGCAATTTTCACAGAAATCCAAATCAACATTCTTCAAACCTGGCAACAAATTTCTTGAGGGAAGAATCTTCATTCCCTTCTCACTCATGTGTCCGAGCCTATGATGCGATAATCCTGCATCTGCTCCTTTGGAAGTTAAAGCATTAACAGAGTTAGAAATACCATTGCATAAATACAATGTACCAACCTTTTCACCTTTTGCTATTACCAGTGCTCCTTTGGTGACCTTCCAAGTTTTATCTGTGAAAGTTGTCACACAACCTTCACTGCCTAACTGCCCTGTTGAAATCAGATTTTTCTTCAAATCTGGAACATGCCTTACCTCCTTTAGTAGCCATTGGTTTCCATTCCGTTGTTTTACAAGAACTTTACCCATTCCAACAATTTTACAGGGTTTATCATCACCCAAACGAACTTGTCCAAAATCTCCTTGAACATAGTCATGAAAATATTTCTTATCGGGTGTGGCATGGAATGAAGCCCCTGAATCTACAACCCAAGAATCAGTAACATTTTTGAAAGAAAGAATCAAAGCATCTTGTAACACATCACCTGTCACATTTGCTTCATGATTGTTTTCTTGCTATGTGTCTCCTTCTTTTCCCTTCTGAGATCTACAATCTTTCTTTAGGTGTCGTTTATTTCTACAATTCCAGCACACTATCCCCGATCTGGACTTTGATATGCCTTTCCTTGATTTACTGCGATATCCCGAGCTCTTTCCTCTTTCCATTCTTCTTCCCCTAGACTCTGCACTCAAAGCATTACCTGATGTCTCACCAGAGCTTTTCTGTCGCATTTCCTCGCTAAGGATAGCACCAACAACATCATGAAACTTTAAAGTACTAGATCCAGAGATAGAGTTACTAATGGCCATTAATAAAACATTCCAACTCTTTGGCAATGAGCACAAGAATAAAAAAGCTCTAACTTCATCATCAAAGTTTACCCCTATAGAACTTAACTGACTGGTAACTATATTAAATTCATTTAAATGGTCTACAACAAATCCACCTTCTGACATCTTCATATTAAATATTCATTTCATAAGAAATACCTTGTTTGAGGCCGAGGATTTTTCATATAGTTTCGCCAACATCTGCATCAAACCCTCTATTGTTGTTTCCTTCGAAATATTGAAGGCGAGTGATGCCGCAAGACACAACCGTACTGTTCCGAGTGCCTTTCTATTGAGAATGTTCCATTCTGCTTCTATCATGGCCACCGGCTTCTTCTTTTTTCTGCTCAATGGTAGGTATAGATCTTTCTGATACAGATAATCTTCCATCTGCATCTTCCACAGTGGGAAGTTTTGGCTGTTAAATTTCTCAACCCTAAACTTACCATCGTCTGCCATTTCTCTCTCTCGAACCAAGAACCCTTCTTTCCTGCGAGTTTATCAGCCAAATATACCTTCGGCTCTAATACCAGTTGTTAGAAAATTAAATATTACAGAGCAATGAAACACATAAAATATGCGGAAAATAAAAGCACAAAAAACACATAAAACTAGAGAGACATAGATATACGTGGTTCACCCAGTTTGGGCTATGTCCACCCCAAACAGCCAGTCCTTCCTTTCTAATATCTAGCAAAAATGAAGAGACAAAACATACAGTAGATCCGCTGTAATATCCTCTGTTCTCTCTCATAGTTTCCCTCTCTGTTTCTCACTCTGAGAATACACATACCATGCACAGCTGCAATACAATGCCCTCATAAAAGCGAGGGGTTGCCTTCTAGGGCAAAAAAAAACTAATCTAAACATAACTTCTACCGTCAGATAATTTTCCTATTGAACGGCCCAGATTGACTAGAAATTACTATACTTTCACAAGGCAATTTTACATCTATTTTTAGCTTCGGGGGCGCTGCCCCCGAAAGCCCCCGCCAGGGGGGGGGGGCTCCGAAAATCGCTGCCGCCCCCCCTGGACCCCCCACGACAGCGATTAATTACGGGCGGCATTGCCGCCCCTTTTAAGGTATAGGGGTCCAATGTTGTGATACAAAGTAAACAAGATAATCAGGCTCCACACCCAACAAATATTTGAGGATTGTACAAGTGTAACTGTAGCTGTGTCTCTTCAAACTGAGATTGTTTTTCAAGCATCGAGCTGCCTCCACATGACTGTCTCCACAAGTAGCAACACTGTTCCTTCTATACACAAATCTAAATTATATTAGTTCAGGTCTGAAGCTAAATGATCAACACAGATCTTCAACAAGTGTTATTACAAGTGTGGAAAAAAGGTCAGAAAAATTGCTGCTACAGGATCAAGAATATGCTGCCAGAAATCTGCAAGGAAGTGTTACAACAAGTCCAAAAGTGTGCCTCCAGAGTTCTGCAAACAATGCTACAACAAATCCATTTTTTCTGCGTAAGTCTGCAATAACGAGTCTACAATATAACATATCTGTTTTAAGGTTTTAGAGGTGACATTCCACCACATTGCTGCAATCCGACTTCTTTGTATGGTATCCCAAACAAAAATTATCGTTAATTGTCCTTCTCAACCTCCATACTGTGTTTTTGGTCCTCTCTGAACTCCAGTGATATTCTTCACTGAAATTGATGGTGAAAAATGAAGGTTTCAACTTATATTTATAGTGATTTGATCCTTTAAAGAGAGGACGTGACTGTTGGAGATGAGAGCCGACATATGTATGTTAACTTAGGTCGGCTAGATAAAAAACATATTTTTCTAAACTTAAAAATTCATTATCTCATCAACCATTGGGAGTTTGTGGGCAAGTAAGGGCTCATTAGAAAGGGAAAAATGTACTCTACAAGATGGTATAGGATCCATTTTGAAAGGTTACCTCTAAGGTGGTGAATTTTTTTTCTCTTTGTGACTGCCCTTGAATTATTTAGTGCAGAAAATGATTAGGAAAATATGGCTTCTTTGTTTGGGTTCTCCATTGTCTGTCTTCTCCATTATTTGGCTTCTTGATCATCATAGGAACATGTAGGACATCCACATCATCATGATAGTGTCTAGCAATGAGTGTATCATCCATGTCATCAAATAATTGTGCAGTGATATGTTATAGTGCAGCATCATTAGGAGAACTTCAAATTAGTCTTCCAACTATCAAATGAGATCTTCCACATCATCATCTAGTCTTCCAACCTTCATCAAGTGTATGACTTCATCAAGTATCATCCATGTGTATGACATCATTGGTTAAGATCTAGATCATCAAGTGCATGCAACATTAGATCAAGTATCATCCATGTGTATGACATCATTAGTTAAGATCTAGATCATCAAGTGCATGCAACATTAGATCAAGTACTTAGGGCTTCCTTCATTAGTGGTTTGACTTATTCATGACTTTACATATTCATTGATAGTGTCCTAGTAAACCAAGAGTCATGACATCATCATTTGGAACCAGACATCTCAAGAATATTGACATCTCGGTCAATGCCACATTGACATCAATGACAATCTTGATTAACATTGTTTTGACTGTTCTGGGGGACTTAATCCTATCTCTTTTTCCTTTTCTTGTTTGCTAATTTCATCTTCATTGTACAAGATAAAGGAATCTAAATCTGAATGAATAGAATAAACAATAGTGTTGTTTGGCCTATCTATGTTTCTTACCATATATTTCATATGAGATTCCCTATATAATCTTATAGTTTGGTTAAAAAATGGAATGGTAGCATAAGACATGTCCATTTGAAGGCTTCCCTGAATTTTGGCTCCCCATGATCTGGATAAAAGCATGCCATACTTTGGGGGAATGTCAACAACTACTATGTCCATAACTAGACCTTTAGCAGGAATTTGTGCTAGATTGACACATAAATCCTTGATCAGACCTAAACACTTGACTCTACTTGAATCAAAGGAATACAGGTCTTTGTACGGTTTATTAAATTATATGCCTAACCTCTCGATCACCACCTTTGGCATAAGGTTGTGAGAGGCACTAGAGTCTAGCATGGCATTGTGTAAGATCTTATCATGTATATTTAAGTTGACATAAAATGGAGGAATGGTTCCTTCTTGGTATTTTCCTTCTACCTCAGGACCAAACAACAATTCTGGTTTATCATCTGTCATGTTCAAAGTATCAGTATCATTGCATATATTCAAAGTTTTAAAAACTTGATTTTTATATATATCCTGGGTTACTAGTTCAGCTAAGGGTATGCTAATTTTGATCTTGGCAATTTCACCCTCAAGGCTGAAAGGGACTAATGTTTTTGACATATTTACATCTGTTTTGTCAATCATAGTCTTTTCAGCAATTCTGATTTGCTGAGTTTTATTAGTACCATTGTTTTGGATAGATTTCTCAGGGCCACTAGCAGAGGTACTAGGGTAGCTTGGGTCAACACTTTGCTGACTGGTTTTGTCCTTGTCTGAATCAATCTTCTTGTCAAAGTGTTCTTACTGTTTGCTGTCTTTTTAGGAAGGTTTTCTGAAGTTTTCCTAACAACAGTGTCTGTTTTTTTATCATTGGAAGCCTCTTGGTTCCTTTTGCTTCTAAGATCATATTGTCTGTGGACCTCCATTATATCAATTTCAAACCCCAATTGGTAATCTTCAGAATCCTCATGGTTGTTTCCAACTTGTTCTGAGGAGAAGAATCCTTGTTCTTATTCAGTGAGGAAAGCATCACCCTCACTGTCAGATCCTATTAGGTTTACATGATTCTCTTCCAACCTTTTAGTTTCCCTTTCTTCTTGATCTACATAGTTTTCTTGAAAAGAGGGTCTAATTTGTTGGTCATTATCTCTTTGCATATTCTAAATAGGATCTCTTCTGAAATTTAGATTTCTATTTTTTTTTTGGGGGATTGAGTTGGTTCTCTCTAGGAGGTACTCTATCATTTAAGTTTACCTTTTCCAGCATTCTCTCCATTACCCTCACTAAGTTGTCAATTTTGTCATCGGATGATGAGGTTGATGTCATTGTTTCATCTTTGTATGTGACTCTTTTTTCTGATTTCAACCTAGCTCTTTTCTCAATCAGATTTGCTTCTACACTTATAGCTCCCCTCTGCATATCTTCTATAATCAAGGGGTCTCTTTCCCTTAGCTGATAGGCCATGTCTGGGTCAAAGCCTTTAGGAAATTTAGCTAAGGCCAAGCCTAATGGAGGTTTCATTTTTGGGGGAAGTGCATTGTAAACACTATTGAATCTAGTGCAATAATCTTGACACTTTCCCTAGTGTTTCTTTTAAGGTTTCTATATTCTGAAAGGATTTGGAGAGGGTTCTTTTTTATTTCCCATTTGTTTATGAATGTTTGGTATAAAGAAGGGAGATCATATATGCTATTAAGAGTTAAGTTTTTAAACCATTTTTTTGCTTCTCCTACTAAAATTTGAGTAAATATTCTCATCTTAATGGTCTCTTCTTCTATTTCCATGTAATCAAAGGCATCATCCATTTTATCTACATGCTGTTGGGCAGTAGTAGATTCAACTCCAGTGAAATGGGGAATTCTGTATTGATAATCATTTGGTAAAGGAACCGAAGGTTGCGGTAAGACTAATGGGGCATACCATGTTGCCATGGTAGGAAAAAATGGGGGATTTATAAGAGGTGGATTTGTGAAAGGGAAAGTGGGATGAAATGGAGTGTTTTGAACAGTGGAAGGATGGATGGGTGTGTTGGAAGTACTTGGACCAGCAAACTGATTTTGAGTAGATTTGTTATGGAAGGAGCTAAAGTGATGGAGAAGCTAAAAATCAACAGGAGTAGAAGGGGAGGCTTCTCTATTAGAACTCTGTTGCAAATCTGTGTGCTCAAGGTCAGTTTTTTCTATATCACTTTATGACTTGGTTCTGAATAGATTCTTTGTATGAGACAAGTCAAAGCGAGGATCTTTCAAGACTGTAAGGTTTTCATGGACAAATCTTGTTCTTTGGATAGTCCTAACAGTAGTTATATTTTCAGTTCTAGAAGTTTGCCACAAAATATTTTATGGATCATCAAATATTGTAGGAGGATTAGGGCGTGGATGAGATCTGGTATTGATCCTATGTGAAGCCAGATTTCAAATTAAAAATTTAGAGAGGCTGAAAGTTTTAAGGACTATTTTCAGAAGTTTTGACCTCTCTTAGTATCTAGGAAAACTACTAAAATATGGGACTAGGCTTCTGAAATTCTTGGGACTGATTTGATACAATCTTAAGGAAATCTGAAAGCACTAGTGGAGTAATAGGCCCACTGGGGCTAGTGGAGTTTCCAGGTGGAAATTTTTAGCTTTTTTGAAGGTAAAAATGTGTTATGGTCCACCACACATAAGTAATAAAACCAATCTAGGAACATTTTTTGGGTTTTTCTGAGTTTTTGTGTAGATTTATGGTTTGTAAGAGTGTCTTATACCTGAATCATCATGTAGTTAAGATGGTGAAACAAAAAAAGTATACTCTATGGTTGATAGCTTGAATCCTCTATGATTTGATGAGGGTTTTTGGAATCCTAAGGTGTACTTAGATTGTCACTGATTCAGAAGGTCTCATCATAATCACCATTGTGTTGGTAATTTTTGAGGTAGCTATGATTCACTGGATGGATAATTAGTGTTTTATCTTGTGACTTTACTTAAAATGGTCCCACCGTGATTGCCATTATGTTGTGATCCTGTGATTTGGCAGATTGGTAAACCAAATGACAAGGCAACATCAGAACCAATCTTTAGAGTTCTAGGACCTAGCATTCCTAGACTCATAGAGGGATCTCTCTAGTTGTTTACAAAAGATATGTTCTTGTTTGCTTTTAAAGGGTTGATTTTAGGCTAGTTATTAAGTATGAGGTTTGTTGTTTGTTTTAGTCAGGTATGATGATCAAAGAGCATAGGTAGAATGAGGAAATCTCTAAGTCATTAGGAAATGGAGTCAAATGAAATTCATGATAAGTTCATCGATGGATCGGGGAGTATCGTAGGGAAAATCTAACTTGGCCAGTGGATCTTCAATTTTTTTAGGGTAATGAGATGGACATTAATTGTAAGAATGAAAAGTAGGACAAAGGGCAATTAAGAATCCTTTATCATATGTACTTCTCAACACAGGGACTTAAACAAATCTCAAAGCATATAGGGGCAATCAATAGACAGGGCAAACCATAAATTCCATGATCCAACTACAGTTGATAATTATTCAAGACAAACTTTTCCAATGAAATATAGAAGGTGAGAAACTCATTTAACTTCTAGTGATTTTACCTTCAAGGATAGAAAACACTTAAGACACACAAATATCTGTAATCAAGGAAGAGGGAACTTCTAAACATCCTTGATCATAGCTATAAAGATCTCTAAAACAATTAGTTAAGCAAGGACAAAGGGTATGATCAAAACAAAACCTCTTTGGCAGACTTCAAAAAATGGTACTTTAGAGAGAGACTTCAAAAATCAGTGTTTAAGTGGCAGCAAGTAAGCAGGGAAAACCATGAATCATTCTTGAAACCAACTGTATTCAAATATTTATGAAATAAACAAGCTTAGGGGGTCTAGAGAGCAATTAAGAGCTTAGGGGGTCTCTAAAATGTCCTAGCAGAAGAAACATTAAGGCAGTGAAGAACAAACATAACTAAGGTGCTTTCAAAAGACATTTCTTAGTCTAAAACTTTTGCTCTACTGCATATAGAAAGATGGAAACAGAATGAAAAAAGAAACAAAAATAATAGATTAGAAGCACTTCACCAACAACAAAGCTTAGGGATCCGGTGATCTAGCCTCCATCAATAAACAAATCAGGGTATCCACAAGTTCCAAGACATCAATTTCCTTTCAACTTCCAAGAGACTATGTATTACTTCAAAGAGTCATCAAATGCCAACAAGATAATGAGTTCAAATGAAGTATTTATGCTGCAAATGAGGAGGTGAACTCTAAGATAGGGTTTAAGTATCATTTATTACAGAGTAAGTGTATTCCTAACCTTGAAGACCATGCAAGGCTCAAGGCAGGAATATTCGCAGCTACTTCTTTGTTTTAATAACTTCTATCTTAACTTCTAAGGAAAAATAGGTGAATGTGTTGAATTTAAGGCCTATTCATAACTTTTACAATAACCGTTTGAAAAATAAAAATATCTCTGACTCAAACTAATAACTTCCTAATGCTTTTTTGAAGGAAACAAAGCACCTAGGTGGCTAAAAATATCTTTGAGAGGAATAACTGTTGTGAGCTGAGTCACTCGAACTTGTTCTGGGTTAATCTGTCCTTTGTTTTATCTTTTAATCACTGTCATTTAGGCTTTAAAATCTGTCTTTATGCTTTACTGTTTGCTCTTTATCATATTCTCTTCAATTATTTTTGATCTCTGTTATGTGCCTTTAATTATTTATTTTATGTCCTTTGATCTTTTGCCTTTATCCCTTTGTCTTTACACTGTATTCTTTATTTCTTTGACCTTTATCAATCTGTCACCTCTTTATTCTTTTGTTTTAATTGGATAATCCCTTTTTTTTCCTTCTAATTAGGATTACCCTCTTAAATCTTCTGCTTTATTTCTTTGTTGTTTCTCTAATTTTTTTACGCTTTTTGTGTGCAGGGATGTGGTCTCCATGGCTATAGGGTTCTTTTGATCATTTGATGATAATGTTTCATCATTGATTAACTCTGAGAGGGCATATTATCTTCCCAATTTTGGATCAAGACCCCTGTATCGTCACCCAGGGGTTTCATTCATCATTCATGGATTGTGGTAGGGAATTTGGACCCTTTCCGCCATTAAAAGCTGCAAAAACACAAACCTATAAACTTTAAAACCTACAGGAGGGTTTAATGAAATTTTTGGGGTTTTTTGGGTGATTGGGAGGCATTTGCAGAGGAGGAGAGGATGCAGGGGCAGAGTTCCAGAGGTGGAACTGGGAGGAATTTGAACATAGGCGAGAAGAAATTGAAATTTAACACGGGGAGAGGAAAAGAAATTTTGATAAACCAGAGTGGTTTATCACGTGGGTAATGAGCGGTTTATGGTTTTGGGCTAAATTCACACAATAACATAGAGTGTTCGACATGTGGCAGGCGGAAAATAGCCCATTTCGTGCGAGTTGTGAAACTTTGAACCCATCGCAATTTTCTGTGTGATACGCGCTCTTGGCCATCAGATCTCGGGTAGTGAGATCGACGGTGAAAAATGATCTATGGAGCGATGAGAAGATTTGAAGGGTGGAGCTCGGGGATAGGTGGCGCAGAATGGTTGGTCGGTGGGGTTTTAGTGGAAGGCAGGCCCGAACGCAGGGTGATGTGGAGAGCTTTGTTAGGTAGCGCAGGGCCATAACAATGCGGGATAAGGCCGGGGATGCGACAGCCTTCAGATCAAGGTCTAGGGCTCCAAATCAACGGTGGAAATGGTCGAATGAAAATAAAGGTGGGGTGAGGGAAAACGAGGGCCCGCATTTTAATATTTCAAAGGTTAATGGCCTTTATAATAAGTTTTTGAGGGGTTAAAAACAAAGGGGCGGAGGCATATTTAAATGGAGAAAGGTTTAGGTGTAAGAAAAAGGTCGTGGTTTTATGGGGAAAGGGGCTGGGGTTTAAGCGGAGAGGGGCTTAAAGCCTATTATGCCAAAAGGGGCAGGTTTTTCACTTAAAACAGGGTTTTTAATAATATAAAAAGGACCCAATAGGCTAAATTTAGCTTAAAACAATGTAAAAAAGAAAAATTTTACATTGTTTAATAAGTGAAAGGAAAAAATGATGAATGAAGGGGTTTTTCAAGAGGGTTTTGAGGAAGGGAAAAATGGGTTTTGTAGAAGAAGAGGGTTATGAATAAGGGTGAAGGTGAAGTAGTGTAATGAGGCAAACATGCCAAAAAATGATGAAGTATTTCTTTGTAGTAGAGGGGTAAACTTCTTAGGAGGTAGAGAGAGGAAAAGATAGTAAAAATAGTTAACTTAGGATAATGAAGGAAGTGAAATTTCTAGAACTCACAATATTTCTCAAATGTTGTTTCTAGAAATCTGAGATTATAACTTAGTCATCTTTTGATATCAACAAAAATTACTGATGACTAACACAAAGAATCACAAAAGGCATCAAAAGAGGCGTTCTTGAAGAAATGATGGCTTCTCTAGTGGAATGGAAGGTGGAAACAAATACAGAGTATGCAGGGCCAAGATTAGCAAGAATGGAATACATGAGGCTACCATCGTCCTTTTTGACCTTACAACCTTCTAAAATAAGTCTAAGGGTCTTGAATTTGGACAAAAAATCTTCAATAGAGGAGAAATTGTTGGGGTCCAAAGTGAGCAACTCATTTTCAAGCTGGTGGGCCCTGATTTGATTTTTAATGCCAAAAAAAATATTTAGCTTTTTCAGGGCTTCATCAGGGGTGTTAATTTCAAGGATATGAAATCAAAGATCTTGAGAAATGGAAATTCCTATCAACCTTCATTCTTGATCTTGTTTATTTTTCCATTTAGCGACTTTATCATCATTGAAAGGTTTAGTTTCTTGTCCTGTGGCTATTCTATAAAGCCCTTTACTTCTAAGTATATCTACCATGTGAGGTAGCCATCGGAAATAATTGGTGTTGTTAAGAATAATCGAGCATGCACTTTCCATTTTTTTAAAAACTGAAGCTGAAAAAAGCTGAAACTAACTGCTCCAATGGAAAGATCTCAAAAATTTAGGCTGATTAAAAAAACGGCTTCGAGATGAAGAAGTTATGCCTTTTTGAAAAAAAATGAGTTGTAGATGCCAAATAGTTACGGGAACAGTTTGAAATTTGATGATGAAGTTCAAGTTTAAAAAAAAAATCTCGCCCCTTTAACAAAAAACTTCTTAGAAAAGAAGCTTGAGAAAGAGACTTGAACCCAAGACCTATATTCTCATAAACCAACTTCTCACCAAGTGAGATAGTAAAAGGATTCTATAATTGTTTGAAAGGAGGAAGGGTTTTTTTTTTTTTAAATCTTCGGTGCGAGTGCTTTTTCCTACACAAAAACACAAAAATCTGAGCAAAAAAAAACAAAATGCAAGCTTTATGGCAGAGCGTTAAATTTCTGGTTAGCCTTACTGGCAACTATCTATTTTTTCACTATTTCTGATTTCCCGAGATCGCACAAAGACGCGGGGAAAGAGTATACGTAGCAAAAAAAATCCCTTCTTCCTATTTTTGATTTGCCGAGATCACACACAGCGCAGAGAAAAGAGCATACACAAAGAAGAGGTCATAGATCTAACAAATAAATAAAACCTAAAAACTGAAATAAATAGAGGGAATCGAAATAACCCAAACTATTAATAAAAATAACTGCAAAACATATATTTTATACCTCCAGATCTAAAATAAAAAAACTTGGGCAACCGAAAACCTTTTCGCATGAAACAAAAGGATTTCATCACCGTAACAAATGCTCCAGACACAACAGAGTAGTTCTCCAGGCCTGAAAATGTTTAGAAACAGTAGATCTAGAAAACGACAGTCGCATGCAGTCAAACCGGTTTCGGATTTGGATCAACAACAGATGCGGACCTCAAAATAGCTCCGATAACATGTAGGAATTTACAGGGTAAGTTCCTTAGATCAAAACCAAAGGTCACCGCTCAAAAAAAAATCATAAATCAGTATACCAGTATTATCATGTGCTTAAAACCTTCGAAGAGGGAAACAGTGCACGACCTGAGCCAATGCGGCCACTTCAGGCAATTTATTAATATAAAAATAGAAGTTAGATATGTTTCTCTCATAAATGGTTATTGGAAAAATGAACCTCCATGCTCTTTAAATAGATATCATGGACCAATCGGGTGTTAATCCACGGATCAAGTGTCGTTAATACCGAGGAGAGAGAGAACCGTCGGATCACTACAAATCATGATCGTCAGATTATAAGTTACAAATGTACATAGTAAAGAAACTTAACTCTACACTAGACTAAGTTATTCTTAACTCTTTCCTATGTGTCGAAATATCCTAACAAAATGAATCAATTTGAATATAATTAGGAATGAATCACTTGGACCATCCTACACTTCAGCATTAAGCTCAGTATTTTGTGGTTCTCTTCCTCACCTCATGGATTCGACCCCTGAGGATGAGTGAATGTTGTTTTAATATATATTTAGTCCATTTAGTCACTCTTAGCATGGTTTGGAATCAGTTTGGATGTTAGCTTATTGATCAAGGAACTATTGTACTCAGTTTTGGCCAGTTAATAAAGAAGAGTTGCAACTATTTTTTGGGATACATGTGGTATGTTTTTTATCATTGTTTTTACTTTAGTTTCATATGTTAGAATGTGTTGTATTAATTTTATTTACATCTTTATTGTATGATTTATTTCAAGTTGATAGGCATAACACATGCTTTCTCATGCTCTGTTTAGGGAAAGATATCACAATTTTTCCATTTTCCTTTGTTTAGGAAGAATACATCTCCCATGCTCTTGTTAGCTTCTCACCAGTCTTAAAACCATCTCATCACAATCATCTTAAAGTGGTAATGCTTATGCCTACCTTGCCCCATTGAATCTCTACAACCCTATCTCATTTTCCCTGACCTAGCTCCCTTGACCTAATATCTTCTTCTAGTGACACCCAACCCAGTCCAATAAAAAAAATTCGTACACTCATATCTAGCCTAAAAACCCTAATTCCTCCAGCCCTCTTTGGTGATTTTGTGGAGAGAGCCATCTCTGACTTGGTAGGAATAGCTACTAAGTTAAAAGTTTGGTCTGTGGTTACCTCTGTTGGGATTCCTTCTTCAACCTTGGGAATTTGGCAGAGTGATAACATTCTGGCGTCACTGCCAGGGAATGAAAAGACAAATTTTCCTTGGGTGTACAATAAAGATTTATCAGAAACTAGTCCTTTGGATGATAAGATCGAGTTTCATAAAGTTGATTTCATAATTTCAGTGCCTCATAGAAGATCTGGCTTCTTGAAGAAAGTATACCAAGTCTAACCCTGATCCAGATCTGGTTTTTCCCATCGAAGATCTTGAAATAATCGTAAGGAAACAAAGATCTCAACTAGCTTCGAGTTCTTTGGATTATCCTCCTCAAGATTTGGTAAGATCCTTCTCATTACCTTCTGATTTGGTAGCCATTCAAGATTTAGTTTTTGATAACAAATTTGAGTTGTCACTGTTTAGAACCAAATCCGAGACTGAATTGAATACAATATTCCCTGAACCTTGGATATTAGAGTTAAAGCCATCATTTTTTTAGGCTGCAAAAGAGACTTATGTCAAAATTTGGAAACAATATCACAATATTGGATAATTAGCCAACAAGTTAAGTTATACTGCTGAAAAATCCCTCATTCAATACCAGCAAGAAACCCTTCAAATCCTCGAAACTTCCCAAACAACTATTGTTTCATCATCCATCCCATCATCATCTCAATTTCCTCCTCAAGGACCTCCTTAGACCAATCCACTCTTCATTCCTCCCCGTCCACCACATTCAACATGAATTATGGATCGTTTTGGACCTTTAGTTCTCCTTGGACATCTTGATGATATGCCACAAGGATATGGGCAAAGAATTTCACTATTCGATGAAAAATCTGAAATCACTGCTCGTCAGCACATGGAAAAAATCACAACCTTCATAAATCTTGAGGATTTAGATGCAGATGATGCCAAGATGCGAATCAGCGCACAATTTTTTTTTGGTGAAGTTAAAAATTGGTTCTGTGCCCTAGAAACTAATTATATTAGGACTCTTGCTGAACTAACAGATTCTTTCATAGCCAGGTGCGATGAGAAAAAAAGCCCTTTACAAATCCTTGCTGAGTATGACTCCTTGAGGCGCAATCCTAATGAATTTGTTCCTGAGTATAATTCTCGATACCTCAGAATCTAGAACTCCATCCCAAGTGAAATGAAACCACCTCCTGGTTTGGTGCTCCTACGTTATACTGATTCTTTTGACTCAGATATGGCCTACTCATTGAGAGAGAGAGATCCGACTACTCCAGAAGAAATGATCCGAAATTTAGTGAGTGTTGAGGAAAACCTCTTGATTAAAAAGTCAAAAGTAAAAACTGAACGTAAAGTGACCATTAAAGAGGAACCTTCCACCTCATTTGACATTAAATTTGATGCTTTTCTTAGGACCATGGAAATGATGGTCGATAAAATGTTTATTTCAGATAGACAAACATAGCCACAAATTAGAAATCTGAACTTTCGAGGCCAGCAGCAGCAACCTCAGTTTCGTATAAAGCAAAGAGAGAAAAGAACTCCTGAAACACAACAACAACAAAAAATTCAGACACCACTACAATAGAAATATGCTAAGAGTGATGAAGAGGGAGAACCAATAGTACAATAGTAAAAAATGATGAAATTAGTGACTAGGTGACTAAAAAATTTAGTCACCGCAATTATTTCAAGTGAATTACTACTAAATTTGAGCAATTTTAAGTGACCAAACTAAAAATGACTAAATTAAATGACTAATTTAGTCTAGGGATAAAATATATGACTAGATAATTAGTCATTTAAGTTAGTCGCTTTTAGTTTGGTCACTTAAAATTGTTCAAATTTGGTAGTAATTCACTTGAAATAATTGCGGTGACTAAATTTTTTAGTCACCTAGTCACTAATTTCATCATTTTTCTACTGGTGCACGTGGCATCAACTAGATGATTGATGAATTCCTAGAGGACTTAAACCAAATTAATCATGGAGGTTAAAACTACAATTGAAAAAAGAACATTACCACACATGTGATAATTCATACTAGAATTCATCCTCTCATAGTCAAGAGTTGATGAATAAAATGTTTATTCTTTGATGAAGCCAATGAAACCAAGAAGATACTTATCAACCCTTACTTAATTTTGAAGTTAAGAAAATCTTCACAAGGAGGATATGTATTTCATCCAATTAAAGATTGAAAGACATGCTCTTTTTTATTTCAAGGAAAACTTTATGGAGAAACTTGAGATCAACAACTCATTAGAGTGACTTGAGCTACACTTGAGATGAACTAAAATGATTTCCATTGTAACCCAAGAGTATATTCAATATGCTGCAAGTCCATAATAATAACATACAATTCAACGAGGGTCGAGACATCTCTAAATAAACTTGTGGGGTGGTCACACTGCTTCGGGAAACTACCATTCTAGATCGAAAGTCATGTTCTTTTTCACTTCTAGGGAAATTTTATAGAGAAACCAAACAATGGTAATTAGTCAAAGTGGTTTGAGGTACAGTTGAGATGAAATGGAATGATTGCCAATATAGCCCAAAAGTGTATCCAATATGTTGATAGTATATATTAATAACTTTTGATTTAGTAAGAATGGTCAAGACGTTTGGACATACACTTGCGAGGTGGTCCTACTCCTTGGAGGCTTCTACCTTTCAAGTGTTATAAAGATAGGAAAAATGTCTTATCAAGAATTTGAACCTAGGTAGAAGAATTAAAAAAATAAACAAATATTATAACATTGATAATAAACAAATTAAACCAACCAACCTATTAATATTTTTCCCTTAATAATCCTTTTTACCCTAATTTATTACCCCTCTTATCAAAATTTATCCATAAAATTCTTTAAAAAACCCCTTATCATGGAATTTTTTCTACTTTAAATTTTACCCTTCCTTATATATCTAAATTGATTGTCTCTCTTTACACATATAAATTTTAATTTTCCACATCACTCAAAATTAAAATACACATTCAAATTTTGTTCCAGAAAACAATAAATGATAAACATTTTTGAAAATAGGACAAATAAAGACCATCAACATTATTTTTCAAAGCCACTAGAGAATTTAATAGCTTTCAAAATTGGAGCCTCAATTCCCGCCTTAAGCAGAAATCACACCATAGCTTTCAAAATTGAAGCCTCAATTCCCGCTTTAAGCAGCAATCACAGCATCACACAGTGAGTTTAACATGTTTTAGAACTGGCACCCTAATTTGTGCCTTACGAAGCCGTAATCGCACCATCACACAGAGTGTCTAATAGCTTTCAAAATTGGTGCCCTAATTCGTGCCTTATGAAGCTGCAATCACATTCAAAAATTTGAGGAGGAAGGTTCAACCCACTATCTCTATGGAGAGTGGCGGGAAGAATGAGGGCAATGGCATGCCAACGATGCACAATTCAGGAGACGATGCAGTGGTATCTGACAAGACTATTTTGCTTTTGTGAAAGAACGGATGAACGCATGCCCTACTTTGTGCCTTATGAAGCCGCAATCACATTCAAAAATTTGAGGAAGGTTCAACCCACTACCTCTATGGAGAGTGGCAAGAAGAATGAGGGCAATGGCATGCCTACGATGCACAGTTTAGGAGACAACACAGTGGTATTTGAGAAGACTATTTTTATTTTGCTAAATAACTGATGAGACTAAATGGTACAATGAAATCACCCATTGAAAATCATTCCCGCGAGTCCATAGTAAGAGGAATGACCATTAGGGCTTTCAGGGTTGAGGATCAGTTATTGAAGAAGAACATAGACATTATTGACAAAAATTCGAGCCCCTTTTTCTATAGTTTCTGAGCCATTGAATGGTTGATTCAGTGTCTAGAGGTGTTAAATGCAACTCTTCTTTCCTCCTCTGCTCTTGTTATGGTTCTACTCCCACTGGGCAGCTTCAATCCTGGTATGAACAATGAAATTAAATGTCAATTGTTGGTGATTTCTGCTATTGTTGAATGTTTTTATGTATAAGATTATCATTCCTAAAAATTTGAACTGGTGCAAGTTTCATTGGGATGACCTTCTCTTATGGTGTATCATTGAATAGATCGTTTGTTGAAAGTATACATAAAAAATTTACACTTGCAAACTACATTGTTTCTTTATAACACATCAAACCGTACGTGCGGATTCCTATTGAGGCCCCAGCTGTTATAGAAGATCACAGAGCACCAGATAATGGATAAATTAGTGGCAAGATGGAGTACCTAGCACACACTGCCCCATACTTTTCCTTGTTTTGGACCATGAGCACAAAGATTGATGAAAAAAATAGGATGCTTAGCACTAAGAAACTTTTCCTTGTTTTGGACCATGTTTACACACTTCTAAATTCAACTAAAGGTGTCATAAAAATATAAACCATCTTGTTATAATTTTGGTAATTCCTAGGCAAAGAGGGATATGAAGTAAATAAAATGATTCATGTTAATGTGAGTATATAAATGTTTCTAATTCATGATTATTTTTTTCCAACAATTTATTGAAATAGAACATGTGCACAAGGAAATGCTAAGGAAGCAGGAGCAAGACCAAGAGAAACCTCAACATCAGATTTTTCGCTTTCCTTATATAGGAATGTGGACTAAATTGTGGCCTAACATCTGAAATTTTTTGGACAAGGTTAGTATAATTTGGGTTGAACTATTAATATCCTTGCAAACTGTAGTTCTTATAGGAAACATTCGATTTACAATGTGGTATTGTCAACTTGTGTATGCTAATAGATGAATCTATTATTTCATTCTTTGATATTTTATGTTGTAGGAAAAAAAGTTGTATGAACTACATGTTTATACAATATGCAACAAAGTTTCTGCCACAAAGATGGCCAAAGTACTTGATCCCACATGAACTTTATTTGCAGAATGTGTTATTTTGAATGGTGATGAGGCTGATCTAGATGGAGATGATAGGCCACCTAAAAGTAAATATCTAGATGGTGTTTTTGGAATGGAATCTGTAGTAGTAATTATTGATGATTCTGCAAGGGTTTGACCTGATCATAGATATAATTAATTGTGGTCGAAAGGTAAGTTCATTTCAATTCATTTTTAGTGTCCAATCAAGACCTTACAATTGTTAATTTTTTTTCTTTCAAAAGTGGTGGTTAAAGATATATGTTATTGTTCCTAAAACTGAAATACTACCATGTATAAATACATGTGTTCTCCCTATAGTAGGTGCCAATTTGGATTTCTAGGGTTGTCACTGTTAGAAGTAGATGTCGATGAGAAGCTAGAGGATGGAACACTGGCATCTTCTTTAGTAGCGAGATGCTAAAAAATAATCTCTAACACATAGTGTGTTTGTGACACCTCAAAATTTAGAGAAATTTCCTGAGTTTTCACTGTATGGTTGCTTTTATAATACATATACCCTTCAATTCAAACATAAGTGATTGAGAAAATTAACCATAATTTTTTCTCAAACAAACAGTTGCATGAAGTGGATGTCTGGGATTTCTTGCAGTTGAACAACAAAAAGTTTTCAAAAATTGTAAAGTGGTTTTCAATAGGGCCAGTTCGAGAAGTGTAGCTGCATCTTCAACTTTTGTGGCATATGGCTGAACAATTTGGTGCAGCATGCACAACAAAAAATGATGGTAAAGTGAATCATGTTGTAACCCTTTCCCCTAGGACTGACAAGCTATGAATTTTACCTTCTGTTTAGTATGCAAGTCCTGGCATGCATTTTTTTCCCCAAGAAAAATCGTAATTTTATTAATGAAAACAAAATTACATGTTGTAGATGCTTGCAAAGCATTCCATCAAGCCAGTCAATACTGGTGATCATAGAGCCAATAAATAAACTACTTTAATATGAAGAGAAACAGGCTACCCTTTTCTCCATTTCTTCTTTTCTACTTTCTACCATTCTCCTTGAAATGGGGTGGTTGATACAAGTTCCAGCTGGTTCTCTACATATTTTCTTTATTTTCCTTATATGAGTCCGAGCTTTTAGATGCATGGTGACGTTTGATACTCCCTAGCTCCTTTTCTTTTGGAATCCTCTTCGGCTGCACTTTTGGGTGTGAGTATTCTGACGCTTCATGATTTGATTCCTCCTTTTCTACACTTTCTTGTGGATTCTGGACTTCTTCATTGATAAAGGGGTCCGTTTCTTCTTCCTCCTCTTCATCCTCAGGCAAATGCAGTGGAAATTGCTATCCTTTGGGTTGTTTTCTTGGTTTCTTCTTCCTTCATGGCTCTTTCTTGGCATCAAGAAATGTATTTTGAAGATGACCCATTTGTTGACATATTCAAAATTTGAAGGTCGTGTTCTCAAAATCAAGGAACTATGTCCGACACTGCTTGTTGTGTGTCAAAAGGATGTGATCTGGCAATCCTTTGCTAAGGTCCACCTCCACACAGATTCTAGCAAAATTGTAGATCCCCTCTTTAATTCTTTGTGTATCTGTCTTTATGTATCACCCTAAGAGGTTCCCAATGCCTTCCAGTACTTATGATGCCAGAAGTGTAGGGGAATATTATGCAACCTGACCTACACCGGCATTCTTGAGACTACCATTGTGTTTGCATCAAAATCTGGAAACCATGGGGTAACAAAAAGTCTTGTAGATCCCCAAAACCATGGGCCTTCTCGCAAAATATATTCTCGTTCCTTTGATGATGAAAAATTTACTATGAAGAATCCTTTGGAGCAGAGGTGGATCTCACAATTTATTGTCCAATTTGTGAAGATCCAATGAAAGAGATCCATCAGTTTTGGCCAAAAAATATTGAATTCGTTGATTTTACACGACCTTGGTTATAGGATATAGTCTTAAAAATCTCTGATGCTACCAAACCAAGAGTCTAAACATAACTACTTTGCACAACAGAATATAAACAATAGTAGATAACATATGCACAAAATATATACAAATTTTTACAAATTTTCAACCCAACTTCATTATATTAAACAAAATATAATACAACAATCTATGGCTCCCATACCTGGGATAATGACCCTCATAAATCCACTAGTATAAGATACAAAATAAAATACTCTGACCATCTGGTTGTAGATTCTCTCACGGCTCCTCTCGATCGTAACTTATACCTACTTGGTCCTTCGGCTCCTGATTTGCAACTCTTGCCTCTATCAATGCTCCAATTCCATCTGGCTACTGAAGGTCATCTGTCAATCTACTCACTAGTTTTACCTTAGTCCATCAAGGGCATAACACATCGAGACTCCTGTTGAGTTGTTCACAACTCTAGTTGTGAAAAACTCTCAATTTTCCCACGGTTTCTCCTCAACTACTCAGGGACTTCAACCCACTATGGTCTTCCTGCGCTGCTCCGATGAAGACCAACATAGGGCATGAAGGGCTTCCACCCATCACTGCAAGATGTCCATCTCCCACGATGAATACGACCTAGGAAGAATGTCGATCATCTGTTGTAGAAGTACTTCTCCACACACAAGTCTTGGGCTCCACAAACTGCTCTTGGCTGATTAGAACCTTGAGCTTCAACAACTGCCTCTCTAGCAACTACCTTTGTCCATCAAGGTGTTGCACACTGGGTTCCAACATGTACACTATCACGCTGTCCTCCAATAGACCCTAAATGCACAATCCACGTTCACACTTGGTCCACTCTCATGTTGCCCTCCAATAGTCCATGAGTGACCAAGTCCACGTTGTAGCATCTGCACCTAGTTAGGGCATCCTTACACCTAGGATACCCTTACACATGGCTTCCAATAGAATTCACCAATCTTCCCTTTTCTCTGCAATAGACGAGCTATTTCACAAATGTAGGAGCATATCTTCACTGTGGAAACTGCCCACTAGTTAGGGCTTCTAACATGCCATGTTAACCCTACCTCCTCGGCTTCCACAGGCTGCAAAAACTTTGTCCACACTAGGACACCTACATCACTCCATAGTGGTATCTTCTCCTAGTTGGAGTTCCTTCATGCCCAAGGAAACTCCAACAAATGGCTCCTAACAATCAACAATATAGAATGATCCAAAATGATCCTTAAAAACACCACAAAAACGACCTTTCTTCACTTCTGGACTGATGTGCCTGTTGTCACTTTAGCTGCCTGGTTAGGGCTTCCTAACAGTCCTTATTAGGCTCCTCCAAACAGCTCCTAAGGCCTCCTATAGCTTCTCATCAACTGATCCAACACTGGTCACTACAATGACCCAACATAAATGATAAGACAATAAAATTAATAGCTAAGATTACCATATCAAACATATTTACAACCTTGAACATGATTGATGGACCCGCACATGATATTTCAATGCCTTCCTTAATGGAATTGTCTAGTATGGTCTTTGAATACTTTAAGTGAAAGCCTTTTGTCTTCTTAGACGGAACAATTTTGGAAATATTGTAATGCTAGCTCATGCACAAACTATGATGAATCAGCTCTGTAGAAGGGAAAATATTCATGCATCTTGTAAGCTTTTGGGTATCATGAAACATGCCTTTATCTCGTAACTTTTTGGTTTCTCCAATAAGATTTCTACACCAGTCTTGTAATATGTGGTGTTTATGAGTGCAAATATTTTTTTGTGCACATCCTTTGTGAAGGTCTTAAGCATGCTAGTGTAGATGCTTAAATTTCTCTCTCAGGATAGATGATGCACACTTTCCCCATTCTACTGTCATGTTTGTTAACACTTGATTTTTCAGGCAAGAGATGCTGTAAGAAGAGTGTATGAAAATAAGTGTCTTCAACTAAGCCACCAGGAATCCAAGTGAGAATGTTTTGAAGTGATGGATAAGACAAGGGATACAATAAAATATCTTCACTCAAGACTCAAGAGTCACGATTTCCATTGAGAATCCAAAGATTGAGGGATGAGGAATTACAACCATAATTTATGGAGTTAATAAAAAGGTAATTGTGGTTGTTTTTACTTATTAAATTGCATCTTATGTTTTGTATGGTTTTGTTCTTGGTATATAAATGATAGCACAGTATATAAAGGAATGGTTAGTGGTGTAAGTTTCCATGAGAACGTGTTTGTACAATTGGTACGTATCATTTGCAAGGAGTGTTCATGATTGTGTATTTAGAAAACGTTTTTTTTTTTAAAGACCTTGTTCTGCTCATGTCATCATATAATGTACTCTATTAGGTTACCATGCCACCATTCTTCCAATTAGGGTTTTCCAACCAGGGTCTACATATAATTCAGAAACCATTAGAGGCTTTAGTATTGGTTTAGGGAACATATTTAGGTTATCCTGGAACAATCCATGGCCATTGGTTCCAAGCAGTAGACTGGGAAAATATTGGAAAATCAATTTGGTCATTTGATCTCAACAATCTATACTTAGTTCGAGACTTGTGGAAATACCATGCTGCACATGATATCCTTTTCAAAAACAATAAGCTTAGGTGTAAAGGTTGCATCATTTCAAAATTCATATAGATATCTGAAGGTTGATCTCTTGCTTGGTTCCCACATGTATTTTTTCTACTATACATATGTTCTTATGTTATACTTATGTTGTTTTATTTCTTTGTATTATTTTTGACACTTTCTAGGAGTTGCACTAGCACTCCCACATTGTATTCATGTTGGTTGTACTCTTCATTCCCATTGCCCTATTTTTGTGGTCATTTGTTGGACATTAGTAACATTATATTATCTTATATAAGAATTTCAAAAGTTCATGATTACCTTGTATGTAGATTCCAATTTACTCCTTTTGGAATAGAGTCTACTATTTACCTCCTTTAATTATAGTCAGCCATTTATTATGCATTTTTAAGTCCCATGGTGTTTGCTTTAGATGTAACTCTTAGTGCCATTAACCTACTTTGTGGTCATTTGTTAGACATTGTTAAAATTATCCTATCCGGTGCCTAGCTTCTTCTTTCTCCAATAGCATGGACTTCTTTCATCCATATTTCTTTGTTCAGTTTTAGCTCTGCACTTACGATTAGGGTGTCATCGTTTTGGAATTTTCTCAAAATATAGTGGGAAAAAAGATCACAGACTACCCATTAACAAGTATTCACTTGAAAGTCAAGTTTGCTCCAAATAAAATACATTTAAAGGTTACATAATCCACTGTTGGTGCTACGAACTTCATAGCTGCAGTCATCCATAGGAAGCTGATTCTGGCATGTTATATTTCTACATCGTTTGTGGCCAAAGATCTCAAGGAGGACTGCTTGAGTGACACTGATATATGTATGCAAAAATTATTGAATACTTCTAACTAATTCTGTGTGCCCTGGAGTCAGGTGTAATATCCCTACTTCCTTGTACAAACTTTGCAAGAGGGAAAATTCTTCCGCACATTTAAGACTTGTTGTGCCTTCAATGATTGTTGTCCTCTTTGAAATTTGAATCTGACTACTGTCTTCTGTGATCTCATACTTAAAGGATTCAAAATAAACAATCCCTGTTATTTGTCACTGATTTTCTCTATTGCTGATGAATATAGCTACCTTGTTAACTCCATGGGATCAGCCAACTATGAAAATACATGAAGTAGAACCCTTATTTCCTTCATTTTCATATTCTGGAATTTTTGTGCAAACCCCAATATAAACTAGTGGATAGCACGCCTCACCCGTGGGATTCAAAATTGGAACCTAATGGCATGAAACTAGCAAAATGCCTAATAAAATTGGAAATGACCAGTTATGCCAACTCTTTGAGCTTGAAAATGCAAGAGGCATATTCAATCCTGGACAATAGGCCTAGAAGAGGTTGTGTCATCTATTCAAAAGCTATAGAATTTTTATATCCTATATTCTCCAATGAGGAAAGAAAGGGAAACTCTTAAGGCTAGTATAAATATGCATGTGGCCCCGAGTCATTCATGCTGGAGCCTTCCTAGATGTCCATTAGAGCCACTTTTCCTAACCCAACCCAGCAACCCCAACTGATTCAATGAGATTATCCTCCTAGAAATGGCATTATGAAATGACATTATGACAAAATAAGAAATATAGTAAGTGTCTAAGTCCTTAGGAGCCATGTCTGTCTAAGTTTCAACTGTGTTATCATGAGTCCTTCCCTTCTTTCCCTTAGGACACTTGGCTAAAGAGCCTTGGTAGTGCAATGATTATTGAAACTTGGGTAACTCACGGTAAGCTGAGCTTGATTAAGTGAAATGATTGAATCCATACTAGTTATATAACACACATAGAGCTCAGAGTAATGAGTTCCCATGCATGACATAAGAGGATATACCCCTCACAATATTGTATGGTATAGTACAGAGTTGACATTGAGGCAAACTGCCTGCTGATCGATTCAAACTTAATTGCATCTACAAATCAAGTTTTATTATAAGTTAGATAGCTAAAAGTAAACTTACTCGTATGCCATCTAGATCCTGAACCTGGGGGGTCATCATCAGTTATTTGGATTGCTGTCAGATCACAGCCCCACCATGGACATTACTCATGGCCTGTGGGAGAATACTTTTTGTAATTCCTAATTTGTTTTTATAATGTGCCCCATTGGAAAATTAAGTGACAATAGCATAGGATTTGAAACATTGAAGTGTGTCAGATGCTCTTCTTGCCCACAATTTATAGTTGTTTGGACTGCTTGAGTGACACTGATATATGTATGCCAAAATTATTAAATACTTCTAACTAATTCTGTGTGCCCTGGATTCAGCTGTAATATCCCTCCTGCCTTGTACAAAATTTTGCAAAGTACAAATTCTTCCACACATTTAAGACTTGTTGTGCCTTCAATGATTTTTATCCTCTTTAAAATTTGAATCTGACTACTGTATTCTATGATCTCATACTTCAAAGATTCAAAATAAACAATCCCTGTTATTTGTCACTGATTTTCTCTATTTTTGATGAATTGAGCTACCTTGTTAACTCCATGGGATTAGCTAACTGTGAAAATACATGAACCCTTATTTCCTTCATTTTCATATTGTGGAATTTTTGTGCAAACCCCAATATAAACTAGTGGATAACACGCCTCACCCATGGGATTCAAAATTGGAACCTAATGCCATGAAACTAGCAAAATGCCTAGTAAAATTGGAAATGACCAGTTATGCCAACTCTTTGAGCTTGAAAATGCAAGAGGCATATTCATTCTTGGAAAATAGGCCTAGAAGAGGTTGTGTCATCTATTGAAAAGCTATTACAATTTTATATCCTATCTTCTCCAATGAGGAAAGCAAGGGAAACACTTAAGGCTAGTATAAATATGCATGTGTGCCCAGGACATCCATGCTGGATCCTTCCCAGATGTCCATGAGAGCCACTTTTCCTAACCCAACCCAACAACCCCAAATGATTCAATGATATTATCCTCCCAGAAATGGCATTATGACAAAATAAGAAAGCCAATAAGCGTATAAGTCCTTAGGAGCCATGTCTGTCTAAGTTTCAACTATGTTGCCATGATTCCATCCCTTCTTTCCCCTGGGACACTTGGCCAAAGAGTCTTGGTAGTGCAATGATTATTCAAACTTGGGTAACTCACTGTAAGCTGAGCTTGATTAAGTGAAGTGACTGAATCCATACTAGTTATAACACACATAGAGCTCAGCGTAATGAGTTCCCATGCATGACAGAAGAGGATATACCCCTCACAATACTGTATGGTACAGTATAGAGTCGACAATGTGAGGAGCACTACCTGCTGATCGATTCAAACGTCATTGCATCTACAAATCAGGTTTTAGTATAAGTTAGATAGCTAAAAGTACCCTTACTCGTATGCCATCTAGATCCTGAACCTGTGGGCTCATCATCAGTTATTTGTCTTGTTTCCAGATCACAACCCCACCATGAACATTACTCATGGCCTGTGGGAGAATAATTTTTGTAATTTCTAATTTGTTTTTATAATGTTCCCCATTGGAAAATTTAGTGACAATAGCATATGATTTGAAACATTGTGTCAGATGCTCTTCTTGCCCACAATTTATAGTTGTTTGGACTACTTGAGTGACACTGATATATGTATGAAAAAATTATTGAATACTTCTAACTAATTCTGGGTGCCCTGGAGTCAGGTGTAATATCCCTCCTACCTTGTACAAAATTTTGCAAAAGGACAAATTCTTCTACACATTTAAGACTTGTTGTGCCTTCAATGATTGTTGTCCTCTTTGAAATTGGAATCTGACTACTGTCTTCTGTGATCTCATACTTAAAAGGATTCAAAATAAACAATCCCTATTATTTGTCACTAATTTTCTCTATTTTTGATGAATAGAGCTACCTTGTTAACTCCATGGGATCAACCATCTGTGAAAATACATGAACCCGTATTTCCTTCATTTTCATATTCTAGAATTTTTGTGCAAAACCCAATATAAACTAGTGGATAGCACGCCTCACCCATGGGATTCAAAATTGAAACCTAATGGCATGAAACTAGAAAAATGCCTAGTAAAATTGGAAATGACCAGTTATGCCAAGTATTTGAGCTTGAAAATGCAAGAGGCATATTCAATCTTGGACAATAGGCGTAGAAGAGGTTATGTCATCTATTCAAAAGCTATAAAAATTTTATATCCTATATTCTCCAATGAGGAAAGCAAGGGAAATGCTTAATGCTAGTATAAATATGCATGTGTCCCCGGGCCATCCATGCTGGATCCTTCCCAGATGTCCATGAGAGACACTTTTCCTAAACCAACCCAACAACCCCAATTGATTCAATGAGATTATCCTCCCATAAATGGCATTATGAAAAAATAAGAAAGCCATTAAGTGTCTAAGTCCTTAGGAGCCATGTCTGTCTAAGTTTCAACTGTGTTTCCATGAGTCCTTCTCTTCTTTCCCCCGGGACACTTGGCTAAAGAGCCCTGGCAATGAAATGATTATTGAAACTTGGGTAACTCACTGTAAGCTGAGCTTGATTAAGTGAAATGATTGAATCCATACTAGTTATAACACACACAGAGCTTAAAGTAATGAGTTCCCATGCATGACAGAAGAGGATATACCCCTCACAATACTGTATTGTACAGTACAAAGTCGACACTGAGGCACACTCCCTACTGATCGATTCAAACTTCATTGCATCTACAAATCAATTTTTATTATAAGTTAGATAGATAAAAGTACCCTTACTCATATGCCATCTAGATCCTGAACCTGGGGGGTCATCATCAATTATTTTTCTTGCTATCAGATCACAGCCCCACCATGGACATTACTCATGGCCTGTGGGAGAATAATTTTTGTGCCCCATTGGAAAATTTAGTGACAATAGCACAGGATTTGAAACATTGAAGTGTGTAAGATGCTCTTCTTGCCCACCATCTATAGTGGTTTGGACTGCTTGAGTGACACTGATATATGTATGCAAAAATTATTGAATACTTCTAACTAATTCTATGTGCCCTGGAGTCAGTTGTAATATCCGTCCTGCCTTGTACAAAATTTTGCAAAAGGACAAATTATTTTGCACATTTAAGACTTCTTGTGCCTTCAATGATTTTGTCCTTTTTGAAATTTGAATCTAAATACTGTCTTCTGTGATCTCATACTTAAAAGATTCAAAATAAACAATCACTGTTATTTGTCACTAATTTTCTCTAATTTTTATGAATAGAGCTACCTTGTTAACTCCATGGGATCAGCCAACTATGAAAATACATGAACCCTTATTTCCTTCATTTTCATATTCTGGAGTTTTTCTGCAAACACCAATATAAACTAGTGGATAGCACACCTCACCCATGGGATTCAAAATTGGAACCTAATGGAATGAAACTAGAAAAATGCCTAGTAAAATTGGAAATAACCAGTAATGCCAACTCTTTGAGCTTGAAAATGCAAGAGGCATATTCAATCTTGGACAATAATCCTAGAAGAGGTTGTGTCATCTATTCAAAAGCTATAAAATTTTTATATCCTATCTTCTCCAATGAGGAAAGCAAGGGAAACGCTTAAGGCTAGTGTAAATATGCATGTGTCCTCGGGCCATCCATGCTGGAGCCTTCCCATATGCCCATAAGAGCCACTTTTCCTAACCCAACTCAGCAACCCCAACTGATTCAATGAGATTATCCTCCTAGAAATGGCATTATGAAATGGCATTCTGACAAAATGAGAAAGCCAGTAAGTGTCTAAGTCCTTAGGAGCCATGTCTGTCTAAGTTTCAATTGTGTTGCCATGAGTCCTTCCCTTCTTTCCCCTGGGACACTTGGCCAAAGAGCCCTGGTAGTGCAATGATTATTGAAACTTGGGTAACTCACTGTAAGTTGAGCTTGATTAAGTGAAATGTCTGAATCCATACTAGTTATAACACACATAGAGCTCAGAGTAATGAGTTCCCATGCATGACAGAAGAGGATATACCCCTCACAATACTGTATGGTACAATAGAGAGTTGACAATGTGAGGAACACTGCTTGTTGATCGATTCAAACTTCATTGCATCTACAAATCAAGTTTTATTATAAGTTAGATAGCTAAAAGTACCCTTACTCGTATGCCATCTAAATCCTGAACCTGGGGGGTCATCATCAGTTATTTGGCTTGCTTCTAGATCACAGCCCCACCATGGACATTACTCATGGACTATGGGAAAATACTTTTTGTAATTCCTAATTTTTTTTTATAATGTGCCCTGTTGGAAAATTTAGTGACAATAGCATAGGATTTGAAACATTGAAGTGTGTTAGATGCTCTTCTTGCCCACCATTTATAGTTGTTTGGATTGCTTGAGTGACACTGATATATGTATGAAAAAATTATTTAATAATTCTAACTAATTATGTGTGCCTTGGAGTCAGGTGTAATATCCCTCCTGTCTTGTACAAACTTTTGCAAAAGGACAAATTCTTTCGCACATTTAAGACTTTTTGTGCCTTCAATGATTGTTGTCCGCTTTGAAATTGTCTTCTGACTATTGTCTTCTGTGATCTCATACTTAAAGGATTCAAAATAAACAATCTCTATTATTTTTCACTGATTTTCTCTATTTTTGATGAATAGAGATACCTTGTTAACTCCATGGGATCAGCCAACTGTGAAAATACATGAACCCTTATTTCCTTCATTTTCATATTCTGGAATTTTTGTGCAAACCCCAATATAAACTAGTGGATAGCATGCCCATGGGATTCAAAATTGGAACCTAAAGGCATGAACTAGAAAATGCCTAGTAAAATTGGAAATGACCAGTTATGCCAACTCATTGTGCTTGAAAATACAAGAGGCATATTCAATCCTGGACAATAGGCCTAGAAGAGGTTGTGTCATCTATTCAAAAGCTATAAAAATTTTATTTCCTATCTTCTCCAATGAGGAAAGCAGGGGAAACTCTTAAGGCTAGTATAAATGTGCATGTGTCCCGGGACATTCATGCTGGAGCCTTCCTAGATGTCTATGACAGCCACTTTTCCTAACCCAACCCAACAACCCAAACTGATTCAATGAGATTATCCTCCCTGAAATGGCATTATGAAATGGAATTCTGACAAAATAAGAAAGCCATTAAGTGTCTAAGTCCTTAGGAGCCATGTCTGTCTAAGTTTCAACTGTGTTGCCATGAGTCCTTCCCTTATTTCCCCTGGGACACTTGGCCAAAGAGCCCTAACAGGGCAATGATTATTGAAACTTGGGTAACTTATTGTAAGCTGAGCTTGATTAAGTGAAATGAATGAATACATACTAGTTATAACACACTTAGAGCTCAGAGTAATGAGTTCCCATGCATGACAAAAGAGGATATACCCCTCACAATACTATATGGTACAGTACAAAGTCGACACTGTGAGGCACACTGCCTGCTCATCGATTCAAACTTCAATGCATCTACAAATCAGGTTTTATTATAAGTTATGTTAGAAAATTAAATATTACAGAGAAATGCAACACATAAAATATGCGGAAAAATACAAGCACACAAAACACATAAAACCAGAGAGACACAGATATACGTGGTTCACCCAGTTTGGGCTACGTCCACCCCGAACAACCAGTCCGTCCTTTCTATTATCCAGCAAAAATAAAGAGACAAAACCTACAGCAAATCTGTTGTAATATCCTCTGTTCTCTCTCACAGTCTCCCTCTCTGTTTCTCACTCCGAGAATACACATACAATACACAGCCGCAATACAATGCCCTCATAAAAGAGAGGGGTTGCCTTCTAGGGAAAAAAACCCTAATCTAAACATAACTTCTACCGTCAGATCATTTGCCTAATGAACGACCCAGATTGACTAGAAATTACTATACTTTTACAAGGAAATTTTACATCTGTTTTTAGCTTCGGGGGTGCTGCCGCCCCCCCCCTGGACCCCCCACGGCAGCGATTAATTACGGGCGGTGTTGCTGCCCCTTTTAAGGTACAGGGGTCCAATGTTGTGATACAAAGTAAACAAGATAATCGGGCTCCACACCCAACAAGTTAGATAGCTAAAAGTACCCTTACTTGTATTCCATATAGATCCTGAACCTAGGGAGTCATCATCAGTTATTTGGCTTGCTGCCAGATCACAACCCCACCATGGAAATGACCCATGGCCTGTGGGAAAATACTTTTTGTAATTCCTAATTTGTTTTTATAATGTGACCCATTGGACAATTTAGTGACACTAGCATAGGATTTGAAGCATTTAAGTGTGTCAGATGCTCTTCTTGCCCACCATTTATAGTTGTTTGATGAACATCGAAATCCTTCCATGATAATAAAACTAAGCCTGTCTGAGGAATTTTACGAAGTTGAAGATGCTTTCTTGCAAATAGGAGTTCTATTTTAATGGATCCTTCCTGAGGAAATTATGGTATTACTTATCTTGGACATAAGTAATATATTTTTGAAGGCACTAGCATCTATAGGATATTTTAAACAATTACATCGATTAGCCCTTGGGGGATTTTACATTGCTATCATTTAAATTCCCACTACGATGCAGTTTCATGAAAGAAAGTTAGAAAGCTATTACCAGTAGTGGACCTTTGGAGTTTTAGTTGGAAAATCAGTTGTCTTCTAGTGCTTCTACCTTTTATTGTGCTTGGATGTTGACACTATCTATGTCCATACATATGCTCCCCCATTTTCGAATCTTTATATTTATAATTTTATGGGCATTCTTCTATATAGATTGTGATGAAAACCCTTACAATGGAGTATACTTTGGGAATACAAATATAGAGTTGTTTTCAATCATGAATATGTTACTTCTGCATAACAAGGCTATCTGCTGAACAGTTTGTGAGGATATGGGAAACTAATCTATCACATAAAATCATAAGCAGTTCAGTAAATATCTGCTTTTTTCTGTCATACTATGTCTGCATTGGGGCATATTTCCTAGCATCATGCCATGGATTCCCCTTTTTATCTAAGACAACTCCTGTCTATCTTAAACACTATGTTTGGATATCATTTACTTTCATAGATTTGACTCCAACAGTGAGAATTTATTTAAATTAAAACCAGATTTTTAACTTTTAATTGTTGCAATCAACCTTATATAACATGTTCTTTATATAGTTGGGGTAATTAAAAGTTCACTCATGCCTTATCCATATCAAGAGAGTTTTACATGTGATAGAAATTGGTTTCAACTAAAGAGTCAACCAAAGTTGGTTAAAACCATATGCCTTCCTCTGAACCAAATATTGGGGGGCTTTGCATGTTGTAAGGTTTCATGTTCAAGATATGAGGTTTGCAGTGATGGAAGGTAATAAAGATGTATCTGACTATTTTTATAGATTATGCTGGAGAATTCTAATCCAAGAGCTCGAATCAGCGTAAATTTGGTCTCTGAAGCTGGGGTTGGAGTGATAGCAAGTGGTGTAGTAAAGGGCCATGCAGATCATGTATTGATTTTAGGAAATGATGGTGGTACTCGAGCATCTTGTTGGACATGAATAAAAAATGTTGGGCTGCCTTGGGAACTTGGGCTAGCAAAGACTCATCAGACATTGGTGGCTAATGAATTGTATGGTTGGACGATTCTAAAAACATATGTTCAATTGAAAACATGAAGATATGTTGTCATAGATACTCACCTTGGTGTAGAAGAGTTTGGTTTCAGTACAACACCTATTATCATTATGGGTTACATCATGATGTGTAAATGTGAAAAAAACTCGTGGAATTCAATGGTATGACAGCAGAGAGGTTTTGTGTGAGGAATTTAGGTTCTCAAGCTTAACAATATATGACCCAAAAAAATTCCCCAACAGTATATTCCCCAATGGACCAATAAATCAGTATATTCCCCAACAGACCAATATGGATCTTAAGATCACTCACCCTAAGACTCATGAAGAGCTGAAGTTTGGTTCAAAAGGTATGAAGTCAAATTTGCAAATAGACAAGGATGTTGTGTTATCAATTAAAGATTCCATTCCTCCATCAGCAGGACTGCCTACATTTAGACATCCACTTTTAGGTTCTTTTTCTTTAAGTGGTTCATGCCCAATGAATTTATACTCATCGATGACAACTGGGTCATATGGTAACATTTCATCTACTTTTCATCAACCTTTAAAGACAAAAACCGACATATGAAATGATTTATGCCCATTAACAGGACAAAATAAACTGGATACGATCCATTCTGGTGAGATGCTAGATATATTGAAACCATTCCCACAAGCTTCAGAAACCACTCTGGCTCCAGTTCAAGTTCTGGATGGAAAGACAAACTCCTTGCTAGAATATCTTGGCAATCAATAAATTTCTCTTACAGTTTCATTTGTCAACAACGAAGATAATTGTAGTTTACAGTTTTCCATCAGTCCTCCATCTGAAGTATTAACTATAGATAAAGTAGATGGAGTTAAATTGTCACCAGTGAACATGCCTGCTGCGACAACATGTGATATCTTTGATGGTATGATTTCAAATTCTTCTATAGTTTCTGCACTTGAGTCTGGATTATATCATCATACTAGTGAAAAGAAGAAAAAAATATCTAAAAAACAAGGAGGTCTTTCAAAAAATGAATGTTCAAATAAGATGACAAAATCTAAGTACAAGCCTAAAAAGTAGCAGATGCAACAACATGTGTCATTGGTAGGAAGCTCTTAAAATATGGAAAGGGAGTCAAAAGGAGAGGTGGTTATAGAGGAGTCTAAACTTAGTGGTTCTAACAGGCAGGTGGAGGAGTTACTTTTGAGTTGGACTTCATCATCTACCTCAACAATCCTTTAATGACAGCCCTACAGAAGACAACTAAAGATATTGATGGAGGGGCTAATTCTGACCTGGCTATAGAAACGGTTACTGCATTCTTCACTACCAGAGCCCGATTCTACAACCCATCCTTGTGGTTCATTTAGCAATCCCACAAAATGTGAAAAGATACTATTGCCAAAGAAGTCATCAGGAAACATGGTTAATGTTGTGGACACTCACTTGTTAAGGATATCAGGAGTTTCATCATCTGTAGATGAGATCACTGAAAGGGATATTTCCAGGGGAACCTTGGAACCTTTACAAGATTTAGAATCTGTGAGTGAATTGATCATTGCTGATAGTCTTCATCTTTGGGAGGCTCTGGTAAGGGATATGAAGGAAAAATAAAAAATTCTGGGCTAGTTATAGAGTTTTCTACAAGGGATGCTGGAGTAGTAAAGAAAGCAGCAGAAGATATGAAGTTTGATAACAATAATGTTCTTGTAGGAACATTGAAGAACCCAACATGCAGTGAGGATGGCATTAAATCAGATTCAAAACCTAGAAATGTGAAGAATAAACATTCTGAATCATCAAGCGATAATGCTAGACAAAGCTGCAACAATGATTTTGTTAATTTTGTAATTGGAGAGAAGAAGTAACTTGGAAATGTTCTCCATCCTGAGCATGGGATTTTTGTGATTTCTGATTCCCCAACTGAGTTGTCAAGTTTACCTGATGCTGACATAAACAAAGAGCTGAATTATTTTTCCAATTCTGTCATTGGAAAAGAAAAAGCTAGTTTGCATGCTGGGGAGAGAAAAATCAATGGAATGCATGAGGGTAGGTTGGCATCTCAACTGGCTACACATGATAATGGAATAGTGGTTGTTGATCAAAATCTACTCAAAGAGAAAAAGGGTGAAGTGTTAGTTGTATCTGAGCAGTTAACAACATATAGGCAAGGTGTCTGAATGGGAATTAGAATAAGAAGCTATATAAGTGTTCGCTAAAGCTGATATGGATATTTTGGAGGAAAAACTAGGTTTTCAGCTTGGTAACAAAGTTGTTGACTGCAAACAATCTTCTGGATATAGAAACAAAGGTAGGGTTAACCATGATAGTGCTAAAGTACTTGGGGAATGTTCAGCTGCCAATGTGAAGGCAATTGACACACAAGATAAGGGTAAAGTATCCACCACTAATAGTGATATTTGTGAAATGTCTGCTCAACTTCAGGTGTCATCTTTGCTTGTTGAAAGTGAAGGCAACCAGGATTTAGTAGCTAGATTGACAGAAAAGGAGAATAAAATTTTTTCCAATGTTTCTGCAAAGAATAATGCTGCAATATTGGTGATGCTGCCAAGGTAGTAGTTGTCAAAAAGAAGAAAAAAAAAGACTATTTTTTTTTTTCAGTAAGGAAAATGCTACAGCTCCCACACGGATTTATATAATGCTTATAAGGTTCAAGAGGAGAAGGAATATGTGAACCTTCCAGAACCATCCAAAATAGTAACCGATGTTGTCAAAAGTAAGACTTCTTCAAAAGACCCTGAGAAGCAAGTCCAGAAAAAAGTGGATGACTGGGAAGATGCAACTGAGATTTTAACTCCTATGAATCAAGTAGCTATTTTAGTTACTAAATTTTCAGGAGATAGAAAGTACTTAGATATTTTTTGTTGACAATTAAGGATCAGTGAAAATATCTACCATATCATTTTGAAATTTTTCTAGACACTATTGAATTACTTGGAAATTCCCAAGCACGTGCAAGTCATGTAGGAGAGGTTGATGCATTGGCAAGCGCTGCAAGAGGACTTGGCAGGCAGCTGAGTGGGAATTATCTACTTGAATGTCGTGGGAGAAATATGGCCAGTTTGGATGATGATAGATGGGCCAAGCCGGTGGATGTTGTTGCTGTTGGCTGTGATATGCAGATGGATGCGGATCTTAGTGGTTCCTCTGCTGCGTTTCGACCGTGCCAAGATTATAATATTGGCTTTGAAAGAAATACCTGTTCAATAAAAATGCGTGAATTTCATCCTTCCTGGAGGGCCTTATGTGCAAGCACCACTTCCATAAGTTGGGCTAGTGAGAAATAATTCTGATGCTGATAGGTGGCAACGTGCTTCTATTTTTCCGAAGGGTTTGATTCCTCCTCCACGACCTTCTCTGCCCACAATTCATATATCAGAGAACCGATATGAAGTGTGCAAGGTTTCTAATGAGGATCAGTTGAAACAAAGACAAATTAAATCCATCCTTAATAAATTAACTCCCCAAAAATTTGAGATACTTTTTGAACAGGTCAAAGAAGTGAACATTGACTTTGCATTGTCTCTTCATGGTATAATATCTCAAATATTTGACAAAGCCTTAATGGAGCCGGATTTTTGTGAAATGTATGCTAAATTCTATTTTCATCTTGCTACAGGAATACCATAATTTTATGACGATAATGAGAAGGTTTTTTTCAAGCGAGTTCTTTTTAACAAATGTCAGGAAGAATTTGAAAAATATGAAAGAGAAGAGGTAAAGGCTGAGAAAGCAGAAGAGCATGGTGAAAAAATCCTTTCAACAGAAGAAAGACGGGAGAAGAAGGCTGCAACATGATGACGAATGCTAGGAAATATAAGGTTTATTTGTGAGCTTCATAAAGAAAGTATGCTGACTGAAAGAATTATGCATGCATGCATCAAGAAATTAATTGGTGAATTTCAACATCCAGAGGAGGAAAATGTTGAATATTTGTGCAAAATGATGAGCACTATTGGTAATATGATTAACCATTCAAAGGCCAAGGAACATATTGATGCTTACTTCGATAGGATGACAAAAATGTCCAATAACCAAGGGCTTCCCTCTAGGCTGAGGTTCACGTTGAAGGATCTGATTGGTCTGAGGATGAATGGATGGAAACAAAGGAGGAAAGTTGAGGGCCCCAAGAAAATAGAGGAAGTGCATCGGGATGCTATGAAAGAACTACATGGACAGGGATGTCGCTCTCGAGGTACGAATATGGGACATTTAGGTCGGAGACTTGTGACACAACTTGATCATGGTGTGAGAGGACCTGCTATGCCACCTTACATGGCAGGTGCACAGATGGGTTCACTTCCACATATGGGTGGGATTAAAGGGCCACAACCCCATATGGGATCATGTGACCATGGATTCACCAGTCAGGATGCTCAGATTGTGGATAGGGCTCAATTTGAAAATCAGTCTATGCCAAGCCTTTCAACACACAGAGCTTCTAATGATGGACACTTGACTCTTGGTCCTAAGGGAGGTCTTGGCAAGGGAATAGGAGGGAGGGCTCAACCTCTGCCATGTGCTAAGAGTGCTCTAGCAGATATTCCACCATTCACATCTTTGAGTAATATACGAACATGTGCAGGTCCAATTTCAAGTTGCAGTTATGACGAGATGCTAGTTGGTATGAGAGATGAAATTTTGACATGTACTTATGCTACAGAAAAGCCTTTATTTGCAAAATCATGTGTCCAGGAAATAAATGTTTTGGATAATTAAATAAGAGAGTTTAAGAATTCATACTCATCAGGTGATAGAGATGGGAAGACTGTAAATGTTGAATTTCAACTGTAAGAACATTCTTCTCAAATAAATTTGAGTTCACAACTCATTGAGGTTCAACTTAGGAAAAAGGCTGAAATGGAAATCAAAGAATATTATAGGTGCATTCCTTTACAAAGCTTCCATGCATTTTCATTATGTATTTTAGAGAAGTCGACAAGTTTCCCTGACTTTTTCTTAATTTTGCATGACATACCATCCAGTTTGAGAGATTTGAAGGAGGCAACTTTTTGTGTGGATGACCTTAAAGCACCATTGTTCCATTCAACTATGGTTTTGCTTTGGATATTAGATTCTTTTGTCAGGAAAGATGTTGAAATTGATCTTCTAGGGAATCTACTTACACATTTATGTAAGTCTGAGCCTTTCTTGCTAAATCAAGGACAACTTACTGAAGGGTAGTGTGAAATTTTGTGTTTGTTCTTATTCAAGTTTGAATTTATTTCAGGATTGCTACAGTCTATGGTCATTTGCGATTATACATTATAAGTATATGTAATTTTGATGTTTCTAGGTTGGATACTGTACTATTTTCATTGGAGGATGCTACTATTGATGCGACCAAGGCTCCTGAGTTCCTTGGTAGGATTCTCGCAAAATTGGTTGTTGAAGGGATATTCTTTATTCAAGATATAACAAGGGAAATCAATGATGGAGGTACAGATCCATGAATCTTATTAGAAAATGGTCATGCAATAGAAGTTCTTGGAACTGTTTTGGAAGATATTAAGAGACTGAAGGGGGAGCATGTATTATCTGCTTTGTACAACAAATCAGGAGTTCATTTAGAAAGCTTCATGCCCAAGAAACAAGGGGATTTTGTGGGATTTATCAAGAAGAAAAATATTCTATGTTTGTATCCAGTCAACATTAGTAGACATATGTAATTAAGAAAATTTCAAGGTAGCCTGATCACAATTTTTCCTGATCAAGTTTGTGGTTATCTATGCTCTCTCATGTTGACAAGTGAATGGTTGGTTGTTTTTTATCTTGTGCTCTGACTAAATATGCATAAAAATCTCATCGTCAAATTTTTTTATTGTGGGCAGGTTACAGGAAATGTGATTGGAAAAAGGATGGGGAGACAATGCATATCACGTCTTGGATATGGTTCATTCGCTGTTAGAGATCACTTAGACACCTAAGCCATCCACTTTGGAAACGTTTCTAGTAGGAATTCCTATGGTTTTTAATGTTGTGATATTTCACTTCATAGTTATTTTGGGCAATCAAATGTTTTAGGAATGCCAGACACGACATCAGTGGATAGGTAAATGAATTTTTTATAATTGCAATTTCCTTTCCATGATATCCTCTCTTTATTGTTTGATTGTTATATTTTGGATGTTTCTTTTGATTTTGTTGTCTTTTAACTATGAAATTGAAAATACTTAGTATCATGTCCATTTAAAAAACAACCAAAGCTTGAAGATGAAATTAGTATTACACTATATTGATTGGAATCCTTATAGCTATTTTGTGTTAAAATATTTTCATGACTAAAATATTGTTGTGAATAAAACGACAATGATTAAACATCACATCTCATATTATTTGCTTTCACAAGTTATCTACAGCTTGAGATTTTTAGCATATAACATAGTTGACATGATTCTTCCTAAGCTTTCCTTGAAAGTTGAATACTAAGTTATTAAGATGTTCTTTTCTATATATGGTGAAATTTTATTTTCTTTGTTTATACAGGTTATCTGGCCACATTATAGTGGCCATTATCAGCCCAATGAAGAAAATTTGTTTGAGTTGTTTACTTGTACGGGGAAAAATGGCTTTGACATTGCTGATGTTGAGGTATATGTCGTATAAACTATTTATAGTCTAATTTAGTTTATATTCTAGTGTTCATTGTCTTTCATGTTTTATACTCTTCATTATATCTTCTTTTGTTTTAAGAAAATGAACTCAGTATTGATGGTAACAAGCAGGAATTGAAAAAAGAGGGGAGCAATAACATTGGAGCGACAACTGCAAAAAGAGAGGAGAACTGGTCTGGTGATATCCTTAGAGCCAATATATATCCCACATATGACACACGTATAAAGACTTATGGTTAAGTCTTCAGAGTTGGTGAATTCACTTGCAATTCCTTGAAAACAGAACGATAATGTTTTGAAGTGATGAAACACCATTTCATGTGTAAATTATATTCCAACCAATATTAAGTTGGAAAATCATATTGTAATACTTTAACATTTCATATAATATAATTTATGTGGTTGAAATTATTTATAGTTGCACTTGATATTGTTTAGTATTGTAATTAAAATATGCAAATTTGTGTTTTCATATTATATGAACATGCACATTGTTATATGCCATTTTTTAAATCATTCAAATTAATTTATGTTGAGTAATAAGGAACACAAAATCAATTTAAAACTATTAAATTAGTAGTTTATATTGATTAATGATGAACACAAATAAAATGAATATACGACTAAATTAGTCATTTATAAGGATTATTAATTAAAATAAATGAAATGAATATAGACTACTAAATTAGTCATTTATAAAGATTATTAATTAAAATAAATGAAATGAATATAAACTACTAAATTAGTCGTTTATATAATGAATAAATGACTACTGCAAATGATAAATTTTTAATTACAAATAACGACTAAATTTTGCACATATACGACTATTAGTAGCTAATTTACAGTATCTTATAACACGACCAAAATTTAGTCATATTTATTCGGTCATTAATTGGTTTCAAACGATGACTAAAATTTGCATATATATGACTATTAGTAGCTAATTTACAGTATCTTATAACATGACCATCATTTTGGTCATATTTCTTTGGTCATTAATTGGTTTTCTCGGGTGATCATATAGTAATATATTTTGTTTTATATTTGGTCATTAATTGTTAAATCAATGATTAAATTAAGGACCAAATCAGTGACTAAATTAATGATCAAATCAATGACTAAATCAGTGACTAAATTAATGACCAAATATACTACTAGACAACAAAATTGGGATAACCAATTAATGACTAAGCTAAAAACGACCAAAATTTGGTCGCGTTATAAGATACTGTAAATTAGCTACTATTGGTCACCGACCGAAAAATAGTCGTTTATATGCAAATTTTAGTCGTTTTTTTAGTAACTAATTAGCCATTTTGTACTAGTGGTAGAGGAGGACCTTCTTTTTACAGCTAATGGCCAACCCATCTTTCTGACCGAAGATGAAGAATATGTGGAAAAAACAAGTTTACCTAGTGATAAAGACTTCATATTGCAAATGATCATGATTTAGAAGTAGAATCTAATGATTATTAGAGAGGATACCTGAATGCATTGAGTTCCCAGCAAAGGAAGTACTCCTTGAGGATCCGTGATGTTCCAATCAATCCACCCTCGAATAAGATAGTACAGCAGAAAGAAATACCACACAAACAAGCTTCTCAAGACAATCAAAATAAGGGTAAATATATTGCAGCTCCAAATCAGACTTAGAAGCAATCAGCCTTCTACAAGTGCACCTGTTAAAGAAATATATATCAAATGAAAGAAACCGCACCGAGAGATCGTGTTGAGAAAATGGATACTGTCATAAAAGAGGTAGACATAACTATACCTTTTAATTTAGAGTCATAAATTTCAAAGTTAAAGGTGTCTATTCCTCTTGTTGACTTGGTCAAATTTGATAAGTATAAATCCCATGTAGTTAAAACCTTGAAAGTTAACCCTTTATTTGATATGGTTAATATAGAAAATGATCAACCCGAGCTAATATTTGGTCCCACAATCGATGGTCAGTACGAAGATAATGAGGTCCCTCCATTTTACTTGAGTCTAAAAATCCACCAATTCATCCTTCATAACACTATGTTAGACTCCGGGGCCTCCCACAACCTCATGCCCAAAGCCATCATGGAGAAGCTTGGCCTTGACATAACCCGCCCATATCATGATTTATATTTTTTCGATTCTGGTCGTGTCTGTTGTTTGGGTCTAATCAAAGATCTAGTTGTCTCCCTAGAGTAGATCCCAGCCAAAAATGTCCTAATGGACGTGGTGGTTGCTGACATTATACCATGTTTTGGTATGTTGTTATCAAGATCCTAGGGGACTAAATTAAGAGGTACACTGTAGTTGGACTTTTCCTACGTAAACATTCCTGTCTTCGGTCAAATGAGAAAGATATACCATGAGACTAAAATGAAATACATGATCACAAACAAGGAAAGGCCTAATAATCATCCTATAAACGATGTACATACATACTTAGAGTCCTTCATTTTGTACAATGATTCTGGATTAAATGATGTAGATTGTCAATTAGTAGAAATAGAGGATGTTCCTAAAGTTTCAGATTTCATTAGAACAATGTTAGAAAAATAGAAAGAGAATCTGCCTACTATATCCGAACAACCATTAATAGAGAAGGCAGATGAAAGTTCAGAACAGAATAAAGAAGCATATCAAAAAATTGTGTCAAATCAGAGTCAAGAGTTTCAACACCTTGAGGAAGAAGATGGTGTTTGGAGCATGGAATATGATGGTGCTATTGGCAAAGATGAGGCCGACATTGGTTTATGGATCTGTAGCCCATTTCAACAGCAAAATAAAGTCCCTAATAATGTTAGATTGTGTTCCTACAAATTAGCATTCGATTGTACGAACAATGAGGCTGAATATTAGTCTCTCATTACTGGTCTGAAAATTTTGAAAATATTGGGAGCTAGAAGAATTGTAGTCTACCATGATTTAGAGTTGGTAATTAAACAAGTCAAAGGTGAGTATCAAGCTAATCACCCAAGGATGAGGAAATATAGGAATGTAGCACTTGAAATTTTGAGAATATTTTCAGAATATACACTTAAAGTTATGCCAAGTTTGAAAAATATGATGGCTGATTCATTAGCCACTGCTGCAAGTAATTTCAGATCTATAATGTTTTCAAATAAAATTTTTGAGATTCATGTGAAGCACAGGTCCTCCATTCCCGATAACTTGCTATTTTTGCAAGTATTCTGGGACGCTAGGTAGGTGAACAATTTCCTTCAAAGTGAAGGTGAGTTTGAGAACTATACTACGGACGAAGTGTACGATAAGGATGACCAAGTCATCAAGGAAGATTAGATTGACATATTTTATCTCAAGGACAATAATATTATAAAATGTCTCATACATTTGGAAGAATTATTTGATCAATATGACGTGGCAGTAAAACATACTTTGGTTCCCACAGAAAAAGGCGTAGAAGATGTTAATATTGGAACAATGGATCAACCAAAGTTCACTAAGCTTTCAAATTATTTGTCTCCCAAGGTGAAGGCTAAATATGTTGATTCATTTACTGAGTTTTCTGAAATTTTTTCTTGGGATTACTTAGATATAAAGGTGTACGATAAAGATATAATTCAACATACCATTATGATAAAGCCAGAAAAAAATTATTTTAGGCATAAGCTCAGGAGAATGAACCCAAAGTTGTTGCCATCCATTGAGAAGGAAGTAAACAAGCTCTATAAGGTAGGTATTATTGTTCCAATCATATTTTCTGATTGTATGTCCAATTTGGTTCCAGTGCATAAAAATACCGGTGAAATTTGACTATGTATAGATTTCGGAAATCTAGTCAAAGTGTCGCTGAAAGACTATTACCCGCTCCCCAAAATGGACCACATACTTCAGCGAGTTGTAGGAGCCACCAGGATGTCATTGCTAGATGGTTACTCAGGGTACAATCATATCCTTGTGCATGAGGATTCTTAGGATAAGACAACATTGACTACACAATGGGGTACATTTAAATATGCTAAGGTGCCGTTTGATTTGAAGAATGTTGGGGCCACTTTCTAGCGTGCCATGGACATAGCATTCGGTAATGAGAAATATATCTTCCTTTTTGTTTATTTAGATGATTTGACTATTTATTCAAATTCAAATGATGAGCATTTATACCATTTGAGAGTCGTGTTCCAACAATGGAAAAAATTTGGGATATCCCTTAAACCAAAAAAGTGCCTATTTGCTATGGAAGAAGGAAAGCTTTTGGGTCACATCATCTCAAAGGATGGGATCCAGATAGGTCCTTTTAGAGTTGAAGCGATACCAAAAATTGATTTCCCTTGTAACAAGAAGGAAGTCCAAGCGTTCAATGGTAGGATGTGTTTCCTACGTAGGTTCATTCCCAACTTAGCAAAGCATCTTAGAGAGTTAACTAGCATGTTAAAGAAGGAGAATGATGTAAAATGGTCTGAAGATGCTCATAAGTCATTCAACTTGGTGAAATTTTCTTTGACCACTGCTCCAGTTTTGACAAGTCCTGATATTCACAAGATTTCATTATATTTTCTTTTTCTTCTGAGCATACTTTGGTAGCGGTACTAATGTAGAAAAAAGACAGGACAGAGCGGCCAATAGAATTCTTCATTCACATAATAAGGGATTGAGCCCTTCGATATAACATTATCGAGAAATAGGCCTTGGATTTGTTTAAAGCACTTGCTAGTGTCCCATGATTTAGAAGATTGGCAGACCAAATGCACATGGTAACATCATACAGGTCCTTGGAGTCCTAGGACCTAGCCTTCCTGGACTCAAAGAGGGCTCTCTCTATTGTTTTCAAAGGATATGAACTTGTTTGCTTTAGGTGGTTGATTTTAGGCTAGTTGTTAAGTGTAGGGTTTGTTTGTTTGTTTGGGTTGGGTAAGATGATCAAGTAGGATAGGTGGAGTGAGAGGTCATCAAATCATTGGGCTATGGAGTCTATGAAAGTCATGGATATCTCAACAATGAGTCAGAGTGCATCACAGGGAAAATCTAGTGTGGTCAATGGATATTTAAGGTTATGTGTGAAGTGAAATGGACATTAAGTTGGTGAACAAGGTAGGGAAAAGGGCAGTGAAGTATCCTTTGTCAAATACCCATAAACAATAAGGTCTCAAATACTGATAAGAAAAAGATAATAATCATGAAACCATTAACTCAATGACAATACTTAAACAAATAGACACTCAAGCTGAACAATTTAGTGAAACAAAGAAAGCAAGAAAACTTATCTAACTTTAGTAATTTCACCTTCAAGGTTTGAAAACATATAAGATGACAAATAAATTTAATAAATGAAGAGGGAACTCCTAAGCATCATTTGATAAAGCTATAAAGAAATTTGAGGCAAACTTCTCAAGCATGGACAAAGGGCATGATCAAAACATGGCCTCTTTGGCTAAACCTAGCAAGTAACACATCAAAGAGAGATTCCACAAACAGAGTTTAGATAGCATCAAGTAAGCATGGATAACCATAAAAAATATTTGAAAACTACTTTATTAAACCATTAATGAAACAAACAAGCTTAGGCGGGTCTAAGGAGTAGCTAAGAATTCCTTAAACTAACCCAGGAGAGGAAAACATAAAGGTAGTAGTAAACAGGAAGGACTAAGGTGCCTCAAAAAAAAAAATTTAGCCTATACTTTTCTAATCTATTGCAACATAGAAGGATGGACACAATGATAAACAAAAAAACATGCATCACCATTAACCAAGCTCAAGAATCCTGCAAGCAAGCATTCATCATCATCAATCAAAGCAAATCATCCACAAGCTCCACAACACCAAATTTCTCTTCAACCTCAAAGAACCATGTATTGCTCTCAAAACTCATCAAATGCCAACATTAACAATGAATCCTCAATGCTATTTTAACAATAAAGGAGGAGAAAACATAATAGAGTCTCTAGAAGTCTATTGGCTAATCAGAAATATCACTATTGTCCTTGAGACCTTGCAAGGCCCAAGGCATAAAATATCTAAAATAAAATATCTTTTCGGGAATTTTTAGCAAAGAAATTGACATTTGGGCTCTGCCATGCCTCCTAAAACTTTCCAAGCGTACATTGTTGAATTTTCCTCTACTAATGGTGTAGCACTATGTTTTAGGATGAAATTCGATGCCAATGGCGTAGAACTGGTGTAGGAAATCTGGGTCAACTTGCAACAATCTTTTGAAAGTATTCCCGATGTTGGAATAGACTCCGTGAAGGCTTGTTGGAAAGAAATTTGAGTATAATTTCTAGATATACCCTTGGTTTGATGATTGGACCTCTGTAACCAGTTCAAAAAGAAAAAAATGCCAAGACTGGTAAAGGCACAACACATGTCATGAAAACTAAGCAGAAAGGTGAAAATTAGGGTGTTTTTGACCCTTTTGGAGGACCAAAACAACTCCAATTGACCTGAAAATTTGTGAGCATGCCATAATCAAGTTGAGGATTCCAAAAATGTAGCATTTCCTCTTGAATATTCTCTGAGAAAAATCGTAGCACCATGGGTGCTACCCCCTTGGCCCTCAAAATTGGCAAAAAACAAAAACTTGTCAAATTCTCCCAAATTTGGTGGATGTGTGCCTCATGGGTTTTGAGAGACATGCAAAGAATCTTTTGTAAAGATTCCAAGGTTAGCTTGGCTCTTTTCCTCTTTTAGTGCTTGGATCTTGGTTTGATCCCTTTTCAGTTTAGCCCTTGCAATCTGGTTTCTCCGGGCATAATGTTTAGTCATCCTTCTTTGGAGGTCAAGATCTTGATTTTCTTTCTTCAATTTATCCTCCAAGTGTATGTTGGCTCTCTCCAACCAAGGCTCTCGATCATGTGCTATCTCCATGGCCAAAATCTCATCTAAAAGGAGTTGTTCCGCTAGGGCTGATTCTTGTTCCCTTTGTTTTTCTAATGCCTTCTTCAACCCCATGGTTCTATGTTTCTTCCTAGATTGTCCTTCCTCATCTTCACTCTCTTCATAGGTGCCCATGAAATCTTCTCGTTTCACGTGTGCCTTTTGGGATTCTTTCCGAGACTTGAGGGCTCTAGCTTCATGGATTGCAATTTGTGCTCCTAGCTGCCTATTCTCCAAGTCAAGGGCATTATTCACACTCTTGGCCCTATCCAAATGCGATTGGAGGTCTTTGATTTGTGCATTTCTGTCCTGGAGGAGAAAGTTTGTGATCCTTGCTTCATTCTCCTCATCACTGTCCACCTGCATGATCTCAAACTCCCTCTCAACCTCATGATCTTCTTCTTCTTCCTTTACCTTTTGTTTCCCCTTTTCTAGTGGTTGAGCTGAGGAGGATGGAATTGTCCCTTGCCTTTTGGAGGCAGCAAACACAAGCCTTAATCCTTTTTGATATGTGAGAGGGAGAAACTCAAATTTTTTTACTAGAATTCTCTTACCATGACTGATCTCAAGACTGCCTTTATTTTCATCAATGATCTCTGTATTTATGTCTCCTGCATTGTGTTCTTAACTTCCCTCTTGAGAGTCACTTCCATTTTCCTCCATGCTAGCATTACTGTATGATCTTCACCATTGTCATCAACCTCTTGACTGCTTTTTTGGTTCAAAGAGTCACTGCTGTCATCATTATTAGGGCTATCATTCATCATGTTTTCTTCTTCATCATCCTCCTCTGTGTTTGCAACATTATCATTGCCATCATCATTTTCTGTGTTGTAACTGTTAGAGGTGTCTTTATCAGTTTCTTCATTACTGTTTTGTGCATTTTCATCCTCATTTTCCTCAACCTCTTTACTATATTCTGTAATGTCCTCACTGTTTTCATTTTCATCATTGTCATCCTCTTCCATATTTTCTGCATTGTCATCCTCTTCCATATCTTCTGCATTGCCATCCTCTTCTTCATTACTTGCATCTGTATCTTCATCATTATCTGTTTCTTCTTTATCCTCTTTATCACTGCCTTTGTCTTCATAATCCGCCTCTTCATTATCTGTTCCTTCTTCATTTGTCTCTTGTTCTTCACTATCCTTTGTTTCTTCCTTCTATTGTCATTTTCCTCTTTGTCATTGTTCTCTTCTTGTTCTTCATCATTCTCTTCTTGTTCTGATGCTTTAGGATAAGGTGAGGGCGAGAAGTTTTCTTGAGGAGAGGATTCATGTGGAGAGGATGAATCATGGTCAGTGGGGGGTGATGGAGGAATGGAGGAAGGTGGATGAGATGATGAGGGTAAAATTTGTAGACGAAGAGGCTGTGGATTTGTGAAAACATCATGGGCGATGAACACTTCCCATGGGATACTTTGTTGCTCTAATTGATGCAACACAATCATCTTGATAAGAGAATGGTGAAAAAGACACTTCATTTGTTGTGAAGGAGGTCTCCTTTGCACAATGTATGACATCTTATCAATACTTCTATAAAGGTAATAGGGTAAATGTAGCATCTTGGTCCTAGTGAAGTGCATAAGAAGTCTTATATGGTAGGAAGAAAGTCTAGAAAACCTCCCCTCCCATGTAAAATACTTCATGATGACTTTCATTAAGGGGGCATATCTCTCTAAAAAATGGGAAAAGGGAAAAATAGTTTTGCAATTAGCCTGGTATCTTGGTTTCAAGAAAGGTTGATAATGGCTCAGGTCCAAATTCACCTGCTTGAACCATTTTTCTCCCATACAAGGCATCCTAGTGGCCATAACAATTGTATTGGTGGATAGCTCAAAATTTACCCCAGCTAGATGCATTTGATGGTCATGGAGGTTGAGGATAAAAATTCTGGTCAACTTAGGGTGACTTTGGACTCTTTGTACTCTTTCACAGAAATCAAAACAACCCACCTCTTGGAAATATGAAACTGTTGTAGGGGAGGCTACCAAATCCTTGGTGTTCAAAGGTTCAAACTTGTTTACTCTTCCACGCTTTCTCTGTTGTCCCTTAGGTCTTTGGCCTCCCTTGCCACTATCACTACTGCATTTTCTAGACATTTTTATCTTTTACTCTTGCCTTGAAATCAAAACCCTGAAACTGTTTGTGAAATGATATGGAGAGGGTAAGTGAGATGATGATGAGAAAGCAAGTGATTTTCAAGTGAAGGGGAATGATGAGTGAAGAAGGATAATTTGGGAAAAATGAGAAGGTCAGGTAATTCTGAATGCAAAACCACCGATATGTCAAAACTGGTTGTGAAGGTACCTTAATAATGAAAACAACTTAAGAGGATGAGGAAAAGTAATGTCAAGGCTTGGCAGTGTGGAGGTTAATTTTGCAAATGAAGATGTTATTTTGGTAGAGGAGAAACTTCTTAGAAAAGCGGTCTTAGTGTGCCTTCAGTATGTAGATGGATGGGTGCCCTTTAAACAACAGTGTTGTTAGCAGGGAGATTAGGTTTTCTTCTTCCTTTAGGGATTTTTTCTTTACATTTCTCTATAATTTTACCTTTTAGAAAGTATGAAAGGGTGGAAGGTATCTAAATACCTCTTATAAAAATCTTCATGAGGCACCAAGCAGAGGATTTGAGGAGATTTGAGGCGTTTGGAGGCTCGCACCGGCTTGAAGGGCTTCCGGGCTAAACACGTAGCACAATAGTGTAGCAGTCGGGCCTCTGCACACGCTTTTGGGTTGGCCTGAACGTCCTTGCACGTAGCGCCCGGGCCAGTCGGGCCTGTCGGGCAGTCTTCATGAAATGTTTGAATGGACAGGCGCGTAGCACCAACAGAGCTGCACGAGCTATCGGGCCCCTCTGAACATCCCTGTGCATAACAGTTTGGGCTTGTCAGACCTCTGCACGCGCTGTCGGGTCCCTCTGAACATCCCTGCGCGTAGCAGTTCGAGCCTGTCGGGCCTCTGCACGTGATTTAAATGGGTAGCGCAAGTGCGCAACACCGGGCGGAGCAGTTGGGTCGGTTCTGCACGCTGTAAATGCGCAACGTCCTCTCATAGGCGCGCAACATTGGGTTATATTTTCTGAAGAACGCACACACAGGTGCGTAGCGAGGTTTTCCAGGAGTGTAGCATCAGGCTCTTCCTACCCGAAGTCTGCTAGAAATACCTAAATCTCCCTTTGGAAACCTTTCACTCTCTTGTAAACTTTATAAATGAGCTTGAGTGAAAAATGAGATGCTTTTATACCCTTGGAACACTAAATTAAAACTAGAAACCCACTTTTGCTAAGGTTTTGAGTTTTGTCTTGTCACTTTATCACTGATATCCCTTTTTATTTTGCAGGAGGTGACTTAAAACACAAAAAATGATCTTTTCTCATCTCAACCTTTCCTCTTTGATGTTCTTAGGTAACTGATATGATGGATTTTATTTCCTTTGACCTGTTGATGCTTTAACACTCTGTTCTTACCAATTCTATCATATCAAAACCTTAAAACTTGCCCTCTCTGTCATTTGAAAATTAACACATCTTTTTAAACACATTTAGTAAGGGTGAGTTATTTAAAACAATTTTTGAGGGACCTGCCTTTACCCTATCAATGTCAAAATGTTTCTTGCCTGCATTATGAAGTTTGGAACTCATGTCTTTACCCCCTTTTAGATCTCTGAGTGTGGGTGACCTTTAAAACATAGTTTCTTCCCCTCTCACTGATTTTCTAGAGGTACAATAGATCTGTCTTGCACAGTAAATACAGTCTTTACAATCATGCTTTGTCATTATCTCCCTTGGGCCATATCCTCTCCTTTTGAGACAGTGAAACATTGCCAACTTGGCAGACCCTGGAGGTCACCTTCAAGAGCCTATTTAAATTATCTCCTTGCTGTCATCATGGAGGTTTCATTTCTAGTTTTAATAAATCTTCAATTCATGCTCAGTGGTGCTGATGTACCTCCATCCTTAGGGTTTATGCATTGGCTTCTTGGTGGAAAATACTGTTTAGCCAATTAGTCCTAAGAACCCTGATTCTGTTTGAACTTAGGCACGATGTATCTCCTTTGTTGTGAATGTATTTTAGTGAGGAGTTGGCCTCTCACCTTACCTCATTTTTGCTGATAGCCATCTCAATCATTCCTGCATAAATTTTTTAAGAAGGGCAGCTGTCCTTTTGCAGAATTATGCTTTGACCAAGGAGATATTCCTTAAATGATTTTTGATCAAACTTGGACAAACAGTTGCTTACCTCCCTTTCCATTTAATTCACCTTCTTGGCACATGAAAAAAACTAATTAAGAGCATCCAAAATAACCCTACAACTTATGAAACCCTAGTGACCTAGTGGGAGGCTCTTTTAAATTGGTCTTTGGCTGAAAGATTGACTTGGGGTCTGTAGGTGTAAAACAAAGCTTTTGAAAAACTTATGCATTGCAGACCCAAAAATACAGATCTTGATTTACCTAAAGAGCCTAGAGAGGTAAATTGATACTACTAATGCTTGAGGCATCTGGTGAACACGAGAAAAATTAGGTTGGTTGGTGATTATAGATGGCAAATGGAGGGGTCAGGCAAGGCCAAACTAAGTGCTAAGGTCAAAGGTGGAAAAACATAGTGAATATGAGTTGCATGAGGCCATGATGGGTCTTCTAGGAGTGGTAGGCTCACCAGGGCATGATGGTGTAGTAAAACAGTGAAAAATTTATCCTAAGGATAATGAAGGCAGTGAGATTTCTAAAACTCACAATATTCATGAATCTTGTTTTTAGAAATCTAGTAATAACATTTAGTCATCTTCAGATAGTAAAAATTAATGATGACTAACAGTGGCTCCACTTGGGGAGGGAAACTCCTTTTCAAGAGGTGTCCAGAACTTCAGATATTAGATCTCTGAGTTTATGAAGACCAGTGCCTCATCCATCAGGCAGATTTTCTTGCTTCATTTGCTGATGTTTCTCTTTGAAGTTATGATCTCAAGAAACTGAAAAACTTGATTACTTCAACTCATCTCTACTTACCCAACCTACTTTGTCTAGCATTTTTTCATTTCTTCCTTGGGTGCACTTAAACTGGAAAACCCTTGACATTCCTTTTCTTTTGAAAACAAAACAAAAATATCTACTTGTACCCTTATTACCTCCAAGAGTTTAGATTATGCTAGTGAACTCTTTTATTCTCTATCTAAAATACTTAACTGCCAAGATTAAGCTATTTGACAGGATTCATTCTCTAAGATATTGACATGAAATTGAAAACATGGTTTAAATCAAGATTAAGAAATCTAATTTACCATGGGTTGTGGCATTAGGACAAGCTGCACACAAACATTATTTTCGTAAAAAAAAAACTAGAAGGTATGAGGGTTGTGTTTCATCATTTGTTAATAATCCCTATCCTTCTCTTTGGTTCAGACTTAAGCATGTGGAACCAATATCTTTCATTCCTAATCTATTTTCTTTTGACAAGTCAAGATTAAATGACTTGACCAACATTCTTTCACTAACTTATCAACACTAAATTGAAAACATGCTCAGCCATGATTAGGCTAGATAACTAAAAAATACCTTCTTTTTGACCAAGTAGTGGCATTTAGGCTTGCACACTTTTAGAAGTACTCTTTTTTGGGTATGGGGCTAAACCTCTTTTCAAATCTGCCCTCCTTTTCTTTCTTTCTATGTTTTTGTGTTTTTTGTGATTTTTCTCATGCAATGTTTATGTACAATGAATGAAAATGTTAAACTAGGGGTTTTTTACAGCAATGGTACTTGAGCATCCTGTCCTCAACAGGATCTCCCAAAATCCCTAGTCCATTCAGCTCTTGTAAACAGAAAACATGGTTACCTCCATTTGAGGGCATGGTGTAAAGATTTTTCCAAAATATTTCAAACAAGCCATGCTCTCCTTGGTATTTCCTCTTTGAGTCTTGCTCCCAAAACTTGTTTCTGTCAAAGATCCTTCTTAGGTGGTAAAGGTATTATTTATTAGCTTTAAAACAGATAATGATGTCATCAATGTAGATCATAGTGAAAAATTTGCAAACAGGGGCCATGATTCTTTGGAAGGTATCTTCATCACTCCTTAACCTAGGGAGCATTTGGTCAAACATGTAGTTTCTCCAAGGAACTTTAAAAATGGCTTTATGCTGATTGATCGAAAGTGGTATCATTCGATGGTAACCTAAAACACTATCATGTAATGTTATCTTGTTAGAAACTCCTACCCTTTGTATAGGATGATTTATTTTGGGAAAAGAGTATTTGTACTTCATGGAGGTTTTTTCCAGGTACCTAAAGTCTATACACAGTCTACATCCTTTGGATTTCTTTGTTAGTGACACAGTTTTTCCAAAGGTTTCATGGTCTTTCTTGGAAGGAGACCTCTTTTCAATAATTTCTGTGTCACAAGGCTTTAATATTTCATCACTATATAAACAAGCATCCTGAAACTTCTTGCATAGCCTTATGTATTTCAGCTTTGTGTGTAATGACAGAGTTCTGGATAACTTAATCATTTTGGGTCTGTCTAGGCTGCCCACATTATACTCCTCTATATCAGTTCCAATAGATACTCCTTTAGGGTCCATAGCAACATTTGTGAGAGTCAAAAACTCTTTTGAAGGGACAAAACTCTTTGATGATGAGGTGTCTATGTAAGGAAAAAACATAAGACTCTTTTGTTCCTGATTCCCAACGATTTTTGTTATGTGAGAGTATTTCAACACTTCTGGATTGGAAAAAGGGAAAATTTCTGTTTCTGAGGTTTGTCCTTCATTTGAGCAACCTGATTCATATTCTAAACTAATTTTGAAATTTCATTTTCAGTTTGTAGAAATTCAAGTTTAGTTTTATCATCATGTGGTTGTTTGGCCTCTCCTGACTGATAACCATATATTTCATGTGTGACTCTCGATATAGTCTCCTTGTTTGGTTAAAAACAGGGATGGTAGCATAGGACATATCTAGTTGAAGGTTCCCCTAAAGTTTGGCTCCCCAAGATCTAGATAAAAGCATGCCATACTTAGGAGGAATGTCAACAACAACTATGTACATGACTAGGCTTTCGGCAGGTATTTGTGCCAGATTGACACAAAGATCCTTGATTAGGCCCAAACACTTGAATTTACTCGAATCGAAGGAGTATAAGTCTTTGTAAGGTTTATTTATTTCAAGGCCTAATCTCTCCATCACAAATTTAGGCATGAGGTTGTGTGAGGCACAAGAGTCTAGCATGGCATTGTGTAATATCTTGTCATGTATGTTTAGGCTGACATAGAAAGGAGGGATAGCTCCTTCTTGAAACTTCCCTTCCATTTCGGGACCAAACAACAACTCAGGTTTGTCATCAGTTAAGTATAGAGTGTCATTATCATTTCCTAAGTTCAAGACCTTCAGAACTTGGGACCTATACACTTATTGAGTTATCAGTTCAGTGAGAGGTATGGTTATCTTGATTTTGGAAATCTCTCCCTCAAGGCTGAAGGGTACTTCTGTTTTTGGTATATTTACATCTGTTTTATCAGCCATAAAATTTTCTATATTTTTAATTTACTGATTCTGATTTGGGGTTTTAGACAACAAATTTTTTTCAGGGCCACTAGTAGATGTACTAGGGCAGCTTGGGTCACTATTTTGTTGGCTTATTTTTTCTTTGTTTGGATCAGTTTTCTTAACCATAGCGTTGACACTGTCTTTTGTCTTCTTAGGAGTGTTTTCTAGAGATTTCTTAACAACAATGTCTATTTGGTTTTTATTGGAGGCTTATTGGTTCTTTTTGCTCCTAAGGTCATATTGCCTATGGACTTCCATGATGGAATTTTCAAATCCCAATTGATAGTCTTCAGATTCCTCATAGTTTGTTTCAGTTTGATCAAAGGCAAAGAGATATTGTTCTTCTTCAGTGAGAAAAACATCACCTTTATTGTCAGAACCTATCAGGTTTATATGGATTTCATCAAGTTCTTCAGTCTCTTTTCCCTCTTCATCCACATAATTATCTTGGAAGGGTGGCCTAATTTGTTGATTATTGTCTCTTGGCCTGTTTTGGGGAGGGTCTCTTCTGAAGTTTGGATTTCTATTTTAGTTTTCAGAATTTGCTTGGTTTTCCCTAGGAGGCATTCTTTCATTTAGGCTTATCCTCTCCATAATTCTCTCCATGGTTCTAACTAGGTTGTCTATCTTGGCATCAAAATAAGAGGCTGAGGCTATGGTTTCATCTTTGTAAGTGACTCTTTTTTCCGACCTCATCCTAGCTCTCTTCTCAGTCAGGTTGGCTTCTGCACTCACAACCCCTCTTTGCATTTCTTCTAAAGTTGTGGGGTCTCTTTCCCTCATTTGGTAAGTCATGTCTAGATCAAAACCTTTTGGGAACTTTACTAGTGCTAAGCATTGTGGGGGTTTCATGTGAGGTGGGAGGGCATTGTAGACACTATTAAACCTGGTGCAATAATCTTGGACACTTTCCCCTACATTTCTCTTAAGATTGTTATACTCTGAAAGGATTTGGAGGGGGTTTTTCTTAATCTCCCATTTGTTTATGAATGTCTAATAAAGGAAAGGGAGGTCATGTATGCTGTTAGGAGCTAAGCCTTTAAACCATTTCTTAGCTTCTCCTCCTAGGCTTTGGGAAAACATCCTCATCTTTATGGTTTCCTCTTCTAATTCCATGTAGTCAAAAGCATCATTTATTCTATATACATGCTGTTGGGCTGTGGTAGATTCAGCCCTGGTAAAGTGAGGGATTCTAGATTGGTAGTCATTCGACAAAGGTACTAAAGGTTGTGGTAGCACTAGGGGGAATACCATGCTGCCATGATGGGAGCAAATGGAATCCAAGGTGGATTTACAAGAGGATATTTTGTGATATGGGATGGAGTGGTTTGCACAGTGGTGGTATGAATGGGTGTGGTGGAAGTACTTGGACTAGCAAACTAATTCTAAGCAGACTTGGGGTGAAAAGAGCCAAAGTGGTGGAGAAGTTGGAAATTAGGTAGAGTGGAAGGAGTGCTTCTCCACTAGGACTCGCCTCGCAAGTCTATGGGTCAAGGTCGGCATGGTCAATATTAATTTGCATTTTGTTCGAAGTAGCCTAGAAAATATCTCGCTCTTTTGATGGGGAAAACCACCGTGTTTCCGGACCTTGTGGGACAAATTTCTTTCCGTTTGGTATGGTGGTCTTAACGGATTTAAAGGAACGCTTCTTACAAATAAATGGGTTGGTGATGGGTTGATTTGGATGAGTGGAAAGAAGACTAAATTAACTGAAATAAAACTATCTAATTTAAACTAAATACCGATAAAGAAATTCTAACACTAACCCGGGTAATTATATGTGAATACAACTTAAGATTGTTCCAATTTAACAATAACCATGAAAATGTATTATTATTGAAATTGAAATGTGCAGAAACAAATAAAGATAACTCTGTTTAAGAAATTAAATAGAGTTGTATTAGCATATTTCATTCATCATTGTATACCATCTATATATATACTTATGAAAGATAACGTTTCAATTATACTCAGAAATGATATATAAAAGGAAGCGTTGTGAAAACAAATATATATAAAATAATAGCAATTTTAAAGCGAATATCATAAAACAGAAGAAATCAATAGTGAAAGGATAGAAATACCTCATTCATCTTGAAGACTTTCAAATGATCCGATACTCTAATTCAGTAACTCTGATGCAAAATCAAATTCCAAGGCATTAAATGCAACACTTCAAAGATAATTCCGCATAAAAATCACCAGATGTGATCCTTTTAAAAATATATTAAGCCAATGGAGTACAGAAATGTAATCTCCAAGTTAAAAATATTAAGATCCATGACCCTTCTCTAAATGCATGAGAAGGGTTTAAATACTACTTTAGCTAAATCTAAAAATAGTCTATTACAAAAATTAAGTATTCGGTTTAGTGACCGTCCTTTTCCTAGGCTAAAATACAGTAAAATTAAAAGTAAATCTAAGAAAATAAAGCTTATTAACTAACTATCTATGAACTTGGTCTTTAAACTTGCAGGCATCTAGCATAGTTTTGAGAAGATGTGGTTGACCGACTTCATAATTCAACTGTCCTGAGAAAACAGAGTCGGCAAGTGTAGGCGCAATATTCTCTGTAGAATTGATGATACAATTAAGCGCACTGTGCTGACTGTGTGGCTTCACTAAGTATGTCTAGTAAGAGTCCTAGTTTAATATTGTCAGCCCTTGAATTGATTTTTCTCTTTCTTCTGCCTTTTTCCTCCATTTTGTTTGGTACCGATGTGCCCGTGGGAGACATTCCGGAATGTCAAATCAAATTAGCCAGGTAAATTATCATTTACACAATCGCGAAGAGGCTTGCCGCCGTAGCCGCCTTTCCGCTGCCTTCTCCGCTCCTTCGATTTTGTGCATCCCCTTTACCGGAGCTTTTTGTTCTGCTACTATTAATTTTGCACTCACTATATTCGCTTCTCGCCATTTTCTCCTTTTCATTTTTTTATATCATACTTCAGCTGCTGCAGTTTCTTCTCCTTTATAGATCCGATCTTTCGCAGTAGTTTTTTCTCTTTGCTGAACACGCTCTTCATTTTTTCTTGCTCAGCATTAAGTGCCTTGAATTTGGTCAATGTTTCCTCATTTTGTTTTACAGTTATTTCGAGTCTCTTCAACTCCCGACTTTTTTTTTAATAAGAGCTTTATGTTTCCCTGAGAGCTCCTGATCTCCAACAGCTTTTTCAGTCACTTCTAAAAGCTCTATAGGGGATAATTTGGCAAACTCACATACCCTATCTTGTGGTAGAAACTGTGACAAATTGCCCACTTGGATATTGAACTTTGTGAATAGCGTCTAAAACATTCTTTTTTGGTACTGTCCGTCCGTGTTTGTTTTTCTTCAACGGTTCATCTCTTTTGGTCCACTTCTGTGTGCATTCTGACAGATTCGCATGTTCTCTGGAAAAATCTTCCATGAATTGCTTATTATAAGTTGCCTGAGGTTCCGGAAACTTATACATCAGCCTCACATCTTCCGTGGTGAATGACCCGATTAGCTCTTGAGACGGAGTTCTAAATTGCCTGTCTGAAATATCGGTGTCAGCTCCAAACACTCATTTCACCATGTTCGCATATGGGAGAATCCTCGGTCTTTGCCACTATCCTATGCGTAAATGAGTGTCATTTTAAGAGTTGCTCAAATGTGGACATCGAACCTCGTAGCCGCAACTTTCAATACCACAAGATTTTATTCTTCCTATCAAATTATACATTCCTTCCCATGGTTATACCGACATCCTTATCAGTAAGCGGTGTCCGTACGCAAGAGCCATTTCTATGTTTTCAAAATTTGAGCCCTTTCTCCTTCTACCCAGCAATTCAACAACAAGTCAGAGACAGACGTTGTCTTTCCGTGCCTACGTTTTACGAGTTGAATGAGAGTAATGGCATAGAAAAGGTGATGAGATAGTTTTAAATGCAAAGGCGGATGAAATATATTATTTTATCATGAAACAACTTTCAATCAAAACAAAATCTCATTTACCATTAATTGTCAATCCATTCATTTAATCCAATCATTAAAGCGCATAACAGATATTGATATATGGGAAGATTGTCTTTGAACAACGCGCCTTTATGAATCTGCGACATTGTGATCTGCGATTTGCTGTGCAATATCGCAATGTTGCAATATCGCAATATCGCAAAATGAAACCATCGCAGTTTTATAAATAACGCAAAAGCGCAAATTGTGAAATAGCGCAAAAGTGGACATCGCAAATCTCGCAAAAGCGCAAAATTGTAAATAGTGCAAAAGGTATTCATTTAACATTTCTGTTTTCTGCGCTATGCGATCTGCGACCAATATGTTTATTGAATAGGCTTTTTGGGATCGCATTATCGCAAAAGCGCAAAATCGCATTTACAGTTTTACAAAAGATATATACCATTTTTCGATGGATGTGCGATTTTGTTTAAAGAACAATTTTATTATAATCTATCATAAACTCAAGTGTTTCTTAAAGTTCTTTCCAAGGGATCTCTCTAAGTTTATGATAGAAAGTTTTATTTGAACAGGAAAACAAATCCTAATTGATTTTTTTTGGATATTTTAAGTAAGGGTCCCCATTTATTTAGTATTATTACTAATATTAAATAAAAAAGGGGGGTTGTTGCTGGTCACAACAATTGCTGATTCACTGAAAAAACAGTTATCTCTGAAAAAATAAAATGAACACTATATTTCTAGTTAATAAAGATTTTTAAAGATAATGAAAACTATCTTAAGATATTTCAAATAAAATCTAACTATGAAAAAGAAATAAAAATCATTCACAATTTCTTTCTAATTCCTTAAGAATAAAAACATTTTTGGGTTATCTCAAGCTTTGATTGGTTGATAATAATGAAGTAAGTGGACCTTTCCAAGTTTAGCTTTTGTGATATACTCTATTGTCATAGGTATTGCCTCTGCTGCCAGCAAACGTTCATAGTCTCGATAGGGTTACCTTTTAACCATCAACCATTCATTATCCCATCCAACTAAGATTATGACTCTTTTAAAAATAAATTCATAAGACATATTATCTCTAAATCTTTTATTTCTATTTTTTTTTTAAATTTAAGAGCCATTATTTTGGTTTGGTAGCCAGTTAATAACAATATCATTCACTAGTTGTAATTAAACTTAACAATTTGGCTCGTGATGAGACCCCTTGTCTTAATTTTATAAGTCATTACCCTGTTTTGGTATGCAGTGTTGGTAATGTCAATTTTATTACTTCTTATGATCATGGTAAGCAGGCTCATGATGAGACACCTTATCTCTTAAATTTTTCCATATAATTTCTTAGAATTACATTCTAAAAAAAAAAAATCACATCCTAAATGGATGGGGTGAAATAGTTTTATCCTTAAGAATCAATGGATGAAAATTTTTTAGAGTTTTTTGAATGCCAAAGCTTGAAAAAGTCTTTAATTTTTTAAATATAACCTTTCTCTGCTTAATAAACTTATGATGATTTACATTCTCCTTAAGTTTTCAAAAGATCATGCAAATGATTGGAATAATAATATTTAAAAGCGTAACATCTTATTTTAAACTATCCAAAAGCTCGTGATCATTACCTAAAAATTGTTATTTACACAAAAATAAATATTTACAATATTCTTCCGAAGAAATTTTTCTTAAATAGTAAACAGTCAATTAGAGACTCATTGTAACCTTTTATTTGCAAAAAAAATCAAAAACTCGCAAAGGAGTGAGAGATTTAACAAGCATGAAGGGGTTACCTCCTTATGAAAAGAAATTCTTTAAGATAAGCCCATTTACAGGAAGAGATTCTCTCTTACCTGTTAGATCTTGGAGTATGAATGTATTTGAGCCTATCTTTTCAGCAATCTGAAATGGTCCAAGCCACATTTTCTAAAACTTGGTATGCTTGCCTTTTTCTTCGTGTGCTTTATCCCATTTCAAAACAAGATCACCAATTGACAAAATTTTTGAGCCAGTAGAACTTGCATCAAAAGAAGATTTTACAAGCTGTTGATGTTTTACATGAATAATTTTTGCTTTATTTCTATCTTCTTCTAGTTTAAGGATTTGATCATATCTTAATTGAATGGATGAAGAAGGATTTTCCTCAATAAATTGCACTAGGGCTAATGATGGAAGAGCTAAATTTGATGGTATCAAAGCTTCTTTTCCATAAACTAAATTGAAAGGTGAAGTTCCTATTGAAGCTTTTTCAGTGATACGATCAGCCCATAATGCAAATATTAAAGACTTGTGCCAATTCTTTTGATTTTGATCAACAGTCCTTTTAATGATTTTGATAAGATTTTTGTTAGTGGATTCAGCCAAACCATTACCTTGTGGATAGTAATTTGCTGAATATTTCAATTTAAAACCTCTTTTGACTGAAAATTCTATTAAACTATTTCCAGAGAAGTAAGATGCATTATCAAAGACTAGAGCGTTAGGTACACCAAACCTGGTTATGATGAATTGATCTATGAAATCAATAATTGCATCAGATTTGGCTACCTTCAAAGGGATTGCTTCTACCCACTTTGTAAAGTAATCAGTTGCAGTAAGGATGTACTTGTGCTGTTTGGAAGAATGAGGTACTATCTCACCAATAATGTCAAGCCCCCATTGTTGGAATGGTTGCTCAATAGTCACTGGTTGCAAAGGAAAAGCTGGTTTCCTTTGTCTTCCACTTGCAGTTTGACAAATTCTGCACGTCCTTACGTAATAATGCGTATCTTTAAAAAGGGTAGGCCAGTAATAACCCGCACGAATTATTTTGTGAGCTGTGGTATCACCTCCAAAATGACCTCCTGCTGGTCCATCATGTAACTCCTGCAAAACCTTTTCAGCTTAAGTCTTTTCAAGACATCTTAATAAAATTGAATCATAATTTTTCCTAAATAACACATTATCAATGATCTCATATTTAATAGCCTTTAACCTTAAAGCACGTTTTCTATTATAGCTGAGATTAGAAGGAGCATACCCATTTTTTAAGTAACAGATGAGATCAGCAGACTGAGATTCAGAATCTGTAACACTTATCTGACTTACTTGAATATCTTGATTTGAATCTTGATTTTCTAGTATGTTATGAGCTCCTGCTAATAATCTGCAAAAACCTTGCCATCTAACAATCTTAGCTGGTTTAATATCAACATCATATTCTTGCAAAGCTGTTACCCAGTTAGCTCGTTTTTCTCCTACTTCTCTCTGAATTAATAATTGCCTCACTGCAGAGAATGGGACAATGATTTTTGTATGAGTTTTCGAAGAGAAAAGGTCCGAAATGTCTTTTCGATCGATTTAAACACTCGCAAAGGCTTATTTTTCAACATCAGAATATTTAAGCTCAGCTCCTTGCAGATTTGAGCTAAAGAAAGAAATTAGTGCCTCAATTTTCTGATCATTGAACTGTGTTAAAACAGCTGCATAGGATGTTTCGGTGGCCAAAGTATACAAAGTAAAATCTTTAGAAAAATCCGGGGTATTCAATGCTGGTGCATTAATGATCGCTTGTTTGATTGCCTCAAAGGCTTCTTTCTCTTTATGCCCCCATTTGAATATTGAATTCTTCTTGATCATATTTTGCATAGGTAAAACAATTAAAGAAAAATCAGGAATGAATCTTTTTACAAAATTGATCTGTCTAAGAAATGATTGCATGGATTTTTTGTTATGAGGTAAAGAAATATCAGAAATTTCTTTCACTCTATCTGGATCAATATATATACCATATTTTGACACAACAAATCCTAAGAGTTTTCCTTCATCTAAAGCAAAGAAAGATTTCTTCGGATTTAAGGAAATACCAAACCTTCTACATCTTTCAAATATTTGCTTTAAATCATGTAGATGATTGGCTCTCTTTTTTGAAAATACTGTTATGTCATCAAGATAAACAACAACTGATTTATTGATCATACCTTTAAATGCTATGTCCATGGCTCTTTGGAAAGTTTCTCCCGCATTTATTAGACCAAAAGGCATTTTCTGATAAGCATAAGTTCCCCATTTTGTTCTGAAAGTTGTTTTCAATCTGTCATCTGGATGAACTAAAACTTGATTATAGCCCAAAAATCCATCAAGAAAGGACATAAGTTCAGAACCAACTACCTTTTGAAGTATCTGTTCCATGGTTGGCAATGGGAAATTGTCTTTTAAACATGCCTTGTTTAAATTTCTGAAATCAATACAGATTCTTATATCACCATTCTTCTTCCTTACAGGTACCATATTGGAAACCCAATTGGAGTGCCTGACAGGAAAAATGATTTTGGCTTTTAAAAGTTTATTAAGTTCCGATTTGATTTGTCCTTCGAGATTTGGATGAACCTTCCTTAGCTTTTGTTGAACAGGTTTAATATCAGGAAGCATTGGAATTGTGTGTTGAATAACCGAAGTATCATACGTTTTTAAATCATCATAATTCCAAGCAAAAACGTTTTTATATTTTTTCAAGAGTTTAATGAAAGCATTCCTTTCCTCTGGTGTTAAATTGAGTCCTAAATTAACGTTTTGAGGTTTAGAATCAGAACCAAGATTTACTAATTCAAACTTCAAAGTGGAACTTTGAAGTTTAGCATTAGTGACCTTCTTGAATCTGTCTTTAATGTCATATAAATCCTCTAATTTAACAACAGATTTTGGAATGGGATTTTCATTACCTTTTGAGGCAATTTGAAAATCATGATCATCTTCGTCAATAATTTTCTCATCATATGATTTCTCTGAAGTCATGAAATTTAAAATATCTTGATCATGATAGAATACTCTCCAATTTATAACATTATCTGGGACAGATGGAATAAAAATCAATTCTACAGAAAACCTACCAGGACTGCAATCTTCAGCAGGAAGGAGTTTAGATGCAACATTAGCTAACAAGTCAGCTGATGTATTTTGATTCCTAGGAATAGGAGAAATATTGAATGCTAAAAAATGAGTGGTAAGATCTTGTAATAGGGTTTGATAGTGTTTAAGATGTCCTGAAAGGCAATGAATAGTATTCCTAACTTGTTTTATGACAATTTCAGAATCACCAAAGACTTTCAAGTATTTAACATCTAACCCTATAGCTTTATAAAGTCCTTGAACCAATGCTTCATATTCTGCGGTATTGTTTGTACACTCGAATTATAACCTACATGAAAGCATGGTTTTCTCTCCATCTGGATCAATTAAGATGCATCCAGCTCCAGCTCCATCACTAGACTTTGATCCATCAAAATATAACGACCAAAATAAAGATTTATCTATTGGCTTATCTACAATTAGATCAAAAATATTTACAATTCTAGAAGGATCGGATTGTGAAAAATTTTCTATTTGAGAAAAAAAAGTATTTACAGGAAAAGGTGATTGAGGTGCTTTGAAGTTTCCAAGAAATGATTCAGCAGAATAACCTCCAAGAATATTGTTGTTGAATGCCACAGGCTCATTAGGTTGTTCGAATTCAGTGACAGTGTGCGTCATATGTTTTTCTCATTCAACTTTGATTTGATTTGGTTTCCCTTTGTAAGGAAGCCACATATGTGAATAATCAGTTGAGATATAACCATTAAGTTTCGCAGACCAGTCCCTGCTTAAGATTAATCCATAGAATTCAGGAATATCAACAATCAAAATATCAATTCTTTGGACAATCCTAGGATCAGAAGCTAATCTGATAGTAATTGAATTGATTTCTCCTACAACTTGAACTTTAGAGCGATCCAATTGAACGATATGAACTGCTGATTTCTGTGGTTCGATATTCAATTTGGCACAGACAGAAGTAGGCATTATATTGGAGGAGGCTCCAAAATCAATCAAACAATTATGCAGATTCTTATTGTACATTTCATAAGTCAAAAGAAAAGGAGGAGTTTGAGAATTTGATTTTTCTCCAATGAGCACTGTATCAGTAACATCTACCTTATCTGGTGGCTTACCAGCTCCCCTAGCTGCTTTTGCAACTACACCACTTGGTAAAGGAGCAATTGGTGTAGCGATTAATTCTTTCAATAGCAACTTTTGCTGGTGTTTTAGTTTGCTGAGTTCATGTAAGGAAATGTTGGCTTTGATATTTTTCATGTTGTACTCCATAGGATCTGACACCACTAAAGTCTTTGTTGTTGATGTAGGAGGATTAGAAGAGGATGGCTGATTTTCAGTAGGTAATGGAGAAGTTTTCTTTACAGGGGATTTGTCTTTGGTACTTGGAGTTGTAATTTTCTTTTTAGGAACTGTTTGCACTGGTTCCGATATAGAATTACTCCTAGTACTTACAGGCATAGCTTCTTCACTATCAGAATTAGGGAGAATAAAATCCCACATTCCATGCAATTCAGCTATTTCTTCATTCTCATCTTCCTCATCTGATACTAAAGATGTATCTTCTTCTTCTTCCTCTTCTTTTGATTCTGCATTAGAGATTGCATTAGGAGGTTTAGATTCAACTTGGTTTCTTCTGAAATTTTGGAATGGTTTTTTGGTAGAAGTTTCAGCTACTTGTTTTTTAATTTCAACCATTTCATTTGACATGGTTTTAAGGACTTTTTGTAAACCTTCCATGTCGTATGGGTCTTTGGCCTTTTTCTTTGAATCATCTTTGAAGCTGACTTTCTTTAATTTCCTTTCCTCAATAGCATTTTTCTTTTCTAGAGAAATAATTCGTTTTTATACTGCAATAGCCTCTTTCATATTCTCGGCTAATGTAGGTTTTGTAGCTCTATCTACAAAAATTTCTATGTTTGAGGGTAAGGCAGTTATGTACCATTCACTTCTGACTTGTTCACTAGGCCTTGAATCTGTGTGAATTTTGTTCAAAAGTTTGTTGAATCTAGCGTTGAATTCTTTAATGGGTTCCTTGGGTTCTGCTTTCAAATTTGAGAGATCGTTGATTAAAGTAGCTATTGATCTGTCATCTCCAAATTTGGTTAAAAAATGATCTCCAAAAATGGCCCAACTTGTTATGGATCCCGAAGGTAATGAAAAGTACCATGATCCTGTTGCTCCTTGAAGAGTATATGGGAATAGTCTGACTACAACATATTCATGTGTGACTCCATTCAAATTTATAGCCAGCATAAAGTTATTAATATGTTCTTCAGCTTGAATGTTAAGATCTGGACTAAATTTTGGAAGCCATTTTCCAGGATTGTCTGGTAAATCATGTAAAGGTGCAGCCATGTTGACTGCCCCTGGAGTAGCCCATGGTCTAGCCATTATTGGAACAACTATTGGAGGAGTAGTAGAAATTGGTGGTGTTTGAATAGAAGTTGTTGGAATAGATGATGTTGAGATTGATGATGATTGAGTAGATGATGTGGAAACAACTGTACTTTGTTGAGTTGGGATTTCGGAAACAGGTAATTGAATATTAGATGTTGAACTTATATCACTTACTGATTTCGATTGAGTTTTTCTTGTCTTGACTCTACTAGGTAAAGGGAATTCTTTCAGAGAAATACCAAGTTTTTCACTTTGAAGCCTAGTAAGAGGTTTCGAAGAAACAAATTTTGAAGTTACACTACCTTCAGATATGTCAGACTCTTCTAGAGATAATGAGAATCCTTTCAATTTATGAATTAAATCTTGAACTTTAGGAGACTCAGGATTTTGATTGTCTGAATGTTTTGAGATTTTGGTAGTGGGTGTATGAATATTCTTCGCAATTTCTTCTATAGGATTTTGTATTTCAGAAGAAATTGAAGAAGTTGATGAGGGTGTTTTGCTCTCAGAATGGCTTGTGGGTAAAGATTTACTTGCCATTCATAGCTTAGGCCCTCCTTCTAGCACCAAAAATGTTGAAGCCTAGAAAATCTCTACTTCAAACATTGGGGAAAACCACCCGGTCGGGACCTTAGGACAGCTCCTTTTCCGTTTGGTATGGTGGCTTCGACTGGATTTAAAGGACCAGTTTCCTTATAACTAAATGGGTTGGTGATGGGTTGATTTGGATGAGTGGAAATGAGACTAAATTGACTGAAATAAAACTATCTAATTTAAACTAAATACTGATAAAGAAATTCTAACACTAACCCGGGTAATTATATGTGAATACAACTTAACATTGTTCCAATTTAACAATAACCATAAAAATGTATTATTATTTAAATTTAAATGTGCAGAAACAAATAAAGATAACTCTGTTTAAGAAATTAAACAGAGTTGTATTAGCATATTGCATTCATCATTGTATACCATCTATATATACTTAACGAAAGATAACGTTTCAATTATACTCAGAAATGATATATAAAAAGAAACATTGTGAAAATCAAATATATATAAATGATAGCAAATTTTAAAGAAAATATCATAAGACAAACGAAATCAACAGTGAATAGATAGAAATACCTCATTCATCTTGAAGACTTTCAAATGAAATCTGATACTCTAATCCAGTAACTCTGATGCAAAATCAAATTCCAAGGTACAGAAATGCAACACTTCAAAGATGATTCCGCATAAAAATCACCAGATGTGATCCTTTTAAAAATATATTAAGCCAATGGAGTACAGAAATGTAATCTCCAAATAAAAAATATTAAGATCCAGGACCCCTCTCTAAATGCATGAGAAGGGTTTAAATACTACTTAGCTAAATCTAAAAATAGTCTATTACAAAAATTAAGGATTCGGTTTAATGACCGTCCTTTTCCTAGGCTAAAATACAGTAAAATTAAAACTAAATCTAACTATCTATGAACTTGATCTTTAAACTTGCAGGAATCTAGCATAGTTTTGAGAATATGTGGTTGACCGACTTCAGAATTCAACTGTCCTGAAAAGACAGAGTCAGAAAGTGTAGGCACAATCTTCTCTGTAGAATTGATGATACAATTAAGCGCACTGTGCTGACTGTGTGGCTTCACTAAGTATGTCCAGTAAGAGTCCCAATTTAATCTTGTCAGCCCTTGAATTGATTTTTCTCTTTCTTCTGCTTTTTACCTCCATTCCGTTTGCAGTTGATGTGCCTGTGGGAGATATCCTGGAACAGTTTCTGAAATCAAATTAGCTTTGTGTAAATTATCATTTATGTTGGAGAAATCACAGCGGAAACCTTAAACAATTAACACACAGCAGATTTAATCAAGCACATAAAGACACAGTGATTTTACCGTGGTTCACCCAAACCTCCTGGGCTACGTCCACACAACAGGGCATTGGCAGTCTTTATTAATCAAAACAAAAGAGATTGCTAGCACCACACTCTCTCCAAACAAACGTATGATACCCGTTATAATAGCGTGATAACTCCAATGTGCCTCATAAATCCTCTCAACTCAAATTTAGCATGCATTAACTCCCTCCCAACAAACTGGAGCTAATCTAGGAACTAATTCCTAATTTTTGTCACCTAATGAGATTTTTCCTATTTTATCCAAAACAGAAAATCTCAACAATCTCCACCTTGACAACAATTAGCCTGATGCCCTGTTCTTTTATTATTTTATCTTTTCTGCAAGCCAAGAGAAGCCAAACACCAACGTAGCTTCTCTAACAAAACTGGTTTCGTGAACATGTCTGCACAGTTTTCCTTTGTATGCACCTTTTCAAGAGAGACTCCCCTTTCAGTGATAACCTGTCTTACAAAATGATACTTTATTGGAATATGCTTTGATTTACTATGATAGGCTGGATTCTTAGCCAAATGTATTGCACTTTGACTATCACAAAGTAACCTGATGTTGTCCTGTAACCTACCAAATTCACCAAGCAAACCTTTCAACCAAACCGCCTCTTTGCAAGCATGCGAAGCAGCAATGTATTCTGCTTCAGTAGTGGATAAAGCAACAATGTTCTGTAGCTTTGACATCCAGCTGATAGCTCCACCTGCAAGAGTAAAGACGTACCCTGAAGTCGACCTTCTCTTATCCAAATCACCTGCAAAATCAGAATCAACATATCCACAAACATATTCACTGCTCTTATTGTAAGTGATACAATAACTACTTGTGCCTCTCAAGTACCTAAGCACCCATTTCACTGCTGACCAGTGTTCTTTACCCGGATTTGCCATGTACCTGCTGACAACCCCAACTGCATGTGAAATATCTGGTCGAGTACAAACCATCGCATACATCAAACATCCTACTACATTAGCATATGGAATTTGAGACATATAATCCTTTTCTTCATCTGTATTAGGACATAAACTCGAAGAAAGCTTGAAATGGGAAGCGAAAGGGACTGACACAGGCTTCACATTATTCATACCAAATCTCAAAAGTATCTTCTCAACATACTTCTGTTGTGATAGCCACAGCTTACCATTGCTCCTGTCTCTGAAAATCTCCATGCCCAAAATCTGTCTTGCTGCTCCTAGATCTTTCATATCGAATGTCCTTGCCATCCGAGTCTTCAACCTGTTGATTTCATCAATGCTTTTGCTTGCTAAAAGCATATCGTCAACATAGAACACTAAGATAATGAACATGCCATTTTTCAATTGCTTGAAATACACACAATGATCATATTCACTTCTAACATATTTCTGACTCAACATGAAAGAATCAAACTTCTTATACCACTGCCGAGGCGACTGCTTCAGGCCATATAATGACTTCTTGAGCCCGCAGACAAATTTCTTATTGCGATGCTGAACAAACCCTTCCGGTTGTTCCATATAAATTTCCTCATCTAGATCTCCATGTAGAAAAGCAGTCTTAACATCTAGTTGTTGTAACTCTAAATCAAACAAAGCAACTAAAGCTAACACAATTCGAATTGAAACTATTTTAAGAACTGGTGAAAAAATCTCATGAAAGTCTATGCCTGCTTTTTGAGAAAACCCTTTTGCGACCAGTCTCGCTTTGTACCTGTCCTCCGTATCATTCACACCCCGTTTCACCTTGAAAACCCATTTGCATCCCACAGTTTTCCTGTCTTTCGGAAGCTCAACCAGATCCCATGTGCCATTCTTACCTAAGGCCATCATTTCTTCCTTCATGGCTGCTTTCCACTTGTCACTTTTCGAACCTTCTATTGCTTCCTGATAGCACAGAGGTTCATCATCGTTAGCGGTCAAAGCAACTGAAGTAACATAATCATCATACCTTTTCGGAACACGTTTTATCCTTGTAGACCTCCTTAAAGTTGTTTCTGGTTGACTACCATCTGTAGGAACTTCTTGCCGATCAGTATCTGAGACCTGTTCATGATCTAAACCGAAACCCTGTTCATGTTCTGAAACCTGTTCATGACTAGTATCTGAACTATGGTCATCATGACTATCATTAGAAGTGCTATCAAACTGAATGTGCTGAAAGTCAAATACATCATCCTGTTTCAATTTTCTATCTACATCTAACTATACAAGAGAGGATTCATCAAACTTTACATCTCTGTTGATGATGATTTTGCGGGTAGTAGGATCCCACAATCTATATCCCTTTGTTCCAACACCATACCCAACAAAGATATACCTTTTAGACTTTGGATCTAATTTAGTTCGTTGATGTTTAGGCACTAGAGCATATGCATCACAACCGAACACTCTGAGTTTAGAATAGTCACAAGGGTGTCCTTTCCATACCTCTTGCGGAATCTTGCAGTCTATCGCCGTCGATGGAGATCGGTTTATCACATAACAAGCTGTTGCCACCGCTTCCGTCCACAACTCCTTTTGCAACCCGACGTTACTCAGCATACTCCTTGCTCTCTCTAGAAGAGTTCTGTTCATGCGTTCAGCAACTCCATTTTGCCGAGGAGTATAAACCGTGGTCTTATGTCTCTCGATCCCTGCATCCTTGCAATAGCTGTCAAACTCCTTGGAAGTAAACTCACCACCATTGTCAGTTCTTAAACATTTTATTGTTCTACCAGTGATGTTTTCTACCAATGCTCTAAACTGTTTGAAAATTGCAAAAACATTAGACTTCTTTTTCATCATGTAGACCCACACCTTCCTAGAAAAGTCATCAATGAACGATACAAAATATGACGAACCACCATATGAGGTTGTAGGGGCTGGTCCCCAAACATCTGAATGGATATAATCAAGTATGCCTTTACTAGTATGTTTGCCTGTTTTAAATTTTTGTTTACTTTGTTTGCCAAACAGACAATGTTTACAGAAATCTAACTTTTCAGACTTTAGATTAGGAAGTAATTTGCGATCAGCCAAAATCTTTAACCCTCTTTCGCTCATATGGCCCAACCTTTGATGCCATAGGCGAATGGAACTACTGTCATGTTCAGACACCGTAGACACATGAACTGACCCTGTTCTTCCTTCTAACTGAAACAGATTTCCTACTTTCTTAGCTTTCATTACTAGTAAAATACCTTTATGGATTTTCATAACTCCACCTTGAATTACAGTTTCATATCCATTCGTGTCAAGTGCACCCAGTGAAATTAGATTTTTCCTTAAGTCTGGAACATGTCTCACATCTGTTAATATTCTAGTTGTGCCATCAAACATTTGCAGTTGTATGCTTCCTATCCCAACAATATTAGATGTGACATCATTACCCATGTACACGACTCCATCATTAACTGATTTATACGTCTTAAACCATTCTCTATGAATACACATGTGGTTTGATACACCGGAATCTAACAACCAATGTTGATCATGATTTGACATATTAACAGACAACACTTCGTCGCTCATACCTGAACCAGATGCCGAACCTGTATCTGTCGCATTTGCCTCCTCCTTCTCCGTCGAAGAGTCTCCTTTCTTCTCTGTTTGCTGTCTCTTCCAGCAGTCTTTCTTCAAGTGCCCCGATTTGCCACAAAACCAACACTTTACTTTGCTCTTCTTCCCTTTCGACTTTGAACGCGAATCGCTGCGCTTACCTGAGCGTCTTTCTCTAGAACGACCTCTAGCCATCATGGCCTCTGATGTAGAGGTGTCAGCATTCGACTTCTTCCTCGTCTCCTCAGACAACATGGCTCCAACCACATCATCAAACTCAAGGACAGCTGCATTACTGAAGCTTATGGAAGTAACAAAGTGATCCCACGATTCAGGCAATGTACACAATAGAGTTATTGCCTTATCCTCTAAATCAAATTTTACATCTAGACTTTGTAATTGTACCAATAGAGTATTGAAAACATTCAGATGGTCAGTAACCGAGGTACCTTCCTTCATCCGCAAACTGTATAGCTGCCGCTTCAGGAGAATCCGATTTGTCAAGGACTTCGTCATGTAGAGCTTCTCGAGCTTTATCCACAAGCTTGCGGCGGTCTTCTCTGACACAATGTTGAACAGAACGTCATCTGCCAGGCATAACCGAATTGCGCTCAGAGCTCTATCATCCAACTCAACCCATTCATCCTCCGTCATGGAAGAAGGCCTTTTGCTCCTCCCCAACAGCGCTTTCGCCACGCCTTGTTGAACCAGCAAATCGTGCATCTTCAGCTTCCAGATCTCGAAATTGTTTTTGCCATTGAATTTCTCAATTTCAAACCGGGCATTTTGAGTTTTTGCCATCTTGTTTCAGCAAAAAACACAATAATCTCCAAAAAACTTTAAATGAAGTTAATCTCAAAACACTGCCCCCCTTTTTTTTTTTTTTTTTTAAAATGCCCTTCTTCCTTATAGAATGTCTTCCACCCTTAATACCATGTGCAAATGGTAATTTTTAAATAGCATCGATCTACCTTTTATAAAATACTACCATCCAAATTGATTTATGGCATTAGTGAAATGCCACCATTTATAATATAATCAATTTGTTTTAAAAAAAAAATGCCACCATTTCAAAATCGATTCATTCTCGATTTAACCATTTCATATGACTTCATATGACTTTATATAAAGCCACCACTTCAAAATCGATTCATTCTCGATTTAACCACTTCATATGACTTCATATGACTTTATATAATACCACTTCATATATATCGATTATGTATGTCGATTTAATTAAAAAACACATCGATTTGATATGTATATATATTTAAAAAAAAAAAACCTCCAAATCGATTTAATAATTAAGCGAGGAATTTTAAACCTTATGGCAGCGTACCCATTTCCAAAAAAAAAATCGATTTATGAAACTGAGTGAACCAGCGTTTCACTCCATTCAACGTGGCACTAGCACCTCCATGTACATAAACGCTCATTCCGCAGCGCTGTTGGCACACCAACTACTCAGGCAAATTCACGTCAGGTTCACCAACGGGCACCACAGGCCACGGCATCGCTTCACCAGGGTCAACAGGCCACGGCGCACGGCCTCCAGGCAGACAACAAGTCCGCTCACGGTCTTTTAATGCTTTGAAACAGCTCTCGGCCTTTTTCAACCGACGGCTTCAGAAAAACGTTTTAAGTAAACCGCTTTAAAAAAAACAACGATTCTTCACAGATCGGCAACACCTTCAATCTGGCATTTGAATACGACACCTTCAATCAACACTGCAGTTCACCACACTGTTTAATGCTGCCGACGCCTCTACGCAGAGAACAGCAGCATCACTCAACGCACATGGTTCAACAAACGGCATACGACTCCACGCAGGTCTCAACACAATGCTACGCAGCAATCACAGCAACCAATGCTACGCAGCAATCACTCAAACGCGCCTTCCGCAGCCATACTCCAACAGAACGCTCCGATACCAATTGTTGGACAGTGCGCAGCAAACTAAATAAACACAACAACAGCAAATCAATCATGCACATAAGAAGACACAGAGTTTTTACCGTGGTTCACCCAAACCTCCTGGGCTACGTCCACACAACAGGGCATTGGCAGTCTTATTATTTCAAACAGGAGATTACAATTCTCACACACTCTCTCCAAAACATCCGTATGACTATCTGTTATATAGCAGGAGAATCTAACAGCTCTCAACTCAAATTTAGCTAGCATTAACTCCCTCCCAACAAACTGGAGTTAATCTAGCAACCAATTTCCTAATTTTTGTCACCTACTGAGATTTTTCCTATTTTATCCATGAGAAAATCTCCTTAATTTACAAACGGTAAGAGTGTTTATAGTTGTAGCCATACTCTCTTGCTACCTTCTGCTGCCTTCTGATTTGTGAATCCCCTTTACTGGATCTTTTTGTTCTGCTATTAATTTTGCAATTTCATCTTTGATTTCGCTTTGCCATTTTCTCCTTTTCCTTTTTCTCATATCATATTCAACCAAGGTAGTTTCTTCTTTATAGATTCGATCTTTCGTAGTAGTTTTTTCTCTTTGCTGAACACGCTCTTCATTTTTTCTTGCTCAGCATTAAGTGCCTTGAATTTGGTCAATGTTTCCTCATTTTTCTTTACAGTTATTTCGAGTCTCTTCAACTCCCAACTTTTCTCAATAAGAGCTTTATGTTTCCCTGAGAGCTCCTGATCTCCAACAGCTTTTTCAGTCACTTCTAAAAGCTCTATAGGGGATAATTTGGAAAACTCACATACCCTATCTTGTAGTAGAAACTGTGTCAAATTTCCCACTTGGATATTGAACTTTGTGAACAGTGTCTAAAACATTATTTTTTGGTACTGTCCGTCCGTGTTTGTTTTTCTTGAACGGTTCATCTCTTTTAGTCCACTCCTTTGTGCATTCTGACAGATTCGCATGTTCTCTGGAAAAATCTTCCATGAATTGCTTATTATAAGTCGCCTGAGGTTCCGGCAACAGATACATCAGCCTCAGATCTTTCGTGGTGAATGACCCAATTAGCTCTTGAGATGGAGTTCTAAATTTCCTGTCTGAAATATCTATGATGTCTAGCACCCATTTCACCATGTCTGTATATGGGAAAATCCTCGGCCTTTCCGCTATCCTATGCAGAAATGAACAAGCCAGTTCTTTAAGAGTTGCCTCAGACGTATTACTGGAACCTGCTATAGCCTCAACTTTCAATACCATAGGATTTTCTTCTTCCAGCAAATTATACATTCCTTCCCATGTGGTTATACCAGGATCCTTATTGCAAGCGGTGTCTGCATACAGTGAAGCCATTTCTCTGTTTTTAGAATTTGAGCTCTTCTCCTTCTTACCCATAATGTTCTGTGAAAGCTTTGTATAGACGTTTTCTCCTTCGTGCCTGCGTTTTACGAGTTAAATGAGAGTAATGGCATGAGAAAGGTGATGAGATTGTTTTAAATGCGAAGGCTAATAAAATATATTATTTTAACGTGAAATGACTTTCAATCAAAACAAAATATCATTTACCATTAATTGTCAATCCATTCATTTAATCCAATCATTAAAGCGCATAACAGATATTGATATATGGAAATATTGTCTTTGAACAACGCGCTTTTATGAATCTGCGACATTGCGATCTGCGATTTGCTGTGCAATATCGCAATATCGCAATGTCGCAATATTTCAATATCGCAAAATGAAACCATCGCAATTTTATAAATAGCGCAAAAGCGCAAACTGTGAAATAGCGCAAAAGCGCGCATCGCAAATCTCGCAGAAGTGCAAAATTGTAAATAGCGCAAAAGGTATTCGTTTAACATTTCCTTTTTCTGTGCTATGCGATATGCGACCAATATGTTTATTGTATAGGCTTTTTGGTATCACATTATCGCAAAATCGCAAAATCGCATTTTCAGTTTTATAAAAGATATATACCATTTTGCAATGGATGCGCTATTTTGTTTAAAGAACAATTTTATTGTAGTCTATCATAAACTTAAGTGTTTCTTAAGGTTCTTTCTAAGGGATTTCTCTAAGTTTATGACAGAAAGTTTTATTCGAAAAGGAAAACAAATCCTAATTAATTTTTGGATTTTTTAACTAAGGGTCCCCATTTATTTAGTATTATTACTAATATTAAATAAAAGGGGGGTTGTTGCTGGTCACAACAGGTTCTAAAAAGTTTTCTTGTATGGTGCAAGTCAAACTGGGGATCTTACAAGGCTGTAAGATGTTCAGGGATAGAACTTTATCTATGAATGGTCCTAACAATAGTTGAATATTTAGTTTTAGAACTTTTCCACAAAATCCTTTCTGGGTCATCAACTATAGTAGGGAGGTTTGGTTTGAACTTCAGATGAAATGAAGAAGAGTCCTTTGTGAAGCTAGATTTCAAACTCAAAATGTAGAGAGGCTGAAATTTTAAGACTGTTTTCAGAAGGTTGACCTCTCTAAGTTTTTGCTAAACTCACACAGTGTGTGACTAGACCTCTAAACTTCTCAGGGCTGATTCGACACAATCCTAAGGAAGTCTAATGAGAACTAGTAAAGTAGTAGGCCTACTAGAGGCTAGTGGATTCGCCAGGTGGATGTTTTAGTTTGTTTTGAGGATATGTGTTTATGGTCCACCACCAATAACTGACAAAAAACAAATCTAGGGATGTTTTGGGGTTTTCTGAATTCATTTATGTAGCCCTAAGGTTTCTATGAGTGTCCTGCATTTGAGTCATCATTTTGCTAGGATGGTGAAACAACTAGGTTCTACTCTTTGGCTAACAGTTTGAGTTCTCTATGATTTGATAAGGGTTTTTGAAGTTATAAGGAGTAATTAGGTTGTCACTAACTCAGAAGGTCCCACCGTGATCGCCATTATGTTAGTTTCCCGTGATTTAGCAGATTGGTGGACCAAATGCACAGGGTAACATCAGACCAATCTTTGGAGTCCTAGGACCTGGCCTTCCTGGGCTCAGAGAGGGCTCTCACTATTTTGTGCAAAGGATGTGAACTTATTTTCTTTTAGGGTTTGATTTTATACTAGTTGTTAAGTTTAGGGTTTGTTTGTTTGTTTGGGTTGGGTAAAATGATCAAGTAGGATAAGTGGAGTGAGAGTTCATCAAATCATTGGGCTATGGAGTCTATGAAAGTTAAGGATATCTCAAAAATGAGTCAGAGTGCATCACAGGGAAAATCTAGTATGGTCAATGGATCTTTAAGGTTATGTGTGAAGTGAAATGGACATTAAGTTGGTGAACAAGGTAGGGCAAAGGGCAGTGAAGTATCCTTTGTCAAATACCCATAAACAAGAAGGTCTCAAATACTGATAAGCAAAATATAATAATCATGAGATAGGGAAAACCATTAACTCAATGACATTACTTAAACAAATAGATATTCAAAATGAACAATTCAGTGAAACAAAGAAAGCAAGAAAACTTATCTAACTTTAGTTATTTCACCTTCAAGGTTTGAAAACATATAAGGTGACAAATAACTTTAATCAAAGAAGAGGGAACTCCTAAGCATCATTTGATCAAGCTATAAAGAACTTTGAGGAAACTTCTCAAGCATGGACAAAGGGCATGATCAAAACATGGCCTCTTTGGCTAAACCTAGCAAGTAACACATCAAAGAGATATTTCACAAACATAATTTAGATAGCATCAAGTAAGCATGGCTAACCATAAAACTTATTTGAAAACTTATTTCCTAAACAATTGATGAAATGAACAATCTTAGGTGGGTCTAAGGAGTAACTTGTTAGGTAAACATGACTCGGGGTAGAGTCAATGTTGACTAGGGTAAATAGTAGTGGTTTTGGGGCACATGGTTTTGTGCACCCATGGTTTTGGCCCATGGTATTGCATGTAATGGAGCCTATAAGAGGCTGGGAATACTTCATTGTAATGCAAGCCTGGAGGTGAGCAGTGAAGGCTCACTTGGTCAGATTGGCCAAGGTTTTGGCCAATGTTTAATGAAATTTCATTGGTTGGGTATTTCCCTGGAGTTTGGGGTTTTCCCGAATAAACATCTATGTTTATGTTAATGTTTTGTTGCTGGTTCATTTTTTCATGATTATTATTCCTCTCGATAAATTTATTATTTCTCTGGTAAATTCTTAACAAATGGTATTGGAGCCATGGTTCAGGTTTTGGCTTCAGATGGACGCCTTTTTGTAGCCAAGGGTTTGTATTGGCATGATGGAAAGAGAATGGTGCAGATCATAGAGCTTGGAGCTTGGAAACCGATATGAGATCCTAGAAAGGTTTCAGGGTCATGGCCATATGAAATCGATGAAGCATTCTGGAGGCGGCTTTGGCTTCAGATAAGGCGGTGACATGCCTAGTTGATGAATATGATAGCGGTTATGTTGTGGCTGTCTGTTTAATTCAAAACTATGGAGGGAATTATTGGTTGATAGTCATGGAGACGATGGACAATTTGGTGGTCGTGCAAGCCATGGATATCACAGTGGCCTTTTATAGGAAGCGATGTTGGCATTGGCACCACTGGAGAAATCGTTGGAGACCAAATGGGCAGGAGGACATTGATTGTGGATCACTACCTGGTGTATATTTAGAAGAGAATTCATGCCTGGAGGTCGAGGAAGTCATGAATGGACCTGAAAAACATGGAGAAGCAACGAGTATACAAAGGACGTAGACAACGTTGGCTCGAAAATGAAATCTGAGTGTGTGTGGGAGGCAAAATCTGTAGCACACCTGATGTAGTTGAAGCACTCCATGGAGGTGCAGGTCTTGATGGACGCAATGTAAGGAAACTTGTATGTGGTTGGAACTATGAGCACTTGAATTCAAAGTTTGGGTCTCACAGGATGCACAGAATTGCTTCCCTCGATGCCTGTATTTAGAGGAATATCAAGCCCGAAGAAAAAGGGCATTCCCATCCTGTGAGGTGAATCATAGGTGGGTATAAATCTATGCCAGGACCGGTGCCTATGTCCTCCACTCCTGGACTCGTGAGTGAGGATGGTATGACACAAAGTAGGTGGAGGCATGAGAACTTGCGTATAAGGACAATGCATGGGCATGGATGGGAGCTACACAGGAGCAGTTGTAGTGGGCACGAAATGCGCAGGAGTTCATTAAATGGATCGAGATCTTTGTTAGAGATCATGATAGATCAAAGATAGGTAGTGGATCCAAAGTGGAGGATTTCACAGTGACACCACAGGAGGATTCCAGTGTGAATTTCGATTTTTTCTTGTTGTAGTGTGAAAACGGGCCAAACCTCGGGAGGCATTGAATATACCGTAATGATCTGGATCTCGACTAGTTTCCTGGTGGGTGAGCCCCACTCAAGAGACAAAGGCATACTTCCCACTAGTTTGATTACAAGCATGGGACGATAAGTGTTGTAAGGGTGTAGGAACGATGGAAAATCCATGGACTTGCAAAATGAAATTTGTGGATGTTGAATGGGGACCCATGGTGATGTGAGAAACCGAATTGGTTTCTTGGGTATATGGTGGTTAAGTTTTTTTCACAAGGGCTAAGAGTTTATGAAGGAGAGAATATGTGCTAGAATAGCAAGCCATTAGCTGCGCTAGGAGAGAAAAGTTTTTCAAAAAGGAGAGAGGATATGTGAATGCAGATTAATTAATTGATGAACCATGTATCTGAAGAGAACTCCTAGAGGACTGGTGGTTACAGAAGCTGGTGACCCATGTAATCCGGTAGATGGGTTCTTTTTATATGGACATTGATGTCATTCGGCAGATTGATGTACAACTATGATGTCCTCTTTGGAGAGGACATCATGAATGAATGTAGAGAATGGTCATACAAAGAATAGCAACAATGAAACAAAAAATTAAATAAATAAATAAATACATATATATATATATATAGATATATATATATATATATATATATATATATATATATATATATATAGATATAGATATATTATAATGGAGTTAATTTATTACATGTAAATGGGCATACTGCTGTAAGACCTGGTATGGCATGCGTACCCCTGGGTAATCACTGGTAAAGTCTGGGTTAGACCTAGGTGATAGGGGGGATGTCAAGTTAACAATTACCCTGGGTAAAAATTTGAGGGGGGAAGAGCTAGAGTGAGTGGGGTTGTCTCACTTAGCAGGTTTGGCTGGATTTAGTTAATAATACCCAAGTCAAGTTTAAGGGGGGAATTTTTAGGTAAACATGACTCGGGGTAGAGTCAATGTTGACTAGGGTAAATAGTAGTGGTTTTGGGGCACATGGTTTTGTGCACCCATGGTTTTGGCCCATGGTATTGCATGTAATGGAGCCTATAAGACGCTGGGAATACTTCATTGTAATGTAGGCCTGGAGGTGAGCGGTGAAGGCTCACTTGGACGAATTGGCTAGGGTTTTGGCCAATGTTTAATGAAATTTCATTGGTTGGGTTTTTCCCCATAGTTTGGGGTTTTCCCGGATAAACATATGTGTTTATGTTAATGTTTTGTTGCTGGTTCTTTTTCATGATTATTATTCCTCTCGATAAATTTATTATTTCTCCGGTAAATTCTTAACACAGCTAAGAATTCCTTAAACTAACCCAGCAGAGGAAAACATAAAGACAATAGTAAACAGGAAGGACTAAGGTGCCTCAAACAAAATTTATTAGCCTATAATTTTCTAATCTATTGCAAAATAGAAGGATGGACACAATGATAAACAAGAAAACATGAAAAAATTAGAGACGCAACACCATTAACCAAGCTCAGGAATCATGAAAGCAAGCATTCATCATCATCAATCAAAGAAAATCATCCACAAGCTCCACAACACCAAATTTCTCTTCAACCTCAAAGAACCATGTATTTCTCTCAAAACTCATCAAATGCCAACATTAACAATGAATCCTCAATGCTCTTTTAACAAGAAAGGATGAGAAAACGTAATAGAGTCTCTAGAATTCTATTGGCTAATCAGAAATGTCACTATTGTCCTTAAGACCTTGCAAGGCCCAAGGCACAAAATATCTAAAACAAAATATATTTTCAGGCATTTTTATCAAAGAAATTGAAATTTGGGCTCTGCCATGCCTCCTAAAACTTGCCAAGAATACATTGCTAAATTTTCCTCTGCTAAGGGCGTAGCTTTGTGTTTTAGGATGAATTTCCATGCCAAGGGCGTAGCACTGGAGCAAGAAAACTAGGTCAATTTGCACCAATTTTTTGAAGGTTTTCCCGATGTCGGAATAGGCTCCGTGAAGGCTTGTTGGAAATCCCTTTGAGTCTAATTTCTGGATCTACCCTTGGTGCTCTGATTGGACCTTTGCAACCTTTTCAAAAAGCAAAAATTTCAAGACTGGTAAAGGCACGACACATGTCCCGAAAACTAGGCAGAAAGGTGAAAATTAGGGAGTTTTTGACCCTTTTGGAGGACCGAAACAACTCCAATTGACCTGAAACTTTGTGAGCATGCCATAATCAAGCTGTGCATTCCAAAAATTTAAGCCTTTCCTCCTGAATATGCTCTGAGAAAAAGCGTAGCACCATGGGTGCTACCCCCTTGGCCCTCAAAATTAGCAAAAAATAAAAACTTGTCAAAATTCTCCCAAATTTGGTGGATATGTGCCTCATGGGTTTTGAGAGACCTGTAGAGAAGCTTGTGCCAAGATTCCAAGGTTAGCTTGGCCCTTTTCATCTTTTAGTTCTTGGATATTGGTTTGAGCCTTTTTCAGTTTAGCCCTTGCAATTTGGTTTCTCCGGGCATAATGTTTAGTCATCCTTCTTTGGAGGTCAAGATCTTGATTTGCTTTCTTCAATTTAGCCTCCAAGTGTATGTTGGCTCTCTCCAACCAAGTCTCCTGATCATGTGCTATCTCCATGGCCAAAAGCTCATCTAAAGGGAGTTATTCCGCTAGGGTTGATTCTTGTTCCCTTTGTTTTTCCAATGCCTTTTTCAACCCCATGGTTTTAGGTTTCTTCCTAGATTTTCCTTCCTCATATTCACTCTCTTCATAGGTGCCCATGAAATATTCTCATTTCACCTGTGCCTTTTGGGCTTCTTTCCGGCCTTGAGGGCTCTAGCTTCATAGATTTCAATTTGTGCTCCTAGCGGCCTGTTCTCCAATTCAAGGGCATCATTCACACTCTTGGACCTATTCAAATGCACTTGGAGGTCTTTGATTTGTGCATTTCTGTCCTGGAGGAGAAAGTTTGTGATCATTGCTTCATTCTCCTCATCACTGTCCACCTAAATGATCTCAAACTCCCTCTCAGCCTCATGATCTTCTTCTTATTCCTTTACCTTTTGTTTCCCTTTGTCTAGTGGCTGAGCTGAGGAGGATGGAATGGTCCCTTTTATTTTGGAGGCAGAAAACACAAGCCTTGATTCTTTTTTATATGTGAGAGGGAGAAACTCAAATTTGTTTACTAGAATGCTCTTACCTTGACTGATCTCAAGACTGCCTTTCTTTTCATCAATGATCTCTATTTATGTCTACTGCATTGTGTTCTTGACTGCCCTCTTGAGAGTCGCATTTTCCTCCATGCTAGCATTATTATTATGATCTTCACCATTGTCATCAACCTATTGACTTCTTTTTTGGTTCATAGAGTCACTGCTGTCATCATTATTAGGGCTATCAGTCATCATGTTTTCTTCTTCATCATCCTCCTTTGTGTTTGCAACATTATCATTGCCATCATAATTTTCTGTGTTGTCACTGTTAGAGGTGTCTTTATTAGTGTCTTCATTACTGTTTTGTGCATTTTCATACTCATTTTCCTCAACCTCTTTACTGTCTTCTGTAATGTCCTCACTGTTTTCATTTTCATCATTGTCATCCTCTTCCATATTTTCTGCATTGTCATCCTCTCCCATATCTTCTGCATTGTCATCCTCTTCCATATCTTCTGCATTGTCATCATCTTCTTCATTTCTTGCATCTACCTCTTCATCATTATATGTTTCTTCTTTATCCTCTTTATCACTGCTTTTCTCTTCACCACTGCCTTTGTCTTCATAATCTACCTCTTCATTTGTCTCTTCTTCTTCACTGTCTTTTGTTTCTTCCTCTTGACTATAATTTTCCTCTTTGTCACTGTTCTCTTCTTGTTCTTCATCATTCTCTTCTTATTATGATGCTTTAGGAGAAGGTGAGGGCGAGAAGTTTTCTTGAGGAGAGGATTAATGTGGAGAGGATGAATCATGGTTAGTGGGGGGGGATGGAGGAATGGAGGAAGGTGGATGAGATGATGAGGGTAAAATTTGCAGACGAAGAGGCTGTGCATTTGTGAAACATCATGGGCGATGAACACTTCCCATGGTATACCCTGTCACTCTAATTGATGCAAAACAATCATCTTGATAAGAGAATGGTGAAAAAGACTCTGCATTTGTTGTGAAGGAGGTCTCTTTTGCACAATGTATGACATATTATCAATACTTATCTAAAGGTAATAGGGAAAATGTAGCATCTTGGATCTAGTGAAGTGCATAAGCAGTCTTATATGGTAGGAATAAAGTCTAGAAAACCTCCCCTCGCATGTAAAATACTTCATGATGACTTTCATTAAGGGGGCATATCTCTCCAACAAATGGGAAAAGGGAAAAATAGTTTTGCAATCAACTTGGTATCTTGGTTTCAAGAAAGGTTGATAATGGCTCAGGTCCAAATTCACCTACTTGAACCATTTTTCTCCCATACAAGGTATCCCAATGACCATAACAATTGTATTGGTGGATAGATCAAAATTTACCCCAGCTAGATGCACTTGATGGTCATGGAGGTTGAGGATAAAATTTTTGGTCAACTTAGGGTTACTTTGGACTCTTTGTACTCTTTCACAGAAATCAAAACAACCCACCTATTGTAAATATGCAATTTTTGTAGGGGAGGCTACCAACTCCTTGGTGTTCAAAGGTTCAAACTTGTTTACTCTTCCACCCTTTCTTTGTTGCCCCCTAGGTCTCTGGCCTCCCTTGCCACTGTCACTACTGCCTTCTCTAGAAATTTTATCTTTTACTCTTGCCTTGAAATCAAAACCCTGAAACTGTCTGTGAAATGATATGGAGAGGGTAAGTGAGATGATGATGAGAAAGGCAGTGATTTGCAAGTGAAGGGGAATTATGAGTGAAGAAGGATAATTTGGGAAAAATGAGAAGGTCAGGTTATTTTGAATGCAAAACCACTGATATGCCAAAAATGGTTGTGAAGGTACCTTAGTAATGACAACAACCTGAGAGGATGAGGAAAAGTAATGTCAAGGCTTGGCAGTGTGGAGGCTAATTTTACAAATGGAGATGTCATTTTGGTAGAGGAGCAACTTCTTAGCAAAGCAGTCTGAGTGTGCCTTCAGTATGTATATGGATGGGTGCCCTTTAAACAACAGTGTTGTTAGCAGGGAGATTAGGTTTTCTTCTTCCTTTAGGGTTTTTTTTTTCTTTACATTTCTCTATAATTTTACCTTTTAGACAGTATGAAAGGGTGGAAGGTATCTAAATACCTCTTATAACATCTTCATGAGGCACCAAGCATAATATTTGGGGAGCTTTGAGGTGTTTGGAGGCTTGCACTGGCTTGAAGGGATTCCTGGCTAAACGCATAGCACAGGAGCGTAGCAGTCGGGCCTCTGCACGTGCTGTTGGGTTAGCCTGAACATCCCTGTGTGTAACGCCCGGGGCTAGTCGAGCCTGTTGGGTGGTCTTTGTGCGGTGTTTGAATGGAAAGGTGCGCAGCACTGACAGAGCTGCATGCGCGTAGCAATTTGGGCCTGTCAGGCCTCTGCACGCGCTGTCGGGTCCCTCTGAATGTCCCTGCATATAACAGTTTAGGCCTGTCAAGCCTCTGCACGCACTGTAAATGGGTAGCACAAGAGCGCAACACCGGGCGGAGCATTCAGGTCGGTTCTGCACACTGTAAATGTGCAATGTCCTCTCATAGGCATGCAATGCTGGGTTATATTTTCTGAATAACGCACACACAGGTGCGTAGCAAGGTTTTCCAGGAGCGTAGCACTGGGTTCTTCCTGCCCGAAGTCTACCAGAAATCCCTAAATCTCCCTTTGGAAACCTTTCACTCTCTTTTCCAAATGATAAATGAGCTTGAGTGACAAATGAGATTCTTTTATACCCTTGGAACAATAAATTAAAACTATAAACCCACTTTTGATAATGTTTTGAGTTTTATCTTGTCACTTTATCACTGATATCCTTTTTCTTTTGCAGGAGGTGACTTAAAACACAAAAAATTATCTTTTCTCATCTCAACCTTTCCTCTTTGTGTTTCTTAGGTAATCGATATGATGGATTTTATTTCCTTTGACCTGTTGATGCTTTAACACTCTATTCTTACCCATTCTATCATATCAAAACCTTAAAACTTGCCCTCTCTGTCATTTGAAAACTAACACATCTCTTTAAAATCATTTAGTAAGGGTGAGTTCTTTAAAACAATTTTTGAGGGACCTGCCTTTACCCTATCAGTGTCAAAATGTTTCTTGCCTGCATTATCAAGTTTGGCACTCATGTCTTTACCCCCTTTGAGATATCTGAGTGTGGGTGATCTTTGAAACATAGTTTCTTCCCCTCTCACTAATTTTCTAGAGGTATAATAGATATGTCTTGCACAATCACCACAGTCTTTACAATCATGTTATGTCATTATCTCCCTTTGGCCATATCGTCTCCTTTTGAGGCAGTGAAACATTACCAACTTGGCAGAACCTGGAGGTCACCTTCAAGAGCCTAGTTAAATTAATATCTCCCTGCTGTCATCATGGAGGTTTCATTTCTAGTTTTAATAAATATTTAATTCATGCTCAGTGGTGCTGACGTACCTCCATCCTTGTGGTTTCTACATTGGATTCTTGGTTGACAATACTATTTAGCCAATTATGTAATGTTCCTAAATTAGCTTCAGCTAATTTGGAACATTAATTTTGCCTTATTTATTTTGTATTTCATGATTAATGAATAAATTGTAAGGGAGGATGTCTAATCCTCTTGAAAATCAAGAATAAATCAGTGCCTATGTGAAAAGAGACATATTTATGCCATTGGAATAAACTATTGCAGGTGTGAAAGGGCCAAGATCACCAAAGGAGATCCTATTTGACCAAGTCAACAACGTTATCTAGGTTCATTGAACCTCCTTGATGGAATCTGCAGTTCTGAAGGGGTTTCCAAGTGTGAAAGGAACCAAAAGATGAAATTGATTTAGGGATTTCCAAGAGACTCAAATTTTATAAAAGGAGGATGAAGGCTCATGAGGAGGTTTTTGATCATATTTCATTTTCTGAGCTTGCTAAGGCAACTCCATTTCTCTTTATTGTTTAGCAAGAGAAAGAGAGGATCTCCTGTTTAGGAATCCTCTATCCTTCTTTGAGTAGCTCTTGGAGGGAAGTGTGCTAGATTGAACCACTATCATGTTGGAGGCCAAGCTATGCTTTCATTGACAGCACTGGCTCACTGAGGGTTTTGCTGCTGCTGTAAGTGTAGTAAGTGGGGAAACTAGATATGCAAGATCTAGTTGCTTAAGAGGAGATTTCTCTCAAGGATGGTGTCCTGTGACCACCCGGAAGAGGAAATCACTCTCATTTTGATTTCAGATCTATATATTTCATCCTCTATACTAGTCTGCTCAAGCTACTGCATATTCTCCTTGGATAACTGTGTTATTTCTTATGTACTGCTTCACTATTGTCTAGATCTTCCATTGTACTTGTTTCTGGTGATTGAGGCTTACCTCTCACCTTGAAGATTTATGAAGTAGCTTGTTCATATCTCATGTTCAGATCTGATGTATATTATGAATAAATTCATCTTCAAAAATTACTGAAGCTTTCTGCAATTTTGTGTACAAAAAGTTAGATCTACACTTTCTAGTGCATTATTTTGTAGAAACCCCAAGGGGATCTTGATTGGAAGGCTGAGTAGTTTCCAGATATGATATGGATCTGATTTTTCAGCCATGAATTTGTTGTAGATATTTAATCTAATATTATACTATTGAAGCACACTTAGAGGGACGCTGTCTATTCATTTATGCACTTTTTACATACATTACAGCTCCTAGTTCTGAAGATTTCTTACTTATTTCTTCATAGAATTCACTGTGTTTCTTGATAATATCCATTGAAAGTCTGATTTTCTGCTGATATATTATAATACATGACTGAAGGCTGATTTCCAGTGACTCTCTACTGAAACTGCGCAATTGTGAAGTGGTTTCTCTTCATTCCATCAGCTCTTCTCCTTAGTTAATTTTTAACTAGTCAGCTTCGTGGGAGATCTGTTTAAGGCCCTTAATCCCATTTTTTTTTCCTGAAATTTAGCATGGAGGTCCCACAGAGCCTTTAATAAGGGAACCCATCCCTAGGTAGTGTTATTATTGAACCATTTTTCTTATACAGCGTTACCCTTGAGCCTCTTGCAGTTTTTCCCGGAAGTGGAACCTCCCTCTTCTTACTTGTTTGGTTTTTGCTTCTCTTTGGATCTGTAGATATAAGGTTCCCAAGGGTAGAAAAATCCAAGAGGAGTGTGTCATTTCCACACTTTCTATGTTTCATCAGTCTTCTATAGACATCCACACTTGCTGTGTTTCATCAGTCTTCTATAGATAGAGTCTAGAACGGGCCAGGAAGCCTCTAGTTTTCACCCTCTCCTTAGAGGTGATATAACCAGTAAATGCCCTACTAGTCTATCTCTGGTTTAGAATTTAATGGTGTGTTTTCCATACTACTATGATTCCATAGTGGAATATCTCAAGAATTCCCTACTGTGCCTATTTTTCCCCATTTGGAATATTACAGTGGTATCAGAGCATGATCTCTGGCACTGCCTGTGAGATCAAGCTATCATTGAAATAAAGGGCAAGGGAAACATGAAGAAGATAATTTTAATCTAATCTATTTTCATATCTAAGAATAACCTTCCCAAGGAGGATGTGCAATAAGAAAATATAAGCAGCAGTGAAGCTCCCAAGGAGTTTCAAAAAGAAGATCTTCCAATCAGATCTACAAGATCTGTGCATGAGGAACATTCTGAATCCTCATCTAATGGATATGTGCACTTAGCCATATCATCATAGCTTCAGAATTTTGCCAGTGATTCCTTCATGAAGGGGGAAAAAGAAGGTGTGAGCTTGATTGATGCATTTCCAAGGGCAAGATCTCCATTTGGTGAAGAGTCCTCATCTCAAGAGGAAAGCATGAAGGTTTCTCCTTCAATAGTTGATCAAGATCTATTGTCTCTCATTGATGATGGGACAATTTTAGTTATTGAAGAGGAGGAAAAGGAAGTGGGAGATGAGAACGCAGTCACCTGAAGGGCTCCAAGAGAAGAGACTCTTGCACTCTTGCAAAGAGTCCCACAGGATCTCATGCATGAGGAGCATGCACTATCATTGATCAATGATGAGGTCTTGGAGATAGGGGAGGTAGAAGAGGAGGAAGGGAATCAAAAGGTGGAGAGCATGAACCCTACTCTACTTCAGAGCTTGGAAGAACCAAGAAGGCAAGAGGACTTATGCATTGAAGGTAGGGACAAAGCTATCTACCTACATCCACATTCTACTCTATGCCTTGACATCTCTTTGCAAGGAGGTCCTCTACTAGGAGCACCTCTTGATAGGAGGCAATATAAAGTGTTCTCTCAACTATGGGCTGCATGTGCATACTTGGCTAAGGAGGGAGCCTTGGGAGAAGCTAGCATAGTGCAGAGAATCTCTCAAGAATTCAGGAGAGAGATGAGTAGTGTCTTGAAAGGGACATTGCAAAATCCCACTCAGATATCTGCGCTGAGAAAGGAGAAATCAGAGATCTATGATGGCATGAGAATGAGGGCACATGGAAACTCCATATCTTTGGAGTGGCCCATTATCTCTTCATTCACAAAGGAGATTTATGAAGATGGAAAGGGGATCCTAACCCTCTTGTATACATGGGCCAAAAGGAGGAGGTTTTGGAAAACAAGGACTCTCCAAGGGGAAGTTGATTTCCATATGCTCCAATCTTGTATTGTGAAAGAACAACTGCAAATGGGGCAGAAAAGGGAATATTATGATGCTCCAACATGTGATCTTGATATCAGGGATGTCAAATAAGGGAGCCATGAGAAGACAAGGGCCGCATTTCATACCTCTACAACGTTGTCATTCTTGGAGAGCTTGAATCCTTGTTGGGATTCCCAACTCACGATGTAATACTCCAAGGACATTTTCACATGGGGGGTTCTTGAAGGGGAAGTAAAAGATGAAAGGTTCAAGGTGGTAGATGGAGTTATCTATTTATATAATCTTTTCCTTTTGGCCAGTGACTCCAAACTAAAGGAGGGACTATTTGATGCTATCTATGAAATCCTGCTTTCCAAACCAACTGGTTTTGTCAAAGCATATCATACTCTCTTGGGTGGATTCATATGGGAAGGATACAAAGAAGATGTGTACTCTCATATGAAGAAGTTCATGGACTACTTGGTAGAGGAGGAGGAACATAGCTCTTGGGAGGAGCCACCATTCACACCTCCTTATTACTTGAGTGTGAGAGGAAACTCATCCATGAGTTACCCAACTGATGTAAAACAAGTATATAGAGAGGCTCATCCTCTTGAGCATTATTTTGTATCTCCTATATGCTTATATTTTTCTGACACTCATTTACAGGGCATGGTGCCAAGATGGGGCACTAAGTATGATGGGTTTCATGGGCCATCTAAGGCCATGAACTATGTTGATGCAGGCCATTCCTTGGAGAACCTTGGAAAGCCATTATATTCCTCATGGTGTGATTCTTTTACACCAACCATGATGTACATTCTCCAAGCATTCCAAAGACATGAGGCAGCAAACAAGTGTTGGGGGAGGCACTTGTCATATCTTATTCTATGGCATTTAAGGATAAAACTGCGCTGGTTGCACATGAGGGAACATATTCCTTCTCATGTATCACACATGGTAGCTAGAATGATTCTAATCATGATCCCACAAGCTGAAGATGTACTTATCCTTGTTGGGGGCATAGTTGGAGGAAAGGCACACTTGTTGAATGTGCCCTTCAGGGATGTTGCACTAAAAACTGTCACCTTGACATTCTGCTGACTGTATGAACTCATTTTCACTCATACTTACCTCCTCTGCAAGTCTTACAACCTCTACTCTTCATGTCAAGCCCTAAAAACAGAAGAAAAACCCTAAAAAACTCCAAAACCCTGGGTACGTAGGTAATGTGAAGCTTACCTACGTTCCTGGCTGGGGTACGCAGGTAATGTGAAGCTTACTTGCATTCTGGAATGCATTTTCTCTATGTAATGCCTACGTACCCCTGTCAAAGTCAAAAGGGTGAGAAAGTAAAGTGAAAAAGCTGATTTTTGGTCAATTCTAGAAGCTTCTGGATGAGATTTTTTGGGGGTGAGTACTCTCTTGTAAGGTTCATGCATCCCACACCTTAAGGAGCTAACCCCTTGATGTGAGGAGCCTATCCCTTTGAAGGAGGATTCTATCCCTTCATAGGTGGAACCCTAACCTCTTCATCTGCACTATAAAAAGAGGCATTGGGTAGCCTCAAGAAGAGTTCAAGCTTTAGTGTGTGATTGAGGTGAAGTGTTGTTGATATTTAGACTCCTTTCTGTTGAGCTTTTGTGAGGAAATATCACATACCTCTATGTGCTCTTGGAGGAAGAGTGCAAGGCTTATCAAAGTAGAGGAAACTCCTGCTTCGGACCTCGGGAAGGCATGTTCAACATCAAGGCTAAGGTTGTAAGGTTCTTCTATTATTTCAAAGTTAATACAATCAAGTTTATTTTTCTCAATAAATTGTCGTTCGATTGTTTATTTCAATAAGCTGTCGTTTGATCGTTTATTTCATAAATTCCTTGATCACTATGATAGGTATGTTTTATATTTATTTGTTATACAATTGCTATTTAATATTCGCTTGTTTGTGATTGCAGGTCTTTAAAGATGACACTTTCAAGCGACTAAAAAGACGACACTTTCAAGCGACGGAAGAACTATTGTTGCGACGGAAGAATTACTGATGTGACGGAAGAAATACAGTTGCAAATAAAAGTTTGGATCTAAGGTAGGATTGACACCTTTATAGCATTTAATTGTAAAGCAAATATATTTAGAGAAAGATAAACTTAGTTGTTCGTTTGTTGCTAGATTGTCTTTTGACACTAGGGAGATCGATCTTGTCCACAAGATCGATTTATCCAGTCAACAAATTGGCGACTCCGCTGGGGAAAGAACTTGTTTTGATTTTCCTTTGTTTTGATTTGAGAAAATAATCTTTTTCTGATTTTTGATTGATTTGTACGGGCTTGGGTAACTTAGATTTACTTTGCTTTCAAAAATTTTAAGAACTTTTTTGTTTTTCTTGAAGTTTTCAGGGGACCGCACTTTGTCTTCACACACAGTGCAGGCATCTCTGCACTTTCCTTGAGTAACCAGTGCGGGACCGCACCTGTTTTCTCTAGAGCCTATGGACCATGTCAAATTTTTGAAAAACTTAAGATTTCTCCTTCCAGTTTTAGTTTAGATTTGATTTAGGATTCTTAGCATCTACCCAGATCTGTATTTTTCTGTCAAAAAGCCTTGTTTATGAGTTTCTTTCAGCAAATTTTTCATCTCATCAATCTCCATCAAGTTAATTGGGTGTTTTGAGTCTATTTTTTGAGAAATTATTAATTTGATTTTCTTTGGGAATTACTTGGAGGTTTATCTCAGTATTTTCACAATTTTGCATCTTTTTGCTTCTGTTTTTGCAAAAAAAAATTCCCCCTCATTCATCGGGGGGGGGGGGCGCTAAATTGTGTATGAGTGCTAATCGCCTTTGAGTGTTTTTATTTTTTGATCTTTGGAACTCTCACCTAATTTTATTTACTTGCACTTGATTGATTCTTAGATTACATTAGAATCATCTTGTGTTTGAGAATTCTCTTGCATAGATCACATTTGCATAATTAGAATTCTCATTTTCAGAATATGAGTGAAAAATGTGCATAGATTACATTTGCATACTTTTCAAGTGAATTGTGCATAGATTACAATTGCATAGTTTACATTTTGAAAAATCAATCGTTTATTTAGATCAGTTTCTTTAATTTGAATTTACATGTTTTTATGCTTGTTTTAAAAACACAAAAATCATTTTTTTTTGTTGAATTGATTAGCATTAGTTTTTCTTGATGAAATTATTGCATTAGAGAATTTGTTATATTTTCTCTTAGCGATCAATTTTTTGCATTGTTGGAAGTGAATGGAAACTCTCTCCTTACTTTAGTTAGGATTCATCGAATTGAAAATATTACATTATCATATTCGATTGCATTCAGTTTTGGGTCGGGTCATAACACCATTGGTTTCATATCCATTTACCCTTTTGAGTAATAACAGCCTAAATAACATAGTGCTTAATTAAAATTCATCTAGTAATTTTTACATTTTTAGGGCTCTTTCCACCAATATAGCTCAAGATTAGTGCTTTGGAATAGGTTGTAGTTAACTTTCCAACGCAACTAAAACAAACAAGTAGATAAATCTTGTGGTAGGAAATAAATCCAATTGTAACTGGTACATTCTGGGAGCTTCTCTTAAAGGAGTTAATCACGAGATCATGTCCGAACCTTTGAGACAATAAATTTTGTTTCATTGGGGAAGATAGAAGATCTGCGCACATTACAAATGGTAAACCTCGGATTAACCATTGTCGAGGAGCCTGGGGTCACTTGTTGGTAAACCTCGGATTGACCATGTTGAGGAGCCTTCAAGGGGATTGAGCTTTGTTACTCTGCCCTTGCGCGTAGAATCAGATCGTAGACTGTTCCCCCAGTTGTATTTTTTGTTGTTGGTAACCTTAGTGTCCATAAAATTAAGATTATTTCCTAAGGTGACTGTGAAGGAAAGATCTCACTGTACCTGGAGAAGACGTCGACTATACTCACTTGGACTCTCTGGGGGGTTCTCTTCACTTGATATGGTTTTGTGAAGAAACTTGTGTCAGTCTGTTTCATTAAGCAGGTTGTCGAGGTAATTGTTCCAACCGCCATTTCTGCATTAAAATTCTACGATGTTGGATTTCATCACCAACTAGTGTTTTTAGTGTGGGAATCTACTGTTTGTGTGTGGTTTGATTCCTAGATTTGATAGCGCATGTTAATTTATTTGTTTTTACTTTTAGAGACCATAGTTGTGAATAGTGAATTTTAATTGTTAGGTGTGAATTGTGAATTGTTAATTTTAGTTTTAAATTGTTAATAAAATTCACTGAAGTTGAATATAATGGAAACTATTCCAGAATTTACCAACCAAGGAACCCCTCTTAATGAGAATTCTAGTACTTTTCCTTGCTTTGGAAATGTTGGTCCTCCTTATATGGCTATTTGTCATTACCTGGATTTACAATAGGTTTACCGATATGGCTATTTTCAACTTCGTTGGCCCCAAATACTCCAATTGTTCCACCTCAACCGGATGCTTCACCTCAACAGAGTTCACCATCTCAACATCACCAACCTTCTGTTGACCCTTTACCTTCTTCTCCTAATATTTCTTCCTCCATTTCTTCCTCTTCGCTTGGTAAAATCCTTGACGCTAGTAACCAGGTGGCTAAGAAGAAGAAGAAAGGGAAGAAGAAGAAGAACAAGAAGCAAGATAAGAAAGAATTCAACCAACCAACCATGGCTGTAAATGTTAGTAGTGTTGAGGAAACCTCCAACATGCATCGTAAACCCAAATACCCTTGCAGGCTTTGTAAGGGTGACCACTTCCTTATCAATTGTCTCGGTATTCCAAATGTCTTGGAAGTATGGTCAGAAAAATCTCATCAACTTTCCATTAATCCATCAACTAGTGATAGTCAGGTTCCTGGGAAAAAGGGTAAAGTTAGGTTTCTTTGTAAGTTATGCAAAGGGAGTCATCAAACTCACATTTTCCCTCACATGGATGAAGCCTCAAAATTATTGGAAAACCTTACTATTCCACAGCAAGAATTTCCAATTGGTTACCGTAAACTTTCTCCCAACCTACCGTCAACTGATGGAGTGATTGATCTAATTTCAAGTACAATCGATCCCACTCTTCCATTGGAGAGTGAAAATCATATCACTCAGGTTGATGATCCATTAGTTGATCAAGTGGTCAATTCGATTTCACATTCGGTCGATCCCATTCTCCCTGTAGAGAGTGAACTTCATACCGCTTAGGTTCTTCTTGTTACATCAGATTCTTCTATGCTAGGGGGCATTTCACCTGTTTCTACAGAACCCCCTCCAAGTACTGAGGTCTTTTCCTTTGATTGGAATAGACTAATAGAACCTCATCTTTCTTCCTCCATCCCTTTCCAAATCATTGTGAATTTTGGTGGTAGGTACATACACCGCACACAGGTAGATGAAGGTGCTTCTGTTAGTATTTTATCCTCAACTGCTTGGAAAGCTTTGGGTTCCCCTCAGCTTGTGCCTATTACGCAGAATCTGAAAGCTTTTAACAAAACCATTAGTGAACCTTTAGGGATCCTTCCTAAGTTTTCTATTACTTTGGAAGGTAAAACTATCTATATTGATCTTATAGTAGTTCTAGGCCCCTTGGATTTCAATTTACTCCTTGGGCGAGACTATGTCTATGCAATGAAAGTTGTAGTATCGACACTCTTTCGCGTGATGTCTTTCCCTCACAATGGAAATATTGTGACCGTAGACCAGCTTTCATTCCCTAGTATTGTTTCGACTACCAATAATATGACACCCCTAAATGTTCCTGATTCTAAAGTGGTATCTACCGCACCACGGGTTAATTATGTGGAAACTAGTCCCATTTTTTCAATTACCGATGTAAGTGAGCCTCTCACTGTTTTCTCATCTTCCTTTGACTTAGTTCCGATAATTGACATGGAAAAATCTATGGGATTATTTGAACACGATGTTCTTATCCCTTTTGAGTCCCTTGACATGTGTTCCTTCCAGAGAACTATTCTTCCTTCTGATGAAGACCTCTTGGAAGCCATGATCAAGGAGTGTCCATTGACATGTGTTTCTTCCAGTTGGAAGCCATGATCAAGTTTCCGAGGATAGTTTATTTTCCTATGTCAACCTCGTTAAAAAATGAATCAGTGAGTGTGAGGATAGTTCCTTTTACTGTGTCAACCTCATTAAAAAATGAATCAGTTAGTCGAGAGCATAGTTCCTTTTCTTGTGTCAAGATCGTTAAAAAAATGAAACAAGCTTCCAAGAGGAAAGTTCTTTTCCTGTGTCAACCTCGTTAAAAAATGAATCAGGTATGAGGACAATTCTTTTCCTGTGTCAACCTCATTAAAAAATGAATCAGTAGGTAGATTGTAGAGATTAGATTAATAGATTAGAAATAAGTAGTTTCTGAGGATGGTTCCTGTTACTGAGTCAACCTCGTAAAAAAATGAATCAGGTATGAGGAAATCTCCTTTTACTGTGTCAACCTTGTTAAAAATGAATCAGTATATCAAGAGGAAAGTTCCTTTTACTGTGTCAACCTCGTTAAAAAATGAAACATGTTTCCATAAGCACAGTTCTTTTCCTGTGTCAAGCTCGTTAAAAAATGAAACAAATCCTCCCCTAATTGAGTCGAGTCTTTGACTAGATCTCGTAAATGTTAAGTCATATATTTAGGTTAGTTATTTCATTTTTTTGCATAATTTTCTTACAGTTTTAGGTCGGGTATTTCATATGATCTCGTAAATGAACCTTCATTCCATCCAGCTATTAATTACCAGCAATGTACTTAGTTGAATGAAATGAAGCTGGGGGGGCATGCGCTCTAGCAGTTATGCTTAGGGGGCATCAAGCACAGTTTTATCTCTGTTTCAAGCTTGTGTAAAAATGAAACCACTCTGAAGCATAGTTTTTCGCTGTTTCAAGATTTTGTAAAAATGAAACCTATCTTGAGTCAATTTCGGTTATTTTCAAGACTTGTTAAACTCATGAAAATCCCGAGATTATTTTGCTATCTTTCATTCTCGTAAAACACATGAAAATGCCGAGTTATTTCCCTCTTTTCCTACTCGTAAATTAAATTGAAATTCGACCACAGGAGTACATTTTTATCCCTTTTTCAAACTCGTTAAAACTTACGAAAAAGAGAAAACCATGAGTACATTTTTATCCCTTTTTTCGAACTCGTTAAAACTTACGAAAAAGCGAAATTTTGAGTTCTCTTTTAAGCCCTTTTCAGACTCTTTAAAAATGAAAATATTGCAGAGTACTTGACTATTCGAACTCGTTAAAGTAAATGAATGATCGTCCCTTCAGTATAATTTTACCCCTTTTACGAACTGAAATGGACTATTTATGAAAAAGGTATACGTTTACTAATTACAGTCAATAGAGTTCTCTCCTGCATTATTTTATCCTTTTTCGGGTTCGAGAGACTAAATTTACGAAAAAGTACACCCATGGAGTTTTCTTAAGTTTTTTCTTCTGACTCCCTAAAATTGAAAAACACCGAGTTTCTCCTATACTGGACTCATTAAAATTTAACAGTAAATGACCTGTTCAATTTTAAAACAGGAATGAACCACTCCTTCTTAGGGTTCGAATCTGAAACTAAGTTGGACTCATCTGAAGGATGAGCTTATAAACAAGCAAATGTTATCCTCCTCAAGCTTGTCAAAAATAAAGAGGTACTTGCCAGAAATGGTGGGGGAAAAGAGAGAAAAACGAACCTGTTTGTTACATTTTTATTTTCGGAAAACCGTTAACCACTCTTGAACACGACACTTTTGTTCACCTGGGTTGGGAAAATCCTTTGCCTAATAGTTAATCAAACGATATTGAAAGTATTCAGCCGGTTTCTGGGTATTAGCTTTGGGTTAATTGTCACCAAGCCATCTGCAGTGTTGTTATGTGTTCAAGAAGACAGTTCAAACAAACCATTCATCTGCAAAATATTTGTCTTCCATTTTGACTATCCCTGAGTCAGTCCTTGCCAATATATTTCTTCAAAACTTGATCTATGATTTCGTGTTGTAGGCTTACCTATGATAGATCACTTTCTATCAAACACAACTCATTATCTATGAAGTTGATCTAGAAATCGTTAGTATCTTGAAATTTGCATGCCTCAATGGCAGGTTTCTCGCCTTCGATGACAAGTTGCATCATTGACCTTCAATCGAATTATTTTTTGACATGTTCGACTTCAGCTCATTTATTCACATTTCATGGATTGTACTGAGTAATTTGAGAGCCATTGACATTACTGGTGGTTACTCTCACACTTGTTAATAGTTTACATTATTTACTGGTAATCAAGTGGTTTCTACCATGTTCGACTTTGACACATTTATTCACATGGATAGAATCGTACTGGTTCGAGAAACAGAAATCAAGACCTTGGATCTAGTTTCTACCATCAAGGCTGCGAGGAATTTTGTTATTCATTTATATAGTGGACTATTCATAAATAGATGGCTGCGTCCATACTGTGTCTACACATGTCTATATTGTTGATGTATTGAAAATCATTCCTGTATCAGAACAATTTAAATCAGTTTTCTAGTTAGTTTTGATCTAAGTATGGGAATTCCTACCTCAGTGATGATATGTTTACATATATATGTTTTGCATTGAATGTTTTTACAGGTTCCGATTGGGGTGTCCACAGGATGATCCTTGAAATGATAAAATACTTCACTCTTCATATATGACAGACTTCATCTTCATCTATTCCAGACTTCACACTTTAGGGGGAAATATGTTGCACTAAAAATTGTCACCTTGACATTCTAATGACTGTATGAGCTCATTGTCACTGATACTTACCTCCTCTACAAGTCTTACAACCTTTAATCCTCATGTCCAGCCCTAAAAACAAGAGAAAAACCCTAAGAAACTCCAAAATAATGTGAATCTTACCTGCGTTCCTTGCTAGGGTACGCAGGTAATGTGAAGCTTACTTGCATTCCAGAACACAGTTTCTCTGTGTAATTCCTGCGTACCCCTGTCAAAGTCAAAAGGGTGAGAAAGTAAAGTGAAAAAGCTGATTTTTGGTCAATTCTAGAAGCTTCTGGATGAGATTTTTTGGGGGTGAATACGCTCTTGTAAGGTTCATGCATCCCACACCTTAAGGAGCTAACCCCTTGATGTGAGGAGCCTATCCCTTTGAAGAAAGATTCTGTCCCTTCATAGGTGGAACCCTAACCTCCTCATCTGCACTATAAAAAGAGGCATTGGGTAGCCTCAAGAAGAGTTCAAGCTTTAGTGTGTGATTGAGGTGAAGTGCTGTTAAGATTTAGAATCCTTTTTGTTGAGATTTTGTGAGGAGAGATCACATACCTCTATGTGCTCCTGGAGGAAGAGTGCAAGGCTTATCAAAGTAGAGGAAACTCCTGCTTTGGACCCCGGGATGGCCTGTTCAACATCAAGGCTAAGGTTGTAAGGTTCTTCTATTATTTCAAAGTTAATACAATCAAGTTTGTTTTTCTCAATAAATTGTCGTTCGATTGTTTATTTCAATAAGCTGTCGTTTGATCATTTATTTCATAGATTCCTTGATCACTATGATAGGTATGTTTTATAATTATTTTTTATACAGGTTTTATTTAATATTTTCTTGTTTGTGATTGTAGGTCTTTGAAGATGACACTTTCAAGCGACTAAAAAGACGACACTTTCAAGCGACGGAAGAACTATTGTTGCGACCGAAGAACTACTGATGAGATGGAAGAACTACGATTGCAAATAAGTGTTTGGATCTAAGGTAGGATCGACACCTTTATAGCATTTACTTGTAAAACGAATATATTTATAGAAAGATAAACTTAGTTGTTCGTTTGTTGCTAGATTGTCTTCTGACACTAGGGAGATCGATCTTGTCCGCAAGATCGTTTTATCGAGTCAACAGGGGAAGGAGTTCCCCATTCTTTTTGCATTGCATGCTTCCATGGGAGCATGGGATTTTTTATGGCCACCATGATAAATCACTTGTCTCTTTGTAATGTGAACCATATGTTGGTTGGTGACATGCCTCTCACATGTATTGGGGAAGAGATCTTTTATGGATTGCCAAGTTGGGAGGTGATCCACTTCATTTTGATGATAGCATGGGGATGGGAGTATTTCATGGATAATGAAAGCCCCATGATAGACATCACTTCTATCTTGAGGAGGCCATGGATCAACAAGAAGGTTTCCACAACAACCTTCCATTTCTTCATGATGAGAGCCTTTGAGTTTATTCATCAAGGGAAAACTTGTATCTTAAGGAAGGACCATTGGGAAGACAAAGATATTGCAGAAAATTAAGATCAATGGAGGAGACTATTTGATGAGGAGGCCATAAGAGAAGAAGGAGGAGTTTTGCAGTACCCTTGCAGTTGCTTGATGACAAGCAACATTTGGGAGGGGGACACTGTAATGTTCCTAAATTAGCTTCAGCTAATTTCGAACATTAATTTTTCCTTATTTATTTTGTATTTCATGATTAATGAATAAATTGTAAGGGAGGATGTATAATCCTCTTGCAAATCAAGAATAAATCAGTGCCTATGTGAAAAGAGACATATTTAGGCCATTGGAATAAAATCTTGCAAGTGTGAAAGGGCCAAGACCACCAAAGGAGATCCTATTTGACCAAGTCAACAGTGCTGTCTAGGTTCATTGAACCTCCTTGATGGAATGCGCTATTCTGAAGGGGTTTCCAAGTGTGAAAGGAACCAAAAGATGAAAGTGGTTTAGGTTTTGTCAAGAGACTCAAATTTTATAAAAGAAGGATGAAGGCTCATGAGGAGGTTGTTGATCATATTTCATTTTCTGAGCTTGCTAAGGCAACTACATTTCTCTTTGCTGTTTAGCAAGAGAAAGAGAGGATCTCATGTTTAGGAATCCTCTATCCTTCTTTGAGTAGCTCTTGGAGGGAAGTGTGCTAGATTGAACCACTATCAGGTTGGAGGCCAAGCTATGCTTGCATTGACAGCGTTGGCTCACTGAGGGTTTTGCTACTGTTGTAAGTGTAGTAAGTGGGGAAACTAGATCTGCAAGATCTAGTTGCTTAAGAGGATATTTCTCTCAGGGAGGGTGTCTTGTGACCACCCGAAAGAGGAAATCACTCTCATTTTGATTTTATATTTGTATATTTTATCTGTTGTACTATTCTGCTCAAGATACTGCGCAGTCTCCTTGGATAACTGCGTTATTTATTATGTACTGCTTCACTATTGTCTAGATCTTCCATTGTACTTGTTTATGGTGATTGAGGGTTACCTCTCACCTTAAAGATTTATGAAGTAGCTTGTTGATATCTCATTTTTATATCTAATGTCTATTATGAATAAATTCATCTTCAGAAATTACTGAAGCTTTCTGCAGTTCTGTGTACAAAAAGTTAGATCTACACTTTCTAGTGCATTATTTTGTAGAAACCCCAAGGGGATCTTGATTGGAAGGCTGAGTAGTTTCCAGATCTGATATAGATCTGATTTTTCAGCCATGAATTTTTGGTAGATATTTAATCTAATATTATACTACTGAAGCACACTTAGAGGTACGTTGTCTATTCATTTATGCACTTTTTACATACATTACAGCTCCTAGTTTTGAAGATTTCTTGCTTATTTCTTCATATAATTCACTATATTTCTTGAGAATATCCATTGAAAGTATGATTTTCTGCTGCTATACTGTAATACATGACTGAAGGCTGATTTCTAGTGACTCTCTGCTGAAACTTCACAATTCTGAAGTGGGTTTCTCTTCATTCCATCAGCTCTTCTCCTTAGCTGATTTTTAACTAGTCAGCTTCATGGGAGATCTGTTTAAGGCCCTTAATCCCATTTTTTTTCCTAAAATTTAGCATGGAGGTACCATATAGCTTATAATATGGAACCCAGCCCTTGGAAGCATTATTCTTGCACCATTTTTCTTATATAGCGTTACCCTTGAGCCTCTTGCAGTTTTTCCTAGAAGTGGAACTTCCCTCTTCTTACTTGTTTGGTTTTTGCTTCTCTTTGGATCCACTCCTTGGATCTGTAGATCTAAGGTTACCAAGGGTAGAAAATTCCAAGAGGAGTGTGTCATTTCCACACTTGCTGTGTTTCATCAGTATTCTATAGACAGAGTCTGGAACGGGCCAGGAAGCCTCTGGTTTTCACCCTCTCCTTAGAGGTGATATAACCAGTAAATGCCCTACCAGTCTATCTATGGTTTAGAAGTTGTTGGTGTGTTTTCCATACTGCTGTGATCCCATAGTGGAATATCTCAAGATATTCCCTACTGTGCCTATTTTTTCCCATTTGGAATATTACAAATTAGTCCTAAAACCTTGATTCTCTTTGAACTTAAGCATGTTGTCTCTCCTTTGCTGTGAATGTCTTTTAGTGAGGAGTTGGCCTCTCACCTTACCTCCTTTATGCTGATAGCCATCTCAATCATTCCTATAGAATTTTTTTAAGATGGGCAGCTGTCCTTTTGCAATATTTGTGCTTTGACCAAGGAGATCTTCCTTGAAGGACTTTTTATCAAACTTGGACAAACAGTTGCTTACCTCCCTTTCCATTTGGGTCACCTTCTTGGCACATGAAAAACACTGATTAAGAGCATCCAAAATAACCCTACAACTTATGAAACCCTAGTGACCTAGTGGGAGGCTCTTTTAACTTGGTCTTTGGCTGAAATATTGACTTGGGGTTGGTAGCTGTAAAACAGAGCTTTTGAAAAACTAATGCATTGCAGACCCAAAAATACTGATCTTGATTTATCTAAAGAGCCTAGAGAGGTAAATTGAGACTACTAATTCTTGAGGCATCTGGTAAACATGGGAAAAAGTAGGTTGTTTGGTGATCATATATGGCAAATGGAGGGGTCAGGAAAGGCCAAACTAAGTGCTAAGGTCAAAGGTGGAAAAACATAGTGAAGATGAGTGGCATGAGCCCATGATGGGTCTTCTAGGAGTGGTAGGCTAACCAGGGCATGGTGGAGTAGTAAAACAGTGAAAAATTTATCCTAAGGATAATGAAGGCAGTGAGATTTCTAAAACTCACAATATTCATGAATCTTGTTTTTAGAAATCTAGTACTAACATTTAGTCATCTTCAGATAGTAAAAACTATTGATGACTAACAACACTCAAGGAATTCCATGTTTATATTTTTCACTCACATATTTTGGCATATATTCCAAACGCAAATGTTAAAGAAGTACTCATGCAAACAGATCCAAAGGGAAGGAGAGGTAGATGGATAGAATCCCTATTAGAGTATGACCTTGAGATCAAGCCGACCTATCTGATCAAAGGGCAAGGCTTAGCCAAGCTCATGGCTGAGTCAAATCAACATGCTCTTGACATCAATATTATATAAACATTGTCCGATGAGGAATGAGGTGTAAGTATTACTCAGGTATCAGATCTCTTTTCATCATCTCCATGATATGCTGATATCATTTATGTTCTACAACATTTGAAACCTCCTCCAACCATGTCAAAGAGTAAGAGCAGGTCCTTCAAAATTAAGGCTTAAAAATATTGCATGCTAGATAGTGCACTCTACTAGAAGGATCCTGGAGGTGTGTTACTCAATTGATTGGTTGAGGATGAATCCAAAGAAGTGATGAAGATTTCCACAAAAGAGATTGTGGAGGTCACTTATATTGGAAGACTACGAAAAAAAAGTGTTGAGAGTGGGTTACTATTGGCTGACATTGTTTGCATATTTGTACAAGATGGACATGATCTGCCATGGATGCCAAATTTTCCAAGGTAAACATAATCTTCTTCCTTTACCATTACAACCCATTTCAGTTGAAGATCCTTTCCTACAGTGGGGCTTATATTTTATTAGTGAGATACATCCAACCTCATCCTTTCAACACATATGGATACTTATCGTCAAAGAGTACTTCAAAAATTGGATCAAAGCGATCCCAACCAGGGAAGCTACAGACTCTGTTATAATTCAGTTTTTTGAATCTAACATGTTGTCTCGGTTTGGTTGTCCTAGAAAGATCATCACGGATAATGTCGCAACCTTCAAATCAAAGAAGATGACAAAATTCTATGATAGGTATAACATTAAGTTGGGTCATTCTACAACATGCTATCCATAGGGCAACAGATTGGCGGAGTCCTCCAATAATTCTTTGATCAACATAATAAAAAAGATGTTGGAGGCAAATAAGAAGAATTCACACAAGAAGCTAATTAATTCACTATGGGTAGATCGCGTAAGTAGCAATAAATCCATTGGCATGTATCCTTTTCATCTAGTTTACGATGTCGACACAATTTTCCCTTAAGTCATTGGTTGTCCCAGTCATGAAACTTTTACAAGTGGGAAGTGAAGAAAATGACATACAACGCTGGATAAACCAAATGATTCACCTACATAAAACAAGAGGAGATATGTTTCAGAGCACTTCCAAGCTCCATGATAAGATCAAGAAAATATATGACAGAAAAACCAAGCAATATGATTTCCAGATCGACGATGTAGTACTTCGCTAGGATGCCAGGAATGAAGACAAGGGTAATCATGGGAAGTTCAATAATTTATGGAAATGTCCTTTTAAGATTGCAGCTTCTTATGGACAAAATTAATATCTCATGGAAGAAATAGATGGGAAAGATTGCTTAGGCACTTGGTCTATAGTGTTCTTGACACCTCCAAGGAGTTGCCATCCCCAATAAGGCCGATGTTAGTGTCAGAATTTTCATTCTGCCATCAGTGATAAAAATCACTCTTTTCATATTCATTTTAGGAGTCCCACTTAAGAAATTTTTTATCATTCCATTAGGTAATGCAAAAAATTGATTCACTGATGGTAGCCCTAGTCATAAAACCTCACTCTCCCTCAAATTTTCACATTTTTTGACCCACCTTCATGTCTTGTTGAGCATAAAACAATCTTAAAATCTCATTTCACTATGTCACTATGTCAGTGAAAGTCAACCTGCATGGAGTGAGGTCATCCAAGGTCTCACTTGTTACACAGTATTTTGTCACCGTCCCTACAATCCCCATCCCAAATATTGGAGGACAATTTCAATGACTTCTATCTATTGCCATACCTTGCAAAAAGTGTCATTGCATCCCTTCGCATGTGAAGAAAATTTCCTGTGTTCACTATTCCTGGAGGAGGCTCTCAAAAACACATGATTTTTGGTCGGCGCTAATAGGAAGTTATGGCCTCGCTTACATAGTGAAATTAGCACTAGGCCTCATGCGCGACATTGGTGCTTTGTATCAGTGGACTGCCTATGCTGAGCTGTTTTTGGAATTTTTTTAAAAATAGAAACGAAGTTTCCATGCCCAACCATTTCGTGAGCAGAGTCATCATGGTTTGTTCAACTGAATAATGTTTAATTACTTCCTTTGGCTTCTTGTTTCCTACATTTGAGCAACTCCCCAAAGGATAAGGCCTCCCTTCCACCTTATGAGGGATCCCAAACCACCTCCTCCTCTCCTATAAATACATCCTTCTCACATAGTTTCAACTAGCTGAACGATATTTACTATAGTTGTGAGAATAAAGCAGAGAGGAATCCATTTTTGAGAGAGATTTTAGGCCCATTGCCTCACCAAGTCTAATTCTCGATGAATGCTCGAGACACATTTTACTGGACCCATCGAAGGAGGCTGCAACATCAAGGCTTTTTGGTTGTAAACTTCTTCTCTCTATCTTTAATACAAGACTAGTTTTTTGGTTCCAATTTTGTGTTTGATAATATGCAAAGTGTTTTTATTCTCCTTGACCAATCAAATAGCTATGATTTTTTTTTTTTTTGTATGTTATCACCGTTCACTTGATCCTTTTGCAGGTACACGGACATTTCCACTGAAATGCTATGATGTGTGAAGACAAAGATCAGCGGATCACTACCACAAACGAAAACAAAAGCGTTGGACCAAGGTAGGTCATCTATCCTAACTCGTTTTCATTTATTAGTCTAGCTTGTTCCCTTAATGTTGCTAGATGCACTCCAGGGCTAGAGGGATCACCTCTATCCACAGAGGGGACTTACCTGCACAAAAAATTGGCGACCATACTCAGGATCAGTGTGTTTTACGTCTCTCATTGTTCGTCTAGTGTTTTGCTTGTCGAGTTGACTTTGGTCGTTTCATCATTTTTCTGCTTTGTTTTTCCTGTTTGACTATTTTCAGCCATCCTGTTCAGTACCAGAGTGTCAGATATGACCTCTGCTCAGTGGTTATTTATTTCTTCCCATGGTTTTATAGCTCGGCGCTGCTATTTCTTGAAAAGTCGCGCCGATTGGTGCTTGTTTCTTTTGTCACAGGTGCACCAACCTCTGTTTAGCGCGGATTACAACTAAACAAATGCGTTGAATTATGTAGGTTAAAATTTCAGCCTTTTGTCTTGAGTTTTGTCAGTTTCTCTTTCCTTTGGGTTGCATTTTTATCTTTCAATTGGTCCACTAAGATTTTTTTAACTCACTTGTCTCGTTCTTCTTAGCTATTTGTCCCTCATCTAATCAATGGAGTTAGTCATCCTAGGGTTTCTAGGTGTCTCATGTCGCTTGTTCATCTTTCTCCTCACTAAGCCTTTTGAGTTGAGTTTGATTCAGTTTTTTCTTTGTCGTTTCAGTTCGTTGACTGGTTGTTTTAGCTTTTCTTTCAGTTCTACGTGTCTTTGGTTTGTTGAATGATCGTCTTGGATTTCATTTACCTCTCAATTTTTCACCTTGAGGATAGATTACATTGCTCGCTGAACCAGTTCAGAAGCCTTTTTTTTCTTGAAGGAGTGCATCTCTGTTTTGGGTGTGTTTAATTCGTGTTAGATTGATCTATTTGTTTTAGATCATTCCTTTCTAATTTCTCAAAACTAGTGTCCATTTTTATTTTTAGTGTAATAGTGAATTTTGTCTCTCATTTATCTAAAAAGACAAAATTTTCATTCTTTCTTAGTATGAAAATGGAAAATGTTCTTTCGCATTAATAGCTTTTAGTGAACAAAGAAAGATATTTTTTCACTTTTTTCTTTGGTTATCTTAGATGCATTAGGGAAAATTCTCTTGTATTTGATGGATTGCTACTTTGTTATAGACTACTATCCCTCTCTTATCTAGTATTCATTGAATTGGAATGATTTTCTTTTGCATATAGTTATGCATTAAGAATTCGAGATCACATTCGGTAAGGCCTTCAAATTGTGACATTAATTCAAGATCAAATTTAAAATGAATTCAGTCAACATAAGGAAGAATTGAAACCTAACGCACATATTTTAGAGGTCTAGGCTAGTGACGTGTTCTGGTGTCGTTAAACCTAGTAGCTGTCATTCGCCATCTAGCTTTAGAAAACGCTAGCACAGACTTGTGCTCCCCGTACCGTGGAGTATATAAAGGGAGACCATCATAGGTTTCAATCCTTTATCCATAGGAAGCCGAGTCTGACGCCTTGTAACTTTGATACACTGAACACAACATCCGGGGATATTGCCTACACGTACGTCAAGTCCTTGGTCATTTCTCTTTCATTTGATCACCAAGGTGTATATTGTAGTTCACGGAAACTTGGTACACCCTCTTGCTTATATTTCCTGAGTATTCATATTGGTATGTTCATGACTCTCTAAAATTGAAAATATCTTCGAGCAATTGTCCTTTCATGTTTGTTTCAACCTGAAAGTGACTAGAGTCACCTTTTTCCTATTTCTTGACTCTTAAAATATGAAACGGCAGAGTTTTGTTTCAATGCCATAAAATCATTTGCCTACGATCACATGCCCGTTAAATATATTTTCTTGGCTTGTTCTTGAGTAATTGCTTAGTATTTGATCTTGAAGCCTCGAATTGGTCATCTCGGTTCTATTTTGTTTTGAAATATAGTCACAGTGGTAGAAGCACCAGCTTCGTCATCCTCTTTATTACCTCCTAGTGGCGTTCCCTCTCCTTAAGTTTCTTCATAAGTATCTCAGCCCACTAGGTTTGTCGATTTCTGGCAGTCTATTCTTCCGAGTATCTTACCTCTCGCTACCCGATCTCCTCTTGAAGAGCCATTTGATATCAATTGGCAACCTCAGGACACTTGGTCTAGCTTTGGTAATGAGGAAGAATTCCCTCCTCTTAATTCAGAACCATATTTACTAGCCACTGCTTTACTTGCCACTGATTGTCGCCTTTTCGACAATCAAATGCCTTCATCCAACTTGAATTCTTTGAGTCCCGTTAGTACTGAAGATCTGTATGTTTCTACAGGAGATGATCAAATCCCTCACGAGAACTTTCCTTATGTCTCAGTGTTGAGATTCAACAAGATGATGAGCTTAGTGAAAAGAGTCGCCTTCACTAAGTGGGACCGTAGGCTATTTTTTGGCACAAGTCTATTTTTAGACATGATGATCATATTTCAGAAGTTGCAGGATGCTATTTATGGATGGTTGATCAAGTTGGAAAAATATATGAAATTATATTTTTAGAATATTGGGCAAAGTCTATTTATATATCGTCAATCTAAATATAGATGCATGTCGATTATTATTAGCTCTTAATAATAATCAGGCTCTAAACAACAACTTATTCTCATGGAGCACTTCAGTTCAGTGCACAGATGTGGCACAACAGATGATAGAAGGAATTATGCTATTCTTAAGGGTTTACTGGAGCTATTTCATGGAGGACTCAGTTAGAACTCAAGTGGCAGAGTTATGACACAGCTGGAAGAAGTAGTTATGGAGTTGTATTTAGTTTAACTCGGTTAGACTCAGTTGAGCTAGTTATATCTAGTCTAACTGATTGATACACTAGTGAGAGTGGAGTGAATTAATTAGTTAATTAATTCACAAATAATAACTCATTAATCAATTGAAAAATACAACAGTTAACTATAGTGCATGGCAGTTTCAGTGGAGACCAGTGGAGAGATAGGTGAAAGGGCAAGATAGACTATCTGTTGTGACTATAGTGATGCATTGATTGGATCACACACTCAGTGGAGATGCAAATGAGGATTGTGCAGTCAAGGATGGAGTAATTTGAATTCATTTAGAACTATTCTTCAGCAGAGATTGCGCAGTGGAGGCAAGATAGTAGGTGGCATAGATCGGTGCATGGATTTACAGGATTAGGCCTGATTAGTGTATGAAGATTGTACCGTACTAAGGGCTTGTGATAAGCTTTGTATGTTTGTATGAGATTTTCATATGATATCCATGTTACATAATATATATTTGGGGTTTTCAGTTTCAGGATTTCCCGGTTAAAAACTGTGTTATGTGCGATTGAATATTTTTTTTTATGCTTTACATGTGTGTGCAATTAAATTTTTCTGCAAAAGATTAACAAGTGGAATAGATTCAGTATCTTGCATAAAGTTAAATAGTGTGAGATTGGGTGGATCTTGGAAATATGCATGCTTACTGCATATAATTTCTACATGGTATCAGAGAATTGTTGATTGAAGATTGAAATTGTGAAGTGAGTTTGTGCTAGTGGACAATTCGAATTTGCTACAGAAGATTCTTGGTGCAGAAATCGAGCATACATTGTAATGTCTTTCAATGGGTTGAGATTGGAGTATGCCCTTGATGGGAGCTTGAATTACATAGCCTAGAAGGACAGGATGGAGGTAGTGCTGGAGGATAATGGGTTGAAGGAGTTCATCGATAGCGATGTTCCTAAGTCGGGATCTAGCGATGCTGCATTACTTGATGCATGGAAAAAGAAGACTGCAAAGATGAGGAGGATTCTATTGGAGGGTGTGAAGGACCATATTGTGTCCAGCCTTCACGGGAAATCCAATTCATTCTTAATGTGGAAAGCTTTGACAGACTTGTTCCAAAGCAAAAGTGACCAAAGGAAGTTGACGCTTAAAGACAAGTTCAGAAAAACAAAAATGGAGAAAGGCGACAGTATTCCAAATACCTCACGAAGTTTGTCCACTGCAAAGCTGGGAAGTGTGGGGGTTACTATTGATGAAGAAGACTTGGTGAGCTTGGCTCTCCTTGGGCTTCCGAAGAGTTGGCATAGCTACGAAGACTCTGTCAATGGACGGGAGAAACTACCAGGATGGGAGCGACTTTGGTCGGATCTTGTGCAAGAGGAGATAAGGTGGGGTACCAGGGATGGATCTTCATCGAAGAATGAAGATGAAGAGAATTTAACTTTGGCTAAAAAATAAATGAAAGGGAAGGGGAATAAAAATCCTTCAAAGTCCGGTGCTAAAGGCAAGAACCAAGACTTGTCCAAAGTGAAGTGTTTTCACTGTCACGAGCATGGACATTTTTCCACTAATTGTCCATAGAAGAAGAAGAATAATCAGGCTGCTAGATCTGCAGCTGGAGAGACCTTAGCCTCACAATTTGAGTAGGATTTTTCCTTGATCGCATGCCTAGTTTCAAGTTGCATGGGATCGGTGTGGTATCTTGACAGTGGTGCGTCTTTCCATATGATGGGAGACAAAGAATTGTTTAGTGACTTGGAGGAGAAGGACCTATAGATGCATATAGAGATGGGTGATGATTTTCGGTACAGTGTGACTAGCATTGGGACCATTACCTTTGAGAGGGAGTCTGGTAATCCATTCTTTTTGAATAATGTCATGCATATTCCAAGTTTGAAGAAGAACTTGGTCTCGATCGCAATGCTGGAAGACAAAGGTTATGATGTTGTTTTCAGTGAGGGAAAAGCCTTCCTTTGACATAAAACAATGGGTCAAGCCAAGAAGATAGGGTTCAAATTAATAATCTCTAAAAGCTAGAGGTAGATGGATGCGCTACAATGGTGGGCAAAGCAGAAGAAGTGGTGAGCCGAGATGAGGGCGAGTTATGGCACAGGAGATTGGGCCATCTTCACCATCGCGCTTTCAAAATTTTGCAACAAATTTCTACTGGACTTCCCAAGGGTACTCTTTCACAGTCAGATCAGTGCAAAGGATGTACAATGGGTAAGTTTGTGAAGACCACCTTTCATGAGAAGGAGAACTGTGCTTCGGTGATCCTGGAGAGAATTCACACATACGTGTGTGGACCATTCTCGGTTGCTTCAACAAAAAAACACAGGTATTATGTGATATTTTTTTATTATTATTCTCGTGGATGCTGGATCTTCTTCATGCAGAAGAAGAATGAAACATTCTCAAAGTTCTATGAGATCAAGGCATTGGTGGAGAAGGAGTCGGGGAAGCAGGTGAAAGCTCTACGGAGAGATAATGGTGGTGAATACATATCGGGCGAATTCAAAGACTTCTGTAGCAAAGAATGAATTCGAAGAGAACTCATAGCACCTCATAACCCACAACAGAATGGGGTCACGGAGAGAAAGAAAAGAACTATCATGGGTGTTGCACGAGCGATGCTGCATGACCAGGGCCTATCGATGCACTTGTGGGCGGAAGCATGCAACACTGCGGTTTATGTGAAAAACCGTTGTCCTCATAGAGTACTTGGCATGAGTACACCTGAAGAAGCTTTTACTGGTAAGAAGCTTGATATTTCTCATTTGAAGATTTTTGGCTCACCTGTTTACATTCATGTGATGAAGGACGTCAGGAAGAAGCTAGAGTCGACTACAGAAGTTGGGATATTTGTGGGGTACACAGAAACACCCCATAACTATCGTGTGTATTTTCTAGACAGTCAGATGACTGTTGTGCGACGGGATATTAAATTCAATGAGGTGAAAGCCATGAATTTGTCACTTGAGAGGGAGCTACACTTTCATGCGGAAGAGGAACTTATTGTTCCCAAAGATGAGAGTCTGGATATGGATCAGCCATAGGAGGAGATTCATGGAGTGGAGGAGTCCACTCATGTAGAACCAAACATCAGACAAGGCAGGAAGCGTACCAAAAAATCTGAGAGACTGAAGCTTGATGCGGCACAAAATGTAGGAGTCCCTACATCACAGCGTAGACAGAGACAGTCACCTGACCGATATACTAGATATATGGCTCTTATGAGCAAGTGTATTGTGGCAGAGCCATCTTCTTTTGAAGAAGCAGCGTAGGAGCCCACATGGTTAGATGCCATGGTGGAGAAGTATGACTCCATTGTCAGAAACAATTCTTGGGAGATTGTTCCAAGGCCGGTGGGAAAATCAGTTGTAGGATAAAGATGGATCTACAAGGTAAAGAAAGCTGTTGATGGGAGCATCGAGAAGTATAAGGAAAGATTTGTTGCCCGGGGCTTCTCACAGATTGAGGGGATTGACTATGAAGAAACCTTTGCACCTATCGCACGGTATTATTCCATACGGACCATCCTTGCTCTCTCAGCGCAGATGGGTTGGCACATTCATCAGATGGATGTGAAGATTGCATTCCTTAATGGGATCATCGAGGAAGAGGTGTACATTGATCAGCCTGAAGGATTTGAGATATTCAGCAGTGAGTTGCATGTGTGCAGGCTCAAAAGAGCGTTGTATGGGCTGAAACAAGCACCCTATGCTTGGTACACTCGAATCAACAGCTATTTCACTGGACTTGGCTTCATCAAGAGTGAAGCGGATGCAAACCTGTTCCAGATTGTGGTTGAGGGTAAGCTTTTAATCATTGTACTTTATGTTGATGATTTAATACTAACAGGTGATGAGCAGTTGATACACTCATGCAAGGCAGATCTTGCAAAGGAGTTTGAGATGAAGGATTTGGGCTTCCTTCATTATTTCCTTGCATTGGAAATATGGCAGTGGGAAGGTGAACTATTTGTGTCTGAAGGAAAGTATGCTCGGGAGATACTGGAGAAGTTTCACATGCAAGGCTGGAAGCCTATCAACACTCCTCTTCCAGGAAATTGGAAGAAAAAGGATGCAACATCGGCAGAGGTAGTGGTTGCCACTGTTTATCGACAGTTGGTGGGTTCACTCATGTATTTAGTCAATACAAGACCGGACATATGATATGTGGTGAACTAGCTTTCACAAGTGATGGTTAAGCCTACCAAGCTCTTTTGGAAGGCAGGCAAGCATGTTTTGAGATATCTCAGGGGCACATCTGAGTATGGTTTATGGTACAGAAAAACGGATGAGGTGAAGTTTCATGGCTTCACGGATGCAGATTGGGCAGGAAGCCCAAAAGAATGAAAAATCACTTCAGGAGGGATTTTCAGTATCGGATCTACAATAGTTTCTTGGTACAATAGGAAACAAATATCTGTGGCACTCAGTTCAGCGGAAGCAGAATACATGGTAGCAAGTTTAGCTGCATGTGAGGCTATATGGACGAGGAATATTCTGGTTGGTTTGTTCGGTTCACATTTAGATCCCATGGTGATTCCTTATGATAATCAGAGTTGCATTAAACTCTCGGTTAATCCTGTGTTTCATGATAAATCTAAACATATTGATATCCGATTTCATCATATCAGATATTGTGTGCGACAGAAGATCATGTTGCTTCATTACATTCCTACGGAGGATCAGGATGTAGATATTCTGACGAAGGCACTCACCAGGAGCAAATTCGAATACCATAGAGACACTGTCGGGGTGAAGGATAATCCCTATCTTGTTGAGAGGGAGTGTTGAGATTCAACAAGATGATGAGCTTAGTGAAAAGAGTCACCTTCACTAAGTGGGCTCGCAAGCTATTTTTGGCGCAAGTCTATTTTTAGACATGATGATCATATTTCAGAAGTTGCAGGATGCTATTTGTGGATGGTTGATCAAGTTGGAAAAATAGATGAAATTCTGTTTTTAGAATATTTGGCGAAGTCTATTTATAGATCATCAATCTAAATATAGATGCATGTCGATTATTATTAGCTCTTAATAATAATCAGAATCTAAACAACAACTTATTCTCTTGGAGCACTTCAGTTCAGTGCACAGATGTGGCACAATAGCTGACAGAAGGAATTACGCTCTTTCTAAGGGTTTACTGGAGCTATTGCATGGAGGACTCAATTAGAACTCAAGTGGCAGAGTTATGACACAATTGGAAGAAGTAGTTATGGAGTTGTATTTGGTATAACTCAGTTAGACTCAGTTGAGCTAGTTGTATCTAGTCTAACTGATTGATACACTAGTGAGAGTGGAGTGAGTTAATTAGTTAATTAATTCACAAATAATAACTCATTAATCAACTGAACAATACATCAGTTAACTACAGTGCATGGCAGTTTCAGTGGAGACCAGTGGAGAGATAGGTGAAAGGGAAAGATAGACTATCTGTTGTGACTATAGTGATGCATTGATTGCATCCAACACACAGTGGAGATGCCAATTAGGATTGCGCAGTCAATCCAAGAGTAATTCAAAATCATTCAAAGCTATTCTTCAGTAAATATTGCGCAGTGGAGGCAGGCTAGCAGGTGGCATAGATCGGTGCATGGATTTGCAAGATTAGGCTTGTATAGTGTATGACGATTGTACTGTACTGAGAGCTTGTGATAAGCTTTGTATGTTTGTATGAGATTGTCATATGATCTCCATGTTACATAATATATAGTTGGGGTTTTCAGCTTCAGGCTTTCCCGGTTAAAAACTGTGTTATGTGTGATTGAATATTTTTGTTTATGCTTCACATGTGTGTGCAATTAATTTTTCCGCAAAAGATTAACAAGTGGAATAGATTCAGTATCTTGCATAAAGTTAAATAGTGTGAGATCAGGTGGATCTTGGACATATGCATGCTTAGTGCATATAATTTCTATTCTCAGGTCAACCTTCCTCACAACCGGTATCTCTTCTGCGCGATTATCGTACATTGGGTCAAATCATTTCTGGTGTTGCATCGTTGTATCAGAACCTGATATGGTCCAATACAATGACTCCCTCGGGAATCTCGGCTGTCTCGGTATCGAGGGAATCACCCTCGACTCCCATGATGTCGACGATTGTAACCTTTGTTCCTGTTTGACCCACTATCTATTTGGCTGTTAGTATGAATCAGTCATCGTCAACATCTTCTGCTATTCGTAGGTCCATTTTTATTAATCTCATGATACCTGTTAGGTCCACTATGAGTGGATCACAACCTCACGTTGCAGGAACCCAACCATCTAGTAGTGCGCCTATGGCTTCTACTTCCATTCCTAGCAGTTTACATTAGATGAGTATCTGTTGGCCATTCAGTAGCAGAATTCCACCTCTCAGGGTTTTCAACAATAGAATTCTGCCTCTTAGGGTTCTCAGTAGCTGCAAAATTTTGGTAATCCTCTGCATCATTATGATTTTTTTTACGGTAATCCCATCTATTTGCCTTCGATTGATCCCAATCATACTATATACCAATCGGGATAGCCCTATGGTCCACAAGGACTACCCTTACAGGGTGTTGGCGAGAGAATAGGTCTCGCAGAGAAGACCCGGGTTCAAGTTAAGGGCCAAAAAGGTTTTCCGCCGTAGTCTAGCTTCACGGTGGCATTTTCACCCTACTCTGAAGAGCTAAGAGTCTCACCCGAGGTGTGTCGTGACCTTACTATGGTATGGAGTCGGTCGGTATCACCCCAACAACATTGATACAATTGAATCAAAGTTATGTTAAAAGTATAAACAACCGTAATACAACATTCCGTAACATATATCTCTCAGGAATGCATTTAGACTTGCAGTAAATAAAATTTTAAAAATTGCTTGCAAAACCATTCATTCAAAACCATAACAGATACCTGAAACAACACTTCTGATTATATTAAGCGTCGGCTATCAGTGACAAACTATTACAAGGCTCAAATACATGAGCATGAACATAGCAGAATACAAGAAGTCCTATTAGATAGAGAGAAATACAGAAACACAAAGCAATGGAGAACAGTACAACACAGACAGAGCTCTCCTGCGGTTCCCTGCTACCTATTCCCGTCTGCACCAACCTCCCTATCCACTGGTTGGCTGCCTAGTTGTTTTGCTGCTAGCGCGACTGACAGTTCCTCCTTTCTTCTTGCTCTACTGTCTTCTGTTTCTTTCTGTTAGTTGGGAGTTCTACTGCTCATTTCCTTCCGTGCTCTTCCACCATCTGTGCTTGCTCCCGAAATAGTCATGACACCTGTCCTTTACTCCTTCGCAACCTTGACATATTTCTTCTTACCGTGGTTGTGTTCTGCCACATACTAGCCGCAACTCAAAATCTGTTGAATTTCAAAACAAGGGCCCCAACAGGCCCCGACCACATCCTATTGACTCGCCCTGAGTCAATTGATCTGCACTGTCTCTACTTCCATGGGTCTGCTCGGCCCTGTGCCCTGCTCTACCTGCCTTCCTTTTCCCAGTTTTCCAAACAAGGGCCCCAACTCTGGGACCTTGGTTAGAGCTGATTCCTTGAGTTCTTGGAAGGTTGTCAAGCCCTGTTGCCATCCCTGCATTAGCTCCTCGGTCTCGGCTGTGATCTTTGTGACAACCTAATCCCCTACATTCGATGGCAAGGCACCAAACACGGTGTTGATCTGAGTGTTGGCCTCAGAGGCTAGTTTTTGCATTGTCTGTGCACTAATTTTTACAAGTTGTCGAAGCTCCCGGATGGCTTGTTTGGTCACCGTTGAGTTCTCCTCTATTTGTTGTATCTGGACTTCCAACACGTCTACCTGTGCATAGAGTTGGTCAAGTCCAGTCGGGTCCGTGGCTTCCTGGATTTCTCTTGATATCTGTTGTAGTTGTAACGAGACCGGTTGTGCCTTCAGAGTAAGGGCTGTCAAGCATTCTTGTAGACCCTTTAGTAGGTCGAATGCTTCTTTTGCTGCAGTACTCAGAACTTCCTGCACTTGGCCCTGTATTTCTGAAATCTGTGCCGAGTACACAACCACTGGGTCGAGTAACACGAGTCATGCTGCCAATGCTGCCTTGAGTTCTACACTTTCCTACTGGAGATTTGAATAAGCTACCTTGAGGTAGACCACCTACCCGACTACATCAGTTTCCTGCATCTCTTCTGGTATTTGGCTACTGCTGGCTGTTACTGTAGGCCAAACGTCCCTGAATACTCTGGTTACTATCTCCAGTTGTTCCTATAACTTCCCCTTTTCCATCTTCAACTGTTCATGCTCTTCAGTAAGCGTGCTTATCTGTTGTTGTTGTTGCTCGCATTTTTGCTAGAGCTCCGAGTGGAGTCTCTTGGCTTGTTGGGCTGCTCTCTGAATGAAATGGTACAGTTGGGTTGTCCCTCAGGTTTCCATGCTTTCGGTACCGAAGGTACCCTGATCTGGCATTCGTGCATGGAGTGGCTGTCTGCTGGTGACAGATCTCGCTGACTGGTCCTGAGGTGATTGTGGCAGTGTTTGGTGCTTTAACTGGTTGCTGAAGTCCACCATCTGTAGATCTTGTTGCCCTTGTTGACCTGCTAGGGCAACTGGGTGGAGCGGAGTCTGCTGTGACCCAGTTGTTTCTTCCATTGACTGCTCTATCTGATTAATGAGGTTGGTAAATTAGTTTGCAGGATCATTGTTGGGTTAACTGAGGGTACCACTTCTATACCTGAGTTAACCTCCATCTTGTGGTCCTCGTTGTTTATTCTTCTAACGATTGGATCAAACATGGTGGCTGATGAAGTGGATGGTGCAGAGTTGTGGGGTTCCCGGGAGATGGATGAGGTGGTGGGTGTGAGGTGGCGATGTGCGGATGTTTAAGAAATAAAGGGGGGATATGGGGTTATGGGGTGGTAATACTCTGGCCTCTTCGGGCACAACTGTCAGCTCTTCTCGGATTGGTACCCCTACACTCAACTTTCAAGGTGGATCCTCCCTTGTGAGGTCAACCACCGGGCTAGATTTTGCAACCTTGGCCCTTTTTGCCTTCGGTGTTGCTACTGGTTTCAAAGCTTTACTCTTTCCAACCAGCGTTGTAGTCACCGGGGGAGGGGAATTTAGAAAAATAGTGGGTATTGGCGCAAATACAGAGGCCGTGCTGGAAGATGGATTAGACTGGGGTGCCTGAAATTCTGAAAAAGTTGGAAATGGAGTGGCATCACTTGCTAGTACTTGAACTACTCTATTAAAGATTTTTACCTTGGTGTTCAGCTATTGAATAATCGTGAAGAGCTATAGGTTTGAAATCCTGGTCGCTGCTTCCTCCGAAGTTTCTCCGGGTAGCAGGTTTGGCAACATTCTGTCAAAGAAATACGTGTAGACTCCATCCCTGACCTCCATCGCTACTCCTGGCCATGAACAGACCTCCGTGTGGAAGGCTGCTTCATCAATCTGGAACTTCAAAGGCCTCATATGAAACGTTGTTTCCGGTACACATGTAGGCCTGAGAAAAGTCTGCTTATGGGTGATTCCGAACCATACCTGCTTGCTATATACATCTAGTAGGTTTCTTGGAATTATTTTTTGACTCATCACGACGTCAAGCATCTGGCCATACCAGACTCTGAAAGCTTTTGCATTCACTTCCTTTGTTCTTGGGTCTCCAGACACTTTCCACGGCACAAACTTCATTGCCACAGGTTGGTTTTATGCTATCTTTACTGGTATCCTGATGTTTGGGAAGGTCCATTTACACATGGCCAATGCCATAGATAAACCCGGTGGCTCTCTTGTAATTGTCCTCGCAAGCTTCGAACAATTATTTTAGCAGGAAAGAGTGCCAATTCAGTCTTGTCCCTTAGACACAATGCTTTGTAATTGAAACTGCATCCAGGGTGCACTCTCCTTTGGTATAGTGTCTCATTGTTTTGCTAGAAATTAGGTAGCAAGCGAACTTGACCTTCGGTCTGTTGATCAATTCGATCTTTGCTCCTTTCCCTCCTCTTTGAGTTCCATACTTGACGTAGTAGTCTATGTCTCCAGACTTCTTCGCCCTCTTAGATACATTTTGGAACACTGATGATACGTCCCTTCCCTCCTGCGGATGTCTTCTACATGAATTGGGATTTCCTTTCCCAACCATAGAGAACCATTCTGGATCCTACTTAATAGAAATTTCGTGCATTGCATTGCAGTGCCTGTAATCCCGAACACTAGTAAATTCCTCAAGTTCAGTATCATGGACTGTTGGATGCCCCTGAACTCTGGCAGAACTCTTGCTGCTGCCCGCCATGCTTCTGTTGCATAATTCTCTATGTGCACCTACCTTTTCAGTGCAGGAAACTCAAAAAAATCCATAAGGTCTGTGTCGATCAGGGTCGCACTATTGTATTTTCCCAGAAGGGACTCCATCTTTTGAATTCTGTTGTCAATATCCTACTCCAAAACCGCTGGGCTTAATCTGGTCATCCTGGCTCGTCGCTGGTATACCTGTAGAACAATTCTCTCTCTCTTCTCTTGAATTCCTTCTTCCGAACGACTTTTCTGTTATGGTTCTGGTTTGGCTTCCCTTGCTCTTTTGGATGTTTCTGATTCTAACTCGGATTTTTCTGACATTCTCGCACTTCTCTGCATGCAGGTTATGTAAGTAACCGACACGGGTGAGGTTGATGAGACCCCATAACTAATTAAATTTTTCCCTGGCTTCTCCCGTGGCTACAATCGTGCGATTAGTTAACTGCTGAGGTGGGCTTTAACATTGCTGACTGTGGTTTTGGGATTTGGGAAGATGCAATGGCTGGTGGTTATGTCTAGTTATGGAAAATTTATTACGGTATGGGTGATGCTAATTATGGAAATTATTTCCAAATCTTGGTAATCCTATGGACTAACACTGGTACTACGTGTAATGATGATAGGCTGATGTTTGGCATGCTTTTATATCTGGCGTGGCTGACATGCTGGACACTACCCCTCCCTGACCACTATTGGTTGCGTTGCGGTCTCTGTAACACAACGGTAATTTCTTTTATTATGTGGAATCCTATCTATGCTCATCTTGGGTGCGAGAGAGTAATTGACTCTATTCTAACCTACTGACTCCTCTCGGTTGTGAGAGTTATTGGAAATGAAATGGTTAACTTACTCATGGTAGGTCTTCAGGCATGCGTTGTTGACCCATCCCTGTAGAACTTGGCCGTTTAGTTGTGCCAACCGAACTGCTCCTGAATCTTTGATTTCTATGACATGAAATGATCTTAGCCAATGCATCTGCAGTTTCCCTAGGAATTTTTGGTATTTTCTGTCATAGAGTAGAAATTTCTCCCCGACCTAAAAATTCTTGTGCTTAATATGCCAGTCGTGCCAAGCTTTATGTCTCTCCTTTTGTACCATCTGGTGAAATTCCACAAGAAATCATTCTTCTTCAAGTTCTTGCAGCTCCTGCAATCGCTCCTTTAGGGATTCTTATTCATATAACTGTAGTGTTGTTGCGATTACAAGGCTTGGTATGATGAATTCCGCTGGGACTACCGCTTCTCTTCTGTAAACTAGCTGGAATGGTGTTTGGTTGTTTAGTCGTTTTACCGTTGTTTGGTATGCCCACAGTGTTGTTGTTATCCGTTCATCCTATTCATCGTGCTATGCATTGCATATCTTCGTCATGCCTTTCTCTAGTATCTTGTTGAATGCTTCCACTGTACCATTCGCTTGCGGATGATATGGACTGATTTTATGGTATTGTATCATGAAGCTCTCCAGGAGGGAATTAATGGTGTCATTGATGAAGTGGGTACTCTAGTCGCTGGTCAAGATTTTTGGACACCCAAATCGGCTGATTATATTTTCAAATATGAACCTAGCAGCATTCTTTGCTATGCAGTTCCTCACTGGCGCTGCTTCTGCCTAGCGTGTCAGGTAGTCGGTCATTGTTATTATGTACCTTGCCTTTGAGTACCTTGCAGCTGGTGTAATTGGTCCTACAAAATCGATGGCCCACTTTTCGAATGGATGCAGTACTTTTATCGGATGAAGCGTTAGCTCCTATCTGTGAGATGGTTGTCCTATCCACTGATAAATGTCACATTTCTGAACAAATGCTTTATTGTCCTTATGTAGTGTTGGCCACCATAAGCCAGCTTGTAGTAAATTTGTGCCATCAGTTTCACTCCCATGTGCCCTCCCGCAACACCACTGTGGCTTTCCCATAGTACAATTTCTCTTTCGTGGTCTAGGACACATCTTCAAAGAATGTGGTCTAGTCCCATCTTGTATAGATGACCCGCTATTAGCTGATACTCTGCAGCTCGAACTACCAGGTGCCTTTTCTGTGTTGAAGTATACTCTTGCAAACACTGCCCTGTCGTGAGGTAGGTTGCTATCTCGTTCAGGTAGTCTGGGATGGCTTCTACTCTGAAAAGATCAGCATCAGGTAACTGATCATCAAGAGATCCTCCATTTTCTCCATTCTCTAGTTGGGATAGGTGGTCAGGTCCTATGTTCAGTCTTCCAGGCTTTACAATTACCTCGAAGGTGAAATCCTGAAATAGTAGGAGCCATCTGCAGATTCTCCCTTCTAATATCGGCTTGTTTACTAAGTATTTCAACGCTGAGTGATTTGTGAAAAATTTTAACTTACCTCCCAACAGGTAGTGGTGGAATTTCTGAAGAGAGTACACCATTTCCAATGCCTCCCGCTCTGTTGTTGTGTAGTTCCGTTCTGCTGTGGACAACTTGCGACTGGAAAAATATATCGGATGATCGACTGAAGTGTCTCCAGGTTGAGCCAAGACCGCTCCGAGTGCAATGATGGAAGCATCAATGTGTACATGAAACTGTTTGTCCCAGTCTGGGTGGACTAGTATTGGCGCACTCGTAAACTTTTCCTTTAGGGTATCCAGGGCTGTTCTATAGCTGTTCGTCCACTGGAACTGTTCCAATTTCTTCAATAGATTTGCTAATGGCGCTTCTATCTTAGCATAGTTGCAAATGAAACACCGGTAGTAACCTGTGTGGCCTAGCAGTGATCTTATCTGTTTTACCATTTCCGGTGCCTCCATACTAAAAATCACTGCTACTTTGGTTGGGTCTACGCAGACACCTTGGTTACATACCACGTGTCCTAGGAGTGTTCCAAACGGTACGGAAAATATACACTTCTTCAAGTTCAACGAGATCTACAATTGTCGACATCTATCAAACATTACTCTCAACAGGCTAGCATGATCCTTTAGTATGCTATAAACAATCTAGTTGTCCATGTAGACTTCTAAGAACTTTTGGATGTATTCCCAGAATGTGGCTATCACAATGCGAGAGAAGACTGCTAGTGCATTCTTCAATCTGAATGGCATCAAATTGTATGCGAAAAAGCCCCATTCGGTGGTGAATGTTGTCTTTTTCTTGTCTTCCTCCGCTATTATTACCTGATGGTATCCTGAGAACCCATCGATGAATGAGTATTCTTCGTTCCTCGCAACGTTGTCTAGGACTTCGTCACTAAATGGAGTAGGAAACAGATCATGGATACAAGCATTGTTTAAGCTTTTGTAATCTACATAGACTCGTATCTCAGATTTCTCCTTCTTGTTCTATATAACTATGGGACTTACCCATTTTGCTTCTTCTACTGGGAATATTAATCCTACTTTTAACATTTTGTCGATCTCTGCTTTCACCTTTTCCTTTACTCTTGGGTTCAGATGATATGGCCTATGTTTCACAAGACTTGCATCGGGCTTTAGTATTATCCGCATTTCCCCCATATCCCCTTTTATGCCCTTTAGATTTGCTACTAATGAAGGAAACAAGTCCTCATATTCCTTGAGCAGACTGAATATTTCCTTAGTTGTTTGTTCATCCCAGTAGTCTCCAATTGTCGCCAGTTTAGGCTTGTATTCTGTTCCAATATTTTCTTTCTTGGTTCTTAGAGGTAGAAGATGGATCCGTTCTGTTGTTGGTTCTTATTTTCTGTCCCTCTCCCCCTCTGTTTCTTTGAAATACAGGTGCCTGAGATCATCCAGATTGTCATCATCCATCTCACTATTAATTTTTTGACATGCCACCTTTTTTTGGATACCCTGCTACTGAAACGACTGCTCGTCCATCTGTTGAATATCTGTGAAGAATAGTACCTTATTGATAGCCTGCAAAGCTTGTGTAACCGGCTCTGTCTTTCCTTCAAACAAGAAACACTGTGTGAAGTTTTCAGCAAATTCTTGCCATTTGTTGGTCCCTCTTCTTTTTTCCTCTCTCAGGTACCAGGCCTTTGGAATTACGTCCAAAGAGTGGATAAACTATTGGACCTACAGTTCTTCCGGATATCCATCAGTTCTCCATTGTGATTCAAATTTATCCAGATGGTTTCTAGGGTCTGAGTCCCCTTGGTACTTGTCCTTACTCCTGGGTCCTTCTTTTTCCTTAAATTTGGCTTTTAGTGCTGCCGCAACTTCGTCCCATTGCATCAATGAGTTGCGATGATTACTCCACCATCTCGCAGATGTGGATTGTAATGCCATTTCCATTAATGGTACTCTATGACTCTCCGGTACCTTATTTTCTATCTTGGCTATGAAAAGGTTTATAGCCTTCATATCAGATAAGATTGGGTATTCCTGAATCTCGGCCCCGATCCAATTGACTCTTCCAATATTGGCGCACCTCCTTGTATTTGTTTCATACCCTCCTTGCTTCCAATCATCCCAAGCTATTTCTGATCCCAATTCTGAGCTTTGGATGCTTCTCCAGCTTACAAAGCCTTTTGTTGTTGGGTTAATGTAGTCTTCTCTTCTTCCCGCGGTCATTTGATAGAGATGGTCCAGAAGCTGAGCATCTTCTCTATTATCCACAGTCTCTGTATATCTTGGTCCTTGGTATGGGTCAAGTGGCTGAGTGAATCTGATCTCCCCATCCTCAAATATCATCAGCTCTTTCTTCAGATCTATTATTGCATAATTTTCAAAGGCCCAATCAATTCTTAATAGTGTAGGGTACGGATCTTTATCTCCCATGATGTCAATGACTTCAAAGTCCGTAAATGTCTTTAATCCTGCAATGTAAACTTCAACCTCCTCCAGTCTGCTGATGGGAACAATGCAATACTAGTTCGCCATCCGAAGTTGAAGAGTTGAATATGTCAATCTTTGCCTTCCTAATGCTTCCCAATTTTTTCTTGGCAGGATGTTGACATTAGATCCCAAATCAAGCATGATGTCTTTAATCTGGAAACCCGCAACTTGTGTGTTCACTCAGAATTCCTTTCCCATCCTTTGTTTATTTCTCTTTATTCTCTGTACATACTTCTTGTTTTCCTTTGCTGATTCTCTTTCTCCTGTGTTCTTCTTCAACACCCCTTCCAAGTTCTACTTTCGCTGTTCTAGCATTGGTGCGTTGTTAATAATTTTCAGGAATAGATGGAACCACTCCTGGATCAAAGCTTCAGAATTATTTTGGGTTTCATTGTCTTCCTGAATTTTCTGTAACTCAATTCCTTTTTTTCCCCCGAGTTGGGCAAACGTTTCTGCTGCTTCCTGAAAAAATTGTTTCTGTCGTTCTGGTTTGATTAGGAGCTTTGGTGATGTTGGTCTGATCAATTTTATTGGGTCCATAGTACGTGCATCTTCTCCCATTATTTTTGCTCCTCATGTTACTATGGCCACGTTTTTCATTTTCTAAGTTCCCATTAACCTGGGTTCTACATTTACTAAATTTCCCCCCCTCTTTCTAGCTCCTTCCTCCCATATTTTGATAAGATCTGGGTAATCTTCTGTTGCGTGTGTGTTAACTCAACACTGAGAACACCAGGGTCTTCTAGGGAGTGGAAATTCTCTAGCTACATTTTCTTCCTGGTCGCAGTTGTAGCATATTACTGGACCTCTACCTCCTTCTTGGCCTCCTCTCCTGCCTCCTCCTCTTCCTCGGGGAGCTTCGTTTACTCTGTATGAAGGTCCGTCTAGCTGCTCCACCTATGCATCTAGTGCTTGGCACTGCTCTGTGCCGTGTGTTTTTGAGGCATAGAACTCACAGTATATATTATTTGGAACATTGGAATATTTCTGTAAGATTGGACACAGGCGAGGTTGATGGCCCATATTCTTGCATATTTCACAATATTCATCGGTGGATGGACTTGGTTGTGTAGGGAACCTTGTGTATTTCTATTGCGATGGATATATCCCTTGGGTTTTTATTTGCACAACCCCTCCTAATGGTGGAGCCCCCTATGCCCCTACGGTCGATGTCCCCCCATTCTTCCCCCACAACCGGGGATATTCAGTTGCGACATGTCCTTCCATAAGACAATGCATGCACCATACATTCAGTCTTGTCGGTCTCATTGGTTGCATTTCCTTAATTTTTTCTATCAAACTGCCTATTTGATGCTGCAGACCCATTATAGAGGGGTCATGTACCACTGCTCCTCCCTTAAACTCTTGCGAGTAACCCGCCATAACTTCTATCTTCATTTCCTGAACTAGTGTGTCTCGCAACGTCTCGATCCTTTGTTGATTCAATGGAGTTCAGGTCAAAGGTAGTAGAGCTTTAATGAACCAATCCCTCTGATAGTTTGGATCAATTAGATAGCTGAGTTTCCCAATTGTGTCCTTGAATCTCTGCATCAAATCCCAAGAAGTCTCTCCTTCTCTCTGCTTGATTTCCCACATATCTAATAGGCCTTGTTGGCCTGTTTGGGGCAGTTTGAATTCCTTAATGAAATCCATTTTTACATCTGCCATCGTTGGGTTCGGGTGAGCTTCTGACCATTTCATAAACTAGTGTAGGGCTCTCTCCCTAAGGGTGGTCTAAAATTCTATCAACTTCCCAACATCTGGTGTCTATCGTGCACTCCATATGGCCTCGCAGAGGTACCAGTGTTGTTCGACGTCGTCATTACCCCTCCCAGAGAATTTTAGATACTAGGTAAGTGATCCCACCATGTTCACTTGACTAGGTGGTACTAAAATGAAGCCGTTGGATCCTGGTTGTGAGATTGTGCCACTAGTAATCCTACTACTAGTATGTGTTACTGTTGGAGACTGAATACTGTGTAACTTAATTAATTCACACAACTTAACAAAAATTTCACTTATGGGATTATATAGCACTAGGGGAAGGTTGGGACTAGAGCGAATTGAACTGTGGGGACTAGGAATACCTTGAGATATGGACACTAGCCTTTCTTGAAATAGTTGCTCCATTGTAACGTGCATCTCTACATTGGACACCTCCTCCGGGCGCGCATATGTACCTTCTCCATCAGACTTATTTCCTTTATCCATCTGAGCTAGACTCCTATACACATGTCGCACGTCTTTAACGACCCCTCCTATATCATGGGGACCCACCTGACCTTCCATTCCTTTTGTCATCTGAGGCACCTCCTCTTTGTTCTTTCGACTGCTTTCCTGTCGTTTCAACTCCTTCATCACCTTCTCTCGCCACCTTTCTGCAATCTACGCCCTCCGATGTGCTCGTCGCTCCCTGAGCCTATTGGCAGTCTTGACATCCATAGTCCTACTCCCCCTTTTCACTGTTCTTGTAGCACCTCTCCCTTAAACCCTTCCCCTGGCATCAGAGTTTTTACGCTTCCATCTTTGCTTTTTGGAACCCCATTAGTCCTTCATCTAACATCAATGCCTTAATCCACAATGGGATCTCCTTCAGCAGCTTCCCCCTTAACCTGGATCTGAATTTATCTTCTTCTCTTGAGAAATGCTGGTAGCACTTTGCTGCAAACTCCACTATATATCCATCAAAGGTAGATTCCACCAAAAAATCTACGGCTCGGGTTAAATCGGTGTTTAATCGATGAAGGGCCACCAGATCCTCGTGCGCCCACTTGCGATTGATCTTCCGCGACTTTTCCTTGACAGCCTTGGTCTGAAGCCTCTGCAACCAGTTATAGAGTTCTTCTGGGAACTTTCCCCAAAATATTTCGCAGGTATCACTAGCAGAGTTAGAGAATAGAACTGGGTTTTTAATCGTTTTCTCCTTCTGTCGTCTCAGCTCGGCTTGCTAAGCAATGAACTAATCCAGGTGGTTTTCCCACCAGCTTCATATTTCTCTTTCGAAGATATGAGATACCATGATCTAGCTCCCAAATGAAATTTCAGGTCCTGGAAACGGAACCATTTGTTGGCGAGAGAACAAGTCTAGCAGAGAAGACCCGGGTTCAGGTTAAGGGCCAACAAGGTTTTTCGTCATTGTCTAGCTTCACGCCAGCATTTTCACCTTGCTCCAAAGAGCTGAGAGTCTCACCCGAGGCATGTCGTGACCTTACTATGGTAGGGAGTCAATCGGTATCACCCCAACAACATTGATACGGTTGAATCAAAGTTATGTTAAAAGTCTAAACAACCGTAATACAACGTTACATAACATATATCTCTCAGGAATTCATTTAGACTTGCAGTAAATGAAATTTTAAAAATTTATTGCAAAACCATTCATTAAAAACCATAATAGATACCCGAAACAACACTTCTGATTATATTAAGCATCGGCTATCAGTGACAAACTATTACAAGGCTCAACTGTGTGAGCATGAACAGAGAAGAATACAAGAAGTCCTATTGGACAGAGAGAAATACAGAAACACATAGGAATGGAGAACAGTACAACATAGATAGAGCTCTCCTATGGCTCCCTGCTGCCTCTTCCCATCTACACCAACCTCCCTATCCACTGGTTGCTTGCCTATTTGTTTTGCTGTCAACGCGACTGACAGTTCCTCCTTTCTTCTCACTCGGATGTCTTATGTTTCTTTCTGTTAGTTGGGAGTTCTACTGCTCATTTCCTTCCACGCTCTTTTGACATTTTCGCTTGCTCCCGCAACAGCCGTGACACCTGTCCTTTACTCCTTCGCAACCTTGACATATTTCTGCCTACCATGGTTGCGTTTTGCCACGTACTAGCCGCAACTCAAAAGCTATTGAATTTCAAAACAAGGGCCCCAACACAGGAAAAACCTTTGGTCCAACAAGGACAACCCTACAGTCCTGTAGGTCAACCTCATGTTCAACAGGGTGCATCTTATGTTCCTGGGGGACAAATATATCCTCAACAGGGACAACCTTTTGTGCAACCGCACTAGCCTTACATTCAGCAAGGCCAAAATTTTGTACAAAAAGGACAACCCTACGGTCCTGTGCCCGGTCAACTTGGTCTTTAGGGTAAAACTGGTCTGTCCCAACCATTGGGCCAACTTCTTTTGCAAGGGCAACCCGATGGCTCTCAGCATCCAGGCCACCTACTCCATAGGGGCAGCCTGTCCAACCACAGTATTTGGGTCAACCTGCACCCCAGGGGCAACTCGTTTAGCCTCAAGGCATCACTCACATTCCCCAAGTTCAATCTTAGGTGGTATATAGTGTGCCCCAAGGCATTACTCACATTCCTCAAGGTCAATCCCAGATGGTATACAATGCGCCTCAGGGCACTGCGTACATTCCTCGAGTGTTTTATAATGCACCCCAAGGCACTACTTACATTCCATAAAAGAATCCATATGTTGCTCAGACGAGACCTAAGTGGTATGCTCAGAATCAATATCCTGGTCCTTAACCCATTTATGGTCAGAATTATAAGGCTTATAACCCCTATGGACAGAATCCTCTGGGAAAAAACATATGAGGGAAATTTTTCTCTCAACCTGGGTGGAATCCTAATACTGGTCTTTATCAACGACTTGCTATGCATTTCAATCCTAAATTACCTTTCCTTGATATGTTGGAACTTCCCAATGTGTCAAAATTGACAAACGATCCTATCCTTCAAATCCATATTGGCCTCCAATTTCGACTAAAATTCCTGGAAATTGTCCCAAATTTGAGGGCAAGTTCAGAGAAGACCCCCAAGTGCATGTTATGATGTACCATATTTTATGTTCCTCTAACTCTTGGGTTGATGATTCCATTTGACTCCTTCTTTTCCAACGGACTCTCTCTAGTTCTACTGCCAAGTGATACATTGAACTATCTCACAGCATCTTCCAAGATTTCAACTCTTTAGCCATGGAATTTCTCACGCACATTCAGTTATTAGTTCGGTATGAAACTAGGACACACCTCCTCACATCCTTGAAGCAAGATAAATCTACTCATATCTCTGATCATATTCATGAATGGAGGCATCGTCATCATTTGATTAAGTTTGAGATTCTTTATCAGCTTCTAAATGATTGGTTCACTACCTCCTTCGTTGCTCTGATTTCTAAGGAAATTTCTATGGGGGCATGTGTTACCGAGGAAAAAGACATCGCTCGTGCCCAGTACCTTGATCTCGTGTACTCTCAGTCCAACACATTGTACAAAATCTTGCCTGATGCTGCTCGAATTGGAACTTCCAAAGCACTGGCGATGCCATCTGTCGACAATATCATCGGTTCTGTGTCTCAGACTTCTTGGAGGTCTTCTCCAAATCTTGCAAAGAAAAAATCTACTCCTTCCAACGATACTTCTTCTCATCCACCTCTGAATTCTGGTAAAACCATGGAAGTGAATTCCATCCAGTCCAATCTAGTGGATAAAACTTCCAAAGGTAAAAACAAGGGTAAAGGTAAGGCCAAAGCTGATACCCCGAAACAAGATTCTTAGAAATCTTGTGCGGACAATGGTTCACAATGAAAACCGAAGTACCCTTGTTTGATTTGTGACGAAGATAATTTCACCAAGGACTATCCCCAACGAGCCGAAGTGAGTCAATTGTTCAAAGGCACCAAGGCACTTCGGATGTTCTTAAATAACCCTTCCCATCACAACAAACTCAGTTAGTGGAGCAACCTTAGTCCTCCACCCCATTTGGCTCTTAGGTTTTCATGATGAACGATCCTGCATCCATTTCTATCTTTACCCGATCGAAATATTATACCAAACTGTGTCAGGTAGTAGGGAAGGAGATCATTGATGGTCCTCCTCCCTCGCTTGCTTCTAGCCCTATTCAGATTGAAAGGCCCAGTACTGAGCCTATTGTACGACCACCTTCCAAAGGTGTGCTTCGTAAGTCTTCCTACAATCCTAATGCCTGTGATGCTCAACACTACAGTATTGTTTAGGATTTAGCTCAGGCGCCATCTGCTATGTCTACATCAAAAGTACTTCAGAGTTTTCCATCTCAACGGAAGGCTTTTTTATCTACCATCGGTGGGGTTGATCCCACTGATTCAAGCCTTATCAATTTTGATTTGGAAAATTTATTCCCATGTCTCCCTCACCAGCTTATGCTGATCATTCAAGTTATGATTAATGGAAAGAATATACATCGAGTGGTCGTGGATGAGGGTGCATCTACATGCATCATGTCATCTGCTTGCTAGAAATCCATTGTCTCTCCAGCCCTCACTTCATCTCCAAACGCTTTAGAAGCTTTTGATGGAAGGGTATCTCACCCTCTCGGTGTTCTCACTAGTTTACCTATTATGTTAGAAGTGAAAATAGTTAACGTTGAGGTTGAAGTCATTGATTCCAAGCTCAATTACAATCTTCTCCTCGGCCGCAGTTGGACTCATGCCATGTTGTGCATTCTGTCCACTCTCTTTCATGTTCTTCGATTTTCGGACGAAGGAAAGATTATTGTTGTCGATCAATTGAATTTTTTCACTTCTTCGTCTTCTGAGAGCAACGTCCCATATGTAGATCATATTCCTATGCCTTATGAAAGCATAGGGCCGGGAATTTTTAAATATCCTACCCTCATGGGTCTTTTCCCTCTTCCTCCACCCAACACTGCTCAGGTTAACATGATCTCCAGGTCTTCTGATTCATGGGTCATCCCTTCGCCCAAGCAGATTGATTCCTTTGGTGACTCGATGTCGTTAAGCCCAATAGAAATTTATTATTGTGAAATTATTTAGGCTTTGGCTCCTGCGCCCTCTGATCATGCTCCTTTGAGTATGTCTCTTGAAACTTATTCTCAATCCCCTTGGCTTGGGTCTTCGGATTTGCCCTATCCCTTAAACGAGATATTTCCCACTTATGAGGCCATCGTGGCAACTATGTCTCTTGAGGATCCTCCTTGGGATGATAGTCATCGTCATTAATATTTCATGCCTGGCCTTGGGGCCATGTCTAATTTTCTTGAGAAGTTCACTTCTCAATTTCCTTCCCATCCTCTTTAGATGACCATCCTCACACATGAAGTATTTGCGGAAGGTAACTTGGGAAACATCACATAAACGATGTCTATCAACATCTCTATCAAACTGAGGGTTGTCGAGAACATCCATATTGGGGTGACCTGTTCTCCTGATGAGATCGAGGTCTATACTAGTCTCTTCTATGAGTTTCGTGACATGTTCGCTCGGTATTACGAAGAAATGCCCGACATTGATCCAAGTATAGTGGTGCATGAGATTCCTACTTATCCGAGTGTGAAGCCTGTTCACTGGCATCTTCATCTTGTGCACCCTAGAAAGATGGCTGCTATTAAAGGTGAAGTTGAAAAAATTCTTAGAGTTGGTTTCATTTATCCGATTCCCTTGATAGAATGGGTTTCTAATATTGTTCCTATGGATAAGAAACAAAGTACTATTTAGATCTGTGTAGATTATCGTGATATCAACCATGCTTTCCCTAAGGATAAATTTCCAACTCATTTTATCGACCATATCATTGACGAATGTGATGGGAGTGAGATATTTTCCCTTATGGACGGGTTTTCTGGGTACAACCATATTAATATTCTTTCGACCGATCAACACAAGACCACCATTATTTTTCCTTGGGGTACTTTCGCCTATAAGAAGCTCCCTTTTGGTCTATTAATTTTGGGGCTACATTTCAACGAGCAATGTCATATGCTTTCCATGATATCAAACACATTGTTCAACCTTACCTGGATGAGCTTCAGGCTCATTCTGCTAAGCGTAAAGACCACCCAGATCATCTCCGTCAAATATTTATTCGATGTCGACGCTATAACATTCGGCTCAATCCGCATAAGTGCATCTTCTGCATTGATTCCAGTCAACTCTTAGGGTTTATTGTCTCTAAATACGGAATTTGTCTTGATCCCCTCAAAGTTGAAGCTATTTTTAACCTCCCCTCTCCTTCCTCCTTACATCAACTACAGAGTCTGCAAGGGAAAGCTAACTTCCTGCGCTGTTTTATACCGAACTATGCTAAAGTGGCCAAAGGCTTTACACGATTACTTAAGAAAGGCATCTTGTTCCTCTTGGATGAGATTGCCCAAAAATCCTTCGATGCACTGAAGAAGTTGCTTATAAAGGCTCCTCTATTGCGTCCTCCCAATTATCATCGCGATTACTCCCCTCTATTTGGTTGTCATGTTTAGCACTATTGCCATGGTTCTGGTACAAGATGACGATGATGGTGTCGAGAATGTCATTTACTATTTGTCTCATAATATTATCAATACTGAAACACGTTACGCACATGTCGAGAAGTTATCATTGGCTGTTGTTCAAGCTTTTCAAAGTTTTCGTCACTATATTATGTTCGCACAGTGACCGTGATTTCTAATTGCAACCCCATGAATTACATATTGACTCATCAATTGCTGGGGGGAAAATACTTGAAGTGGATTGTTACCCTCCAAAAGTTCGATTTGGAGTTTATTACCGCCAAATCGAAGAAATAATTGGTTTTCGTCGATTTTATTTTCTCTCTTCCTTCTGATTCTACTCCATCTGGTTCCAAGGAACGCATTCCAGATGACACACTTTTTCTTATTAGCACTCTCAATCCTTGGTACGGTGATATCATCGTATATCTTCATAATTCCACCTTCCGATCCGAGTTGACGAAGGATGCTCGTCGACGCATCCACCATCATTCGCAACCTTATCGGAGATACTCTCTACTGCATTGGAGCTGATTCCATTATCCGCTAGTGCTTGACTTACGAGGAGGTTAAAAAGGTCCCTAATGATTGCAACTCTGGCACCTGTGGTGGTCACATGTCTGGATATGCTACTACACAGAATATTCTTCATGCTAGTTATTTCTAGCCCACCATATTTAAAGACTTCATCGTTGTTGTCTGTAAGTGTCACGATTTCCTGATTTATCAACGCAAGATGCGCGTGCCACCAACACACCTTCATCCTATCATTACCGTTGGTCCTTTGCGAAGTGGGGCATATATTTTATGACGTGTAACCTTCACTCGGCCAGGGGGAATGCTTATATTATCATATACGTTCACTAAAAAAAATGGGTCGAAGCAATGCCTACACTTACAACTGACGGTAAGACAGCCGCACAATTTCTATTCAATCATGTCATTACTAGGTTTGGTGTCCCTCAAGCCATTGTTACCGATCATGGTTCTCATTTTCATTATTATATGATGGATGAGTTGACTTCTAAGTTGGTTCTGCATCACAACAAATCAACGTCGTACTACCCTCAAGCCAATGGCCAGGTTGAAGTTGCGAACAAGGTTATAGTCACTATGCTTCAACGTACGATTGGGATGCACAAGTTAAACTGGCATCTCATGCTATTTTCAACTCTCTGGGCTTACTGAACCTTAGTGAAGGATGCAACCGGATTCACTCCATTCCAGCTTTTTATGGTCTGGAAGCTACCCTTCCGATTGAATGTGAAATCCCTTCTCTCAAGATAGTTTTTGAATTGCTGCCTAATGCTTCAGCAGAAGAAGAGCGTCTTCTATATTTAGAGAGGCTTGATGAAACTCACCACTTTACTACTCTTGTCATAGAAGCACAAAAAAAGCGGGTCAAAGCTCATTTTGACTAGTCAGTTTCCCCTTGTTCCTCACGATAAGATGGGGGAAGACAAATTCCAACCCATATGGCATGGGCTCTCTATTGTTAAGTGTGTTTTACAGAATGAGGCTTATGAGCTAATTTATTATGAAGGTTATCCTCTGGATCAACCCATAAATGGGCTATATCTCAAAAATTACTATGCATGAGTTTCTTATGCATGCTTCTTTTGTACATAAGTGTTTTTTCATTTTTGTACATTTTTGGCTTGGTGTGCTTTGCGAGAATTTTCCTGCTTATTGTGTCGTTGCTTATTGTGCAGATGTATGTTACTCCTTATGTCGGTTTTGTGGATGGTGCCTCCTGTAGTACCTAGAATCTGTCTTCTGCAGCCTGGGTGATTTATAATCCAAATGCTGAGTTGATATACCTCCAAGGTATTTGTCTAGGACGAACCACAAACAATTTTGCTGAATATAGTGCTGTCATTGAAATCTTAACTAAGGCCATTGCTCTCAACTTTTGTGCATTTATTGTTAACCTAGACTCTCAGCTTGTTTTTCTTCAGCTTAATGGGCATTATTCTGTTAGAAATACTCAAATATTAAGGTTGTACTTGCGTGTTCGTTTAATAGAAAGAAATGTTTATTACATCAGATGTTAACATATTACTAGACGAATGAATGCCTTAACTGATACAATAGCCAATATTGTATTAGATAGAAATTTGCGTAATTTGTAAAGCATCATCACATGATAAGATTCATGCAGGAAAATAGGCATATATATATATATATATATATATATATATATATATATATATATCAAGTGTTTTCATCCATGTGCATCATAAGTTCAAAAAATATATATGTTTTGGTTACATATTGAGACATTATGTGTCTCAAAAAATATGCAGAAATAAAAGCCTAGGTGTCTAGTCAGCATGATGGTCATGGTAGCATGTCACTGCCTGCACAAGCTGCCTCAATAAGATGTGAACATGGTTTGACACCCCCACAGTGCCTCTGGTGCACGCGAGGAACATCATCAAATCTTGCATAGTCTGCGATTTTAGTGGTGAGTCCCTCTAGGTTGCGTACGATTTCCTCCTCCTCGTTTCCCTCACCATGAGGGGACACATCAAATTCATGAGGAATCCTCCGTGCTATTGGAGAAATTCCTGTAGGTTTTTCTGGGCTGACATCTGCAAATACATGGATTAACATCAGAATGTATATAAGCCAAAAAATAATAATACTCATCAAAATCAAAAAATGAGTCTTACCCAATGATTCATCCCAATCCTCTCCTATTGGGAGTGGGAGATCCGCATCATCGGTAAATTCCGTGCCAGAATAGGTCCAGTCCTCCATGAAAATCAGTTGTCGATGGAGCCACTCAAAGAACTTGGTCTCCAGGACATCTGTTGACTGCCTCTTGATCTTGGCATCAAAGCCGCCCAACGGTTCATCCGTGGTTCTTGGGATGGTGGTGTAGGAACTATCACTTCCCGACGTTGGAAAATTGGTAACTATTCCAAGATGAATGGTACCTGAATGGACCCATAGCTAAATTGTTTCAACTTACCATTCTTGCATTTTGTCAATTGACGTTTCATATTGATCATTACCACCTCTGCCCAGTTGTAGAGAGTTGGTGTCATGAAATCTACTACAAGAAGTAGCTATGTTTTTGTGGCCTCATGTGGAGCCTAAGATCCATAAGCTCGCATGATGGGGTGCAACACTACTTTTAGTGCCATATCGGGAATGGTTTGGATATCCACCTTCCCGCTTTTGGATCCTTTCCTTGCCCCTCGGCACCCTCTGTCAATTACCATGATCATGTTTTCCATTATGGGCTGGGTACCTGTCAGGATTTGCACTGCCCCCCTTCGTGACAATCCAATTATGAAGTAAACATCTGAGACCTCAATCTCTAGCTCCTTATCATGAATTAATAATCTTTCTCAATCAATGTATCATACATTTATCAGGTACTATAATAGCTCTGGTTGAGCTCAGAGACATGGTGCCATGAAGAATTTTTTAAGGCCACAGTCCCTAAGAACATCCATGCATCTTACATTGCCCAAGACTTGCTCATCTTCTTCACTATGTTCTCTTTCCTTCCATTCGATCACCATTTCACTTTTTCACACCTACAAAAACATCAATGTGGCTGTCATTAGTCAAATTATTTTCTATTGAAGTGTTTAAAATGGGCTAACTAATTGAATTCTAAGCCAAAATTTGTGGCCGCAGTTGGTGAAAATGTTTTAAAAACATTCGAGCCAAGTGGCATGCCCCCATTTGGATTCAAGGAAGGTTGGTGCGAGTCTGTGCTCGGAACCAACACTGATCGCCGCACCCTAATTTGAACAAAAAGCCCCCACAGATCTAAAAAATGGATTGCAGACAATGAAAACTATCTCAAAATGCAGGCAAGGATATGGGCTCTTACCTGGAAAAGACGAATTCATGATTTCCCTTCTGGATTTTCCATTGTTAGCTCTGCAAAATCATAGTGAAAAAGGGTAAAAAGTGGTCACAAGAGGTAAAAGTGAAAAAAAAAATATTTTTACCATTTTTGTCATTTTTAAAACTTTTTTTAACCCTAATTAGGTTTTTGAGCATAATTTTTTCATTATTTTTCTATTGTATCTCTAAAAATGGGTTTTATGTGTGTTTCTTGTGTAGCAACAGGTCCTCAACATGATGACGATGAAGTGACGAGTTGTATTTTATACTTTTTCATACTCAGTAAAAACACGAAAAATTCACCCCTAGACTCATCTTTCAGCTCTTTTTTGACTCTCGAAAATTTAAAATATTGTCGAGACTCTTGTCATTTTAAACTCGTTAAATAATTCGAACCAATATCTACCTAGTATACGTTTACCCCTTTTTCGGGCTGGGACAAATTATTTAGGAAAAAGGAATACCTTAGCCTATCGCGACTAAGAGGTTCTCTCAGACATAGTTTTCTACCTTTTCGGATCTATGAGACTACCTACGGAAAGGGACTTGCTAGAGTTTTCTTTTCTGCTTCTTTTCAAACTCTCTAAACATGAAAAGGCATCGAGTTATTTCTTTGTCAGACTCGTTAAAATCTAAATGAAATCGGAAATTGTCACCATGACGTAATCGAGTTCCCCCTTCCTAGGGCTTGTAAAATTTACTAGGATGGATTTGTCCGAAGGAAAAACTTATATGACAAGCACATGCTATCCCCTTCAATATTGTTTCCAAAAATAATTGGGGTAATCGCCAACAATGGTGGGGGGAAATGGAACCAATTCCCAGTCTTGTCGGAAGTATTTCGCTCTTGAACATAACACTCATTTGCATTCGTGTCAGGTTGGGGACATCCCGTTTTGCCATTTTTGCTTCCATGGGTTTGGGTAATCTGTTTTGACCTCTCATCTACTCTTTGCCACATCAACAGGACCTCAGATCCCCTGATGTCAAATACTACCAAATTCCAGAGTCGTGTCGCCAATATGTTCAAGAGAAGTTTCCTTTTGCAGTTTTCAACCTCTGATCCTCTTTTTGGTCCTAATTCACTATCATCTTATTCCTCTGTCTCATGTTGATGATGTGGGAAACATTATGGCCCTCCTTCAACCAGGTCACTTTCTATATATTTTAGCTCGTTATCCAAGAAGTTGATCTAGAGACTCCCTTCCAGTACCTTGGAGCTTGCATGCCTCAATGGGAGTTTATTCGCATTCGATGATAGGTCCTCACCATTGGCCTTTGATCGAGTGATTCCGGGGTGTTCAACACCAACTCATTTTTCACATTCCATATATTGTACTAGTTGTACCTTGAGATCCATTGTCATCATTAGTGGTTTCTCTCGCGCATGTTAACAAATTTCATCATTGGCTGGTAATTAGGTGAATTTCTTGCATGTTCAACTTCAGCTTACTCATTCGCATGCTTGAATTTGTAGTTGTTCGGGTCGAGATGGAGCACAAGACCCTAGATTTTGTCTGATAAAATCTATGCTATGAGACAATTTGGTTTATCATGACTATATGCATGACTCTTCTGATTGGATGGTTGTGACCATACCTAAGTCTATTTCTTGATCCTTCTTGTTAGATGGCTGCGTGCATACCTCAGATCTTGTTTTTATATGTACTCTATTGTTACACCATTTTTTGGTCATCTAACCTATTATCATTAGATGGACCCAAGTACACCAAGTAAGACCAATTTTAACCTAAGTAAAATTGCTTTCACTATGTGAAATAACTTAATAAAACACATTTATTAGGTTGTTTATGGTCTAAATAGGAAACCCCAAGGGGAAATATTAAACAAATCTATATTTTTTTGGTTTTCCACATGGAATAATTAATTAAACAATAATTTAATTATTATTCCTGGTCATATTTAACCCAAAACAAGGAAATTAATTAGATAAATCCTTATTTATCTTCTTATTTTCTAGGAATAATTATTTGAATCTTATTTAAATAATATTCCTTGTTAAATATGACTAAATCATTTATAAATAATTAAATAAATCATTATTTATTTAATTATCATTCAACCACTTCCTTAAAATAATGAATAAATCATTTATTTATTTATTATTTACAAATAAAGGGATTTGACCCAAGTCAAATGCTTTTTCCCTCCAACAAATATAATAAAATATTCCATAAAAGGTGGATCTAGATTTGGTTAACATTATTTTAATCGTGCACCAAGATCTAGAATGACCCAATATTTTGTTATAAATAGGAGGGTTTTTCCTACCATTATTCACCTTTTGTTGCCTATTAGATCACTCTGGATCTATGCTCTTGGTCTGACTTTGAGCCATTATCATTGTCAAATTTTCTATTTTTCACTTGGTGAGCTCCCTTTGAGTTCTATTTTTGTCTAGGTTTTCTACACCAACAAGAGAGAGAAATGCTAGATCTGAAGCGCTAAGGACTTCCAAGAACCCATCCCATTGAGGAGAATTGGAAACACCTTTCTTGTTTTCCTCCCAGGTGCCCTTAATATAAAATTCTTTCAAAAATATTGTTCTTGTCTTGTCTATTGGATGTATGGAGCATAACCTTGTTTTTTACTGCCTAATGTCTTTTTATGCATAGATTTGGATTTGTGCAGCATTTATCTTGATCAACTAACTGCAGATTTGAAGATATTGGCAGCCATATTTGATGTTAGGGCTATTTTTTATGCGTAGCTAAAGTGGTCTTTTTTTGTACACTTCAACAAAAGATTCATACTAACATCTATTAAGGATAGTTGCACCCATGCCACATATTCATGTATCAGAGATATCAGTTGTAATTGTACTTGCAGGTCTTCCAATGACAGTGTTTGGTTTGAACACGTTCTTGTAAAGCATTTCACTCCTCCCTCTCTCTTGGACCTCATGCTTTAGGGGGCATCTGTTACATAGTATTTTATCACCGTCCCTGCAATCCCCATCGCAAATATTGGAGGAGCATTTCAGTGACTTCTGTGTATTATCATACCTTGCAAAAAGTGTCATTGCATCCCTTGGCATGTGAAGAAAATTTCCTTTGTTGACTATTCCTGGAGCAGGCTCTCAAAAACATATGATTTTGGGTCGGTGTTGGCAGGCAGTTATGGCCTCAGGCCCATAGAGAAATTACAACTAGTCCTTGCACCCATTGGTGCTCTGTCTCAGTGGATTGCCCGGGCTGAGATGTTTTTGGAAAGTTTTTTAAAATAGAAATGAAGTTTCCATGCCCAACCACTTCGTGAGTGGAGTCATCATGGTTTGTTCGACTGAATAACATCGAATTCCTTCCTTTTGATTCTTGTTTCCTACATTTGAGCAACTCCCCAAAGGATAAGGCCTCCCTTCCACCTTATCAAGGATCCCAAACCACCTCCTCTCCTATAAATACATCCTTCTCACATAGTTTCAGCTAGCTGAACAGTCTTTACTATAGCTGGTGTGAGAATAAAGTAGACAGGAATCCATTGTCGAGAGAGATTTTAGGCCCATTGCCTCACCAAGCCGATTCCTGACGAATGTTTGAGACGTGTTTGACTGGACCCATCGAAGGAGGCTGCAACGTCAAGGATTTTTTGTTGTAAACTTCTTCTCTCTATCTTTAATACAAGGCTGGTTTTTTGGTTCCAATTTTGTGTTTGATAATATGCAAAGTGTTTCTATTCTCCTTGACCAATCGAATAGCTATGAATGAGAATATTTTTTCATATGTTGTCACCATTCACTTGATCCTTGTGCAGGTACACGATCAATTCCATTGAAATACCGTGACGTGTGAAGACAAATATCAGTGGATCACTGCCGCAAATGACAACAAAAGCGTTGGACCAAGGTAAGTCGTCTATCCTAAATCATTTTCATTTATTAGCTAGGAGTCTGAAATTCTAGCTTGTTCCCTTGTTGCTAGACCCACTCCAAGGCTAGAGGTATCTTCTCTGTCCGAAAAGGGGATTTACCTCCACAACACCAGTAGGTCAATTAGGTTTCATTTTTCAAGGTTAATAACACACCATTTTATCTCAATAAGGTTAGAAAAGGTGTGAGAGTGACTCAAATAATACTTTCTCAATCAACTGCAAAGGATTTATCAGCATGTAAATATCATTTTTAAAGTTGTAATTTTGGTTTCAGAGTATGATTTTTATACCAAAATATAATTTTATTAAAAAACTGAGATGTTATTTATTTTTAATTTTTATGTAATTTTATGATCACAATATGTAATAAGTTCTGTCCCAATCTTCCAACTCAAATTTCACATGCCAAACTGAATAGAAGAAAAGTCAAAGTGAAAAGTGCCAAACTCCAGCAACATCATCCTGCAAAGAAGAAAAATATAAGGAAAATGTAATCAACAATATTTTCAAAAGGTGAAATGAAACATTTGAAAAGTGGGTTTTCCAATCTAAATTCAAATTCACTTTAATATTTATGACTCCTTGACATCATTTCAAATTCATTTGTCTCCTCCAAACACCAAGCAAGTACTCTAACAAAGCAAAATTTTGTGTTTCTGAGTGAAATTGGTAAAAAACTAAGCAGAGGGCTCAAATTCTTAAGAGAGGGCGCAAATCCTTAATTTAGAGCGCAATGCTTAAGCGAGGGCGCACATGATTAAGAGAGGGTGCAAACGCTTAAGAGAGGACACACATGCTTAAGAGAGGGCGAAAATGCTTTTGATGTTGCACAAATGACGGGGAAACCCCAAAAACACATTCAAGTGTAAAAACATCATTTCCAAAGCTTCATCAATCTACTCATCAACTTCCAACAAATGAGTAAGAGCTAATGCCATTAAATACCATCTTCATCAAGTTCATGTGTTGACTGTTGTGAAATTTAGGTTAAAATTTGGTGTTTGAAAATTGTTTTAAAAACCTAGTATCCCCATTTCATTCTTGAAAATTCCCAAATTGCACGCCCTTACACCTTTATACCCTTCCCACAATTGCAAATACCCATTCCCAAACCCCTATTTTACAAAATTCCCTTTCCCTAAACCTTTCTCCCAAAACCCTAAGCCTTAGGTGTTACATTTACCTAGGCTCCCAATCCCAAAATCCCCATCCTAAATCTCATCATACTACTACTCCCTATCCCCTCCCCCATTTCATACATCCCTAGCACCATCTCCTTCATTTTTCCTTTCCCATTCCCCATTCCCCATTCCTAAGAACATATTTTACACCATCCACTTCCCTAGGGTTTTGATAAAAACACCATGGCAGAAGAGGAAGAAAACACATCATACAACGAAGGAGAGGAAACAGAGGTGAGGAGGCCACATAAAGGGGGAAGAGCACTCAGATTAAAACCTACCAGTATTAGGGAACTCTTGGATTCTCCATTGAATGTGACATGCTTCAAACATGTTGGCTGTCATGAGTTATGTGAGAAAATTCAGAGGGTCCAACACCATCCCATGTTGACCAGACTTTTCATATCTAGACTCCATGAAAACCAAGTTACTTTAGCTGGATTCACTTTTAATATATCAATTGCTATCATTTCAGCTACCACCGAGATCCCAAATGTTGGGGAGAAGTGGTTTAAGAAAGGTAATTTGGAGAAACAAGAATTTGAATTTTTCTTAAAACCAAGACACAAAAATTAGACAAAGAGGTTCTTTTCTTTTTCTCATCTCTTGGACGAATATGCACCAATGATAAAGATAATCATGAAATGATTTTCATATGAAGGTATATTTTCAAGGCTTTATTCCTATCACATCCGTCTCTTAATGCATTTCACTAGGGTAAGGATGCTTAACGTACTCTACTACCTTTTCTGGAGCATAGATAAGATGGCATATATTTCCCAGAAAAAGGAGTATGAACAAAAAATGAGAAGTATTTTTCAACATTCCCTTATCAAAATCATAGTCCTCTATCATCTTAATCAACTAAATATTGCATGGAGTACCTTCATAGCCAATGATATTTTCAAAGAGCCATCTACTTAGCATGCACAAAATGTCCCTTCATCATCTCAACAATCCACTTCAATCCCTCTATCTCAGCCCATAGCGTATTCATCATCATCAAATTAGTCCCCTTCACCTCCTTAATATCCATCTCATCATGAGATTGGGTCACCTAGTAGGATTAAGGATAGTGAGCCTATGTGGGCTTAGGGCTAGTATGGTTGAGGTTGAGCCATTGTCAAAAACCTACCAGAGAGGCCACAAGCATGTTTTTTCTCCACAAATAGTGGAAGGGGCCATGCCTTCTACATAAACAAAACAGGTGGACAAAGGCAAAGAAAGGGTGATTGAGGCAGTCATTCATGATGAGGAATACCTTCATGAAACATAACAAGAATTTCGGCTTGTTGACCTAGATGAGGATGAAAATGAAAAAATCACTAATTCATCCATCAAAGGAAAGGATTTCAAGATAAGGAGCTCCAAACTAATCTTGAAAGGGTCAAATATGTCATAAAATTCCTTGAGTAGGAGAATGAGAAATTGAAGACTAAACATGCCATTGATGAGGTCAAGTATATCACTGCACAAGGGGAGGAAGAAAATTCCAAAGCTATGTTATATGAGACACTTGAAAAGTATGGCTTGCTTGATGAAAAAGAGGAACAAGCACCAAGAAAGAGACCTAGAACTAGAGGGTTGAAAGGAGCTCTAGCTTAGAAAGAAAATGGGAGGCTAAGCTTGTTGATCAGCTAACCCTAAATGAGAAACTTGCCATAGTGATCAGTGAAAATAGGGAGCCATGGCTTGATAGAGCCAATCAACACTAGGAGAAGCTTCTAGCAAAGGCTAACAAAGACAATGACCTATTGAGGAGGAAAGTCAAACACCATGCACTAAAGGAGAAAATTGCAATGGCCAAGCTCAAAAGAGCCAATGCAAAGATTGAAGATTTGATCATGGAAGAGAAGAAGAAATTGGACATACTTGCAGAGGCTTACCTCCAAGCTTAGAAACATCATCATCAACCATTCTACCAATTTTGAAGCATTTTGGAAACTTATTGCAAAATTTTGGATTTTCTGAGTCATTTGTGTAGTGCCCTAGGCGCTCTACAAATGTTTGGGGAATTTTTTGAGGGAAAGAAGACCACCACTGGATTCCTAAAGACAAATGCATTCCATAAAACCATGTTTCTAGCCTTGATTTACATATTTTATAGGTGAAAAGGTTAAAAAACTACCTAAAAATCACATTTTTGACCCTGTTTTGGCCTAGGCGTTGCGCAAATAGAAGTCTTGGGAGAATAACAATTTGAGGGGTCAAATCAGCTTCATTTTGAAAACTAAAGGCATATTCAGAAAGAGGACTTGAAGGGATTTCCAACAAGCCATTGTGGGCCTGATTTTGACACCTTCAAGTTAGTCAAAAGTGGCCTTGAACAGGGAGGGTGAAAATGACACAACAAGGGTGCAAATGACACAGTGAGGGTGCAAATGACCATTTGCTGGTATTTTTGAAATTTCTCTGTAATTTTGACTCTACTTCAGAAAATCATGTTTCTACCTATGTGATTAATGTTGGTAAATGTAATTATGCTATGGATAAGCTACCTAGGGGGTAGATTCATTGGGTAAAATTTATCATTGAGTAAAAATGAATCAGTTTGAATGTAATTAGGAATGAGTCACTTGGACCATCCTACACTTCAACTTTCAGTTCATTATTTTGTGGATCTCTTCCTCACCTCATGGATTTGACCCCTGAGGATGAGTGAATGTTGTTTTGATGTCTATTTAGTCCCTTTATTTACTCTTAGCAAGGGTTGGAATCAATTTGGATGTTAGCTTATTGATCAAGGAACTATTGTACTCAGTTTTGGTCAATTAATAAAGAAGAGTTGCAACTATTTTTTGGGATACATGTGGTATGATGTTTATCATTGTTTTTCCTTCAGTTTTATATGTTATAATGTTTTGTATTCATGTTCATTACATCTATATTGTATAATTTCTTTCAAGTTTATAGGAAGAACACATGCTTGCTCATTCTCTGTTTAGGGAAAGATATCATAATTTGTCCATTTTCCTCTGTTTAGGAAGAATACATCTCCCATGCTATTCTTAGCTTCTCATGAGTCTCAAAACCATTTCATCACAATCATCTTAAAGTGGTAAGCCTTATACTTACCTTTCCCCATTGAATCTATGCAACCCTATCTCATTTGCCATGACCTAGCTCCCTTGACCTAATATCTTAATCCAATAAAACCCAACCCAATCAAATAAAAAAAAACCTTGCACTCATATCTAGCCTAAAAACCCTAATTCCTCTAGCCCTCTTGGTTGTGATTTTGTGGAGAGAGCCCTCCCCGACTTGGTAGGGCTAGCTACCAAGTTAAAATTTTAGTCTGTGGTTACCTCTGTTGGGATTACTTCTTCAACCTTGGGAATCTGGCAGAGTGATAACAGTTACAAAGAAAAATCTGAAAAAATGAGCCAAGTCCTTATATGACAACAAAATAAGAAGGATATGAAAAATATAACAAGCAGGTAGACCTCCCAACCAACTCAAGAGATCAAGACTTGCAGGAAGAACCATGGAAGACAATTCCTCGAAGAAGATTTCCTACTAGGTATCAACCTATATTTTATTGTCATTGTTATTCATGTGGAAGGTTTGGACATAGAGCTAGAGGGTTTCACACGTATGTTTGGAATAAATACAAATTCAGGAGATCTTTCAGAAATTGATATTCCAGAACTTAGCAGAATATTAACAGATTTGATCATTTGAGAGAGGATGTCAAATGTTCATTAAGAGAATTTTGAGGTCTAAAATGGGTCTCCTAAGGAAAATGTACAATTAAAATTCACTTTATGAGAGCCAATCACATTTTATGGGATGACATCATCCCTAATGGTTGAGGTGGCATTGCTTGAGTTAAAGGTACTTACTTGTCACATTCTCAATGGTGGATAAAAACTCATAGTTAACCATGGTAGTGCTCTAAGTACTTTTAAAGTCAAAGTAAAGTACTCATAATAAATGTCATTTCACACTTTTTGAATAAAAATATATTATTGTCATTTCATATTTCTTGAAAGAAACAATGCATATCCCTATACATTTATTATATTATATTATATTGTTTTTATATAGTATATTAATTACATGTTATTATACAATTTAAATAATATATATTTTAATTAATAGCATATAATATAATTAAGAATCTCTAAATTTATATTTAAATTTTATTTTAAGTTATTTAAGTACAAAGTACAAATGCATTAGTTGTTCAATGCTAATGGTTTTTTCTTGATAAGCTCATTCTTATTTATAGTCACATCAGTGCAATTTTTTTATTATTTTTATTTTGGTACAACTTTTGATTTGAATTTAACTATGGTTACATGGATTGTGGTGCACAAAGTGAATTGAAAATTCATAAATATTATTTTATTGGTTTAGCTATTATTTTATTATTTCCTTAGGAGGCCCATTTTAGATCTCAAAATTCCCCCAATGACAAATGTAACAATTTTGGACACATGGATAAAGATTGTAGACTTGGAATTTCTTCAAAGGAATTCTCACAAAATCATAATGAACAAATATGGAAAAAGAAGACTGAAAAATGTGTTATCACTCTCAAGGCTCAAAACAATAGAAAAATTTGGTATGTTGATAATGGTTGCTCAACTCATATGACTGGAGATAGGAATAATTTCATATCCTTGAAGGAAAAGAATAATGGAAAAACGTCTTTTGGAAATGACGGTTCTTCATAGGTCATAGGAGTAGGCACAGTCACACTTGGAAGCAAGAATGCATTAGAAAAATATGTGTTGCTAGTTGAAAATATGAATCACAATCTTCTTAGTGTTGGACAAATGTGCGATCAAGGACACACGATTCTATTTAACTCTAAGAAATGTGGAATTAGGAAAGGCGAGTTCGGTAAAATTGTGGCTACAACAAGTAGAGCTCCAAATGACATATACATTTTGGATGAGACACCTAATGTTGGTTATGGCACAAATGAATGGGACATAAAAATTTTAAAAATTTGGTTAGGATTAGAAAGAAGGAAGGAGTAAGAGAAGTGCCTAAAATTTCAAAACCTACCAATAAAGTCTGTGAATCTTTTCGACACGAGAATCAGACAAAAGTTGAGTTCAAGACAAAAGAACACTTTGCATCATGCCCATTGGAATTAGTACATACTGATCTATGTGGTCCTATGAGAACAAAAGGTTTAGATGGATAATTATAGTTTATGCTAATGATAGACGATTACAACAGAATGAAAATATTCATCTTCTTAAAGAAAAATATTGATGCATTCGATTGTTTTATAATCTACAAGGAATTGGTCGAAAATGAAACTAATTTGAAGATTAAATTTATAATATCAGATAATGACGGAGAATTCAATTCCAAGGTATTTTAGCAGTACTGTGATGAAAATGGAATAAAAGGAAATTCTTAACAACCATAACACCGCAGCAAAATGGAGTTGTTGAAAGAAAAAACACAACTGTACAGGAAATGGCCAGAACAATGTTAAATGACTCAAAATTAGATGATAAATTCTGGGTTCAAGCAATCGATACAACTGTATTCATTATAAACATAGGTTTGCTAAGGAACAATTGTAACATGACTCCTTACAAATTATGGAAAGGAATACCTGCTAACGTCGAATACTTCAAAATATTTGGAAGCAAATGCTACATCAAAAGAAAATATAAAAAATTGGGCAAGTTCGATTCCCATGTCGATGAATTTAGTTTCGTTGGTTATTCACGCAAAATAAAGGCATATAGATTCTACAATATGAGGCACAAACAAATAGTGAAAAGCATAAATATTACTTTTGATGAAGATTGTGTTACAAATGATGACAATGAGATTATCAATACAAGAAAATCTGAGGGATCTAAGGGAGAATTCGTGAAGGATGAAGAAGAAGCTCCAGAACAAGAAAAATCAAATAAGGAAACATCGATCAACCATGTTAGCAGGATGTACAAGAAAATTCTCCAAAATATTTAAGAGAATGGTGTCAAAAGAATCATCCGTCAAATCAAATCATCGGCAACATAAATGAAGGAATTGGAACCAAAAGAAGTCGATGGATTCGTTCATCACAACAAGCCCACCTTGATTTTTTAGAAACTATTGGGCCTAACAATTTTGAGGAATTTATTCAAGATGAACACTGGGTAGCAGCTATGAATGAAGAACTGGATCAAATTGAGAAGAACGACACTTGGAAATTGGTTCCACAACCAAAGGATAAAAATGTTATTGGAACTAAATGGGTCTTCAGAAATAAATTGAATGAGGATGGACAAGTTACCAGGAATAAGGAAATATTAGTTTGCAAAGGATATGCATAAGTTGAAGGAATTGATTTTGAAGAAACATTTGGTGTCGTTTCTAGAATGGAAGCAATCATAATGTTTCTTACTTATGCATGCTCGATAAAAATCAAGGTCTACCAAATGGATGTTAAGTCAACCTTTATAAATGGTGAATTGGAAGAAGTTTACATTGAATAACCTGAAGGTTTTCTTCTCTCTGAAAAGGAAGACTATGTCTACAGATTAAAGAAGGCACTATATGGTCTCAAGCAAGCTCCTAGAGCTTGGTATGCTCATCTTGATGGATATCTACATCAACAAGGATTCAATAAATGAAGTGTAGACAAAAATATCTATGTGAAAGTGGATCAAGATAACCTAATGATTATCGAGGTATATGTGGACGATATAATTTTTGGAAGCAAAGATGACAGATTAAGTAAAAAATTTGCCACAAAGATGAAAAGTGAGTTTGAAATGCCTCTACTTGGTGAGTTGACATACTTTTTAGGGCTTCAGATATTTGAGAGGATAAAGGAATATTTATATATCAAACCAATTACATCAAGAAAATTCTCAAGAAATTCAGGATCCAATATTGCAAGCCTATCCTTACCCCAATGGTAACAGGTTGCAAGTTAATTTTATAAGATTCGTCAAAGGATGTGGACCAGAGGTTGTATAGATCTATGATTGGAAATATTCTATATGTGACATTCTCGGCTAAACGTAATGCAGGCAGTTGGACAAGTATCAAGATTCCAAGAAGCACCAAAATAATATCATATTATTTCTGTCAAAATAATTCTTCGATATCTTAAGGGCACAACAGAATATGGTTTATGGTATCTCAAAGGAAATAATCTAGTTATCCAAGCTTATAAAAATGCAGATTGGGAAGGAAGTGTTGATGATTGAAAGAGTATCAGTGGAGTAACATTCTATCTGGGTGGTTTCCTTGTTTTAAGGTTAAGTAAAAAGCATTCTTCAATCTTTTTATCCACAACAGAAGCAGAATATATCACGGTAACATCTTGTTGTACTCAAGTTCTCAGGGATGAAGAAAAATTTTCAAGATATTCAAGTAAAGTTTGATGAGCTTATTCCCATATTTTTCAATAATACCAGTGCCATCAGCATCTCCAAGAATCCTATGATGCATTCCAAAACAAAGCACATTCTGATCAAATATCATTTCATTAGAGAGCATGTCACCAAAAAGAATATCAAGCTTGAATATGTTGGCACAAAGGAAAAAAATGTTGACATATTTACCAAACCATTACCTCGTGAAGCATTTGAGTATCTTCACCTAAAGCTTGGGATTCTCCCAAGTTCTCATTATAATCTTTCTCTTATCTAACTAAGTAAAAAAAGGGGAGTTGAGGTGTGTACAGGTCCACAGGATGACGTTTGTCAGGGTGAGTTACCCTTTTCCATTTATGATAAAGGGTGAGAGAATTTTGTAGGAAGAGGTGTCATGATTGCAGTGGGAGTACTTGTGTTGCCATCAATTCCAAAGGGGGAGATTTTTGATCAGTGGTTGTCATTGATGTCAACCCAATCAGTACCAGGGGATACCATAATCTTGCATGGGAATTTTGACTTGAAAACTTACTCTATTCCAAGTTAAGGATATCTTGGATGGTTTCTACTTTTCGAGATGTTTCTGTTGATATATGGAATTCCACGTAATTCTTCATGGTTTGAGAGATATTCATGTTTGAAGTTAGTAACCCCAGTTAGTGGGCTAAAACCCCATGGGGTTGTGGCATGACACTAATCATTGGTTGTGGTCATTGAATAGTCAATAATTAATAATTTTTTAAACTCCTAAAATCCCTCCAACGTGCACTTGTTGAAGACCCTCTCAACCTAAGAATTTATATAAATTGTGACCCTCATATCCTCTTGATGCAAGGATTTCACTACTTAAAACAGGTCATTGTGGAATTATCCTTATATCCCGATGAAGCGTGTAATCGAATTTCAGATATTGGTTCGCTATATTTTTGAAGATATGATCTGAGGAAGTTAGGGTTTTTGTAGGCTATAGAATTTCATGTCAAATAGGTGACCTTGGGAAAATCGTCATAAATTTATCTCTGAACATTGGAGTCAAATTTCGTAAAAAGTGATAGAAATAGGATGGACTGTATTTTGTTGGATATCGTTTTCAAGACCGAAGGTTGACAGAGTGACACATGGAAATTTGTACAAGTTTTCTCTACTAAACCAGTCTATAATCTAGTCATCGTAGGAGATTGGGCATAACTATTTATTGAAGAATCAAATATTGATCAGAACTGCGGGGTTGGAAAGAGGGCTCATATGGCTACAATAGGGCATAAATTTAAACCTCAGAGATACGAAATTACATAGATACAATAGATTCAATATCGAGCTTTTAGAAGGTAAGAAAAAATACGCATTCAAGGATCACTGCAATAAGGAAAACACATCAATAGTCAAGGGTAAGTCTGCTACAACAAGGTATCTATGATTAGTGTTTGAATTTTAATTTGAATATAATCTCTGACTTATGTTTTTGCAGGATAGAGTAAGTATTTTTTATGTATGTTTTATTGGGTTTTGTTCATAAATGTTGAACGTATTTACATTTGAATTTTGAATATTTCCCTGACATATGGGTTGCAGGACAGTGTAAGTATTTTGTTTGTTTATTGGTTTAGGTCTTGTTCATTAATGAATGTGAAGGAAGGAGGATAGAATAGGACAACTTAGACACATACTATAAGGACAATGCAACACCAAAGTACCATTACTTGAAGCAAGCACAACAATACCTCAACAACTGCTAGTGTTCAAAGAAGTAGTGTCAAGTTAAGTATCAGGTAATGTCAAAAGTCAGTATTGTAAAAATCATCATTGTAAAATTGTAAAATATTCATTATTGTAAAAGAGTCAATTTGCCTAGAGTTGGAGAGGCATTGCTGGGAATTATAAGTGTCATTGTTGGATAATGTTATGGTTGGGTTGTAGGTCATAGTTTGATTGGGTGATTAGTCTAGTTCAATAAAATCATTGTGAATCATATTGTATCGTGGATTAGTGTCCCTAATACGGGAGTCCACACTCTTGTCTTATTTATGATCATTATAGGGTGGTAGGGAGGTGCTAGGTTGGTGCATGAGGTCACCTATGAGTTGGAGCCTATGAACACTTCGAGGGGGTAGGTCTGTCTAGGATGTCAGGGCATCCATTCATTTGAATACTGAAGGAACCAAGGCATTGGGGCACCCTTCTAGTGGGAGTTGGAGAATAATTATTTTCTAGAATTATAGGAAGTTGTACCTTTCATTTCATTTGGGGTTGAAGATTAAATAATTTATTAGAAAAGAGTTCGATTGTTTTTGTCCCGGAGGGAGTTTTCCACCTAAAATTCATATGCCTATTGTGTTCTATTGTTTAGCATTGTTACTGGATAAACATCAAGAATAATTGAAGATTAAATAATGCTATGAAAATATTTAAAAGTGATAATTGATAAGAAACAGTCACCACCCCAGCTCCTCTAAATTATTTCCAGTAGCTTATGTGTTGATATAGTTTCTAATGATCCTTAGTTCTAGGGTTTTAAAACAAATCTTAGTCAAAGTTTGAAAAGATCTAAGATGATAATTGAAAATACTAGGGTCTATAAATAAATCCTAGTGATGATTAAATTCTCTAGTATGTATGTTTAGTTGGATATATATAATGTGTGATGAGAATTTATAAAATTTAGGGTTTACATAGAATCCTAATTTAAGTTACTTATGATGTGCTTATTGAATTTTAGGAATTACACTAAACCCTAGTAGAATCTCTTCATGTTATGTTTTAATAAATGATTTGAAATCTAGGGTATGCATCTAACTCTAGTAAAAGTTGATCGTGACAATGTCTGAGAAGTGGTTAATCTTGATTGACTATTTTATATAAAATCTAGGATTTGTATGAATCCATAGTGGAAATTCTAACATATGAATTCTAAAGGTTGTTATATATCTTATAGATCTATATTGGTTATAGGGTTTACTTAATGTTGTAGCAAGGTATATTATACCTTTGAAAGAAACATTAAAACCCTAGATAAAATGAAAGACATTGTAAAGTAGTCTAGGGTTTATGTTAAAAGTCTCGAGCAGAAATGTTGAAGAGCATATGTCTCTTGTTTGGGTATCTGATATGTATAAAGTTGAAAATTCTTCCGATATGGCTAAATTTATGCTTCTATAGTTTTGGTTGTACTTGCTATCTAAAGTTGTGCATGTACATCATGAAGTTGAGAAGCTAATAAGTATGATGAAAAGGATGTAATACATGAAAGATTCTCCAACACCTAAAGAAGAAGTTAAGTCTCCCTACATTAAGAGGGAGCATGGATAGAAGTTGAGATCCCTGGATTAAGAGGGAGCCTGGATAAAAGAAAAATGGTTATGATTGTCTACATGTATCATGCACTAGACCAGGACTAACAACCGTAAGTCTTAGTGAAGTCCATGACTAAGAATCATAGTCATGGTTGGAGAATATATTATGGAAATATATGTTGCCACATGGGAAGTAGGATTATGAATCTTCTCTTGAAAGATATATTAATAGTCCTACTAGAATTATTTGATGGGCAACATTGACACCCTGTAGTTTTTTTTTATTATGCATTTGAAATTATTTGATGATTAGGGTTTGTGTTTGCACAGATGAATCTCTCGAAGGACTTGAAAACATGTTGGTTACCAATTAGTTTGATTGGGAGATATTTTTTATCCTTGATATGATGGATCAAGGTGTATTGAGGCTTTGTCAATGAAGCATTTCCTGGAAAGACATATGGCCGACACTTTGTGTTGATGTCTAGTTGGGAGGGTGGCATCAAGTGGATGTGCACCTATTTCTCTGGGTTGATGGTTAGTAATTAAGCATGATGGTGCCTATAGAGGCTAAAATATTTAGTCCATATTAGTCCCACTTGGATAGATTTCCTTGGTCAGGAATCTAGTCCCTGGCATTGCGGTGCCTGAACTGTTGAGTGACCAACAGATAGAGTTCCCTCGTCAGGAATATAGTCCATGAAATTTAAGTGTCTAAAGATTCTTCATAGTTAATATAGTTGAGATCTACCTTTTACTATTGAGTTATGAATACCTCCCTAGTTAAGTGGTAGTGTTGAAGAATGTAACTAGGTTTTATCTTCATAAATTGTACTTGAGTCAATACTTATTGTACTTTTCAAAAGAATAAAGAAAAGAAGTTTATATTATTATTAATTGACTTATTAAAGCATGGGTTTCATGCTTGGGTCATATTTATTTTAAGTCAAATTCTCTATTGTGGACTTCTAGGTTTTATTATGAGTCTATTGGATTATTGCAAATTGAAATTGATCCATATTCGGATTTTGAATCATGCAATTAGGTCAAGTATTGAGTAAAATATGATTTATGAAGCCTCCAAATCAATTCAGCCTTAGGATGATCAAGTCGGCCTCAAATACAGTAATTCAAACCCATCATAAGCCTATATATGCAATGGAATCAAACTCACTTGGAGACATCAATCTACAACACACAAATTTGATCTGGAAGCTGCAACAAGAAGAAATTGCGAAATTTTGGAGAAGGACTTTCTAGATTCATTTTTTGGCACACTTATAGAGTTGAATAAAATCAAAATTTTAGCAATACTCTCTCTGCATTTCAAGCTATAGTTTGGGAGATCCAAGTTCTCAAAGTTCTGATGTTGTAGTTGTTGCACCAGCTTCTGCCAAATTATTATTGCTAAGTGAAGGAGAAGTTGAAGTTGATTATGTTGGATGTTGCTTCTTGGAGAAGTTGCATTGGGCCTAAATCGAAGTCTTTGAAGCTAGATCAAAGTCTCTACCTCAAGATCAAAGTGTCAAGAATCAAGGTTGAAGTTCCATTGCTGCTAATTATTCTAGATTTAGGAAGGATCACAAGGAAGGTTGAGTTGGTGTGGAGGAAGTCAGGATCAGGGTCTAGAATCTCAAGAATCACTATTGAATTATCTTGACTAGGTTTTCCCCTCTAGGGGGGTTTTCCCTGGTTGATGGCCTACATCTGGTGTCCTTGATCTATGTGTATTTTCTTTGATACTTGATTTGTGAACTAATAAGAAAAAAGATAAGAATAACATAACAATAAATAAAGAATATCACAATTAAATAATCAAGAAAAAGAGGACCATTCTGCGTTTCTGATTCTCTAACATCATCTAGTGACCAACTGGAAGAAAGAGGATTTCGCTTCAGGTGAGCAAGTGGATGCTACCATGTACAGGAAGTTGGTGGGTTCACTCATGTATCTGGTGAAAATACAACCAAACATGTGTTATGCAATCAAATAGTTGAGCCAATCCAAATTATTTTGGAGGGTTGCTAAAAATTTTCTATGGTACCTCAGAGGCACCAGTAAGTTTGGACTATGGTACAAATGGAGAAAGTGGGTGAAGCTTTGTGGCTTCATAGATGCGGTTTGGCAGGGTATTCCATTAGACCGAAAGAGCACATCAGGAGTAATTTTTAGTGTTGGGTCCACAATAGTTTCTTGGTACAACAAGAAGCAAATATTTTTGGCACTCATCTCAACAGAAGCAGAAAACATGGTTGCCAGTCAAGAAACATGTGAGGCGATCTAGATTAGAAGGATTATTATTGGGTTATTTGGTCAAATGATGGATCCTACTGTGATTTACTGTGGTAATAATAGTTGCATCAAGCTCTCTGAAAATTCTATTTTTCACGATCGATCCAAGAATATAGATATCAAGTGCCACCATCTACGAGATTATGTGCAAAGGAAGATCATGTTGTTGCAGTACATTCCGATAGAGGAATAAGATGCAGAAATTTTGACAAAATATTTATAAAGAGATAAATTCAAGTTCCATAGAGGGAGGGTTGGGGTGGAAAATAATCCCTTTATTTTTTAGAGGGGGTGTTGAAAATGCAACAAGAAAATATAGTTTTGACTTTGCCTTGGTCAAACTAGATTAAATTCAAATTTCAATTTTAGTAGAATACTTGGAGGTATTTCACTGAGGGGACATGGCTCTTGTCACTTAGTTAACTCAATTAATTCGAGTTGGGAACACTTGAGTTCATTTCTACATGATTGATTGCTAGTTTTTAGCAATCTATTTAAGTTAATTTGAGTTATTGTCAGTTTAACTAGTTATATCTATCATAAGAACTAGTGGAGATGAAGTTGTGGAAGTGGAATTTCAACCACACTAAGTGATCAATCAACCCAAAATAACTTATGCATGCATAGAATTCTAGTTACCTGATTGATATTGCAGCTCAATGGCAATGTACCATCTTTGTAAACTAATCCAAGTTGTACTTGTGGTGCATGCAGTAAGATAATTGACCTAAGGTAATTGTGCAATTCCTTGGTGTTAAATTCCTAAAAAATAGGGGCAATTTCCCATGGGAAAAAACAAGGAAATAATAGCTTGGAGGATTGAATATTTTTCTAAGTATTGGCCAGGTTTCATCAGTCAAGCATAGGCTAGAAGATATAGGTGTAGGTTTTGTTCAAGCTTGAACTAGCATATTGTATTCATCCAGATTCTTTGATTAATGCAATACAAACAATAAGGGGGTTTGGGTTGTTTCTTTCCCCTAGATAAATATATGTGCATGTGTGATGTTTCTTCTTGCATGTTAATTATTTGTGTTCTCAATCGTGAATTTGCTTCCACGGATCAATAGAGTAGCTTATAGTCTTGTGATTTAGTAAATTTCATGAAAAATTTAGAATCTACACATTAATTTCTATAATCATATCCACGTTCAATTATAACACTCAAAGCAAGAGCTCCATCCTAGCTACAAACATCTAATCATTGAACCTATTTCTCTATTAATTTCACAACAGGGTACTAATTTATTCCTAAAGGTCTAGAATTGAAACCTTTGCTCTGCATTTATTTTGCAATAGATCCCATTCTGTCCCAGTGTTGAACCTGAAAGCTTTGATATCACTTTGTAACACACCCCTCTACCACCCATAGTCCCCAATTTAGTAGGAAGAGACAACTACTAAGCTGACCCTACGTCTAGGGTTTTGTTGAGGTGAAAACTCAACACCCCCATTTTTTACTTATTTATTACAAATAATGGTGTGACAGACGGCTTAAGTGCCAAAAAATTGTTATGTTATCTTTTATCATTAAGAAACTAAGGCATTGTTGTTTTGAGAAAATTATTTAGAGAAATAAGAATTAATTTTTATTTCTTTTAGTAAAAGGGGAAATTTATTTATGGAAATGGTTCCATGAAAAGAAAAGATTGTTGGTAAAATTATTCCAAGAACTGAGAAGTGGTTAAACAGTAAAATAGTTAAGATAGTTACCTCTTCCTCTAAGGATAAAGGTACATCCCAGTGAGGAAGAGGGGTTATGTCCAGTGACTGAGGAGAGAAAAGGAAACAATGAAGATTTTCTGAGCTGGTGGTGACCAGTGGAAACACTCAGTAATCCTGAAAATTTCCAGAATTGGGGGCTGGACTTGTTGTTTTGAGGAATCTTCTGGAATTCCCTGTCAACCTACTTACTCGGGTGAGGAGCACAAGGGGGGGAGAAGAGGACGCCATTGCCTCTCTAATGGTTGGGAGGATATCAACAGTAAAATATGGAAAAGAAAACAGATAAGTGATACTACTTGCTGGAAAATTAAATTCAGGATAAACTGCTAGTTAATATTGTTTTTAGTCTCTTTTTCTCTATCCTATATTTATGCAAAATGAATTACTTTATTTGGTATGTAAAACAGGAAACTATCAGTGTAATTTTCCAAGGTACTATGTTAACTGTAATTTTTCCTATGTATTGCCAGTAACTATGTATTCCTTAATTTAATAGTTATTATAAGTTAACGAAGAAAAGGAAATAAACTTTGGAATGGTTAGGAAGGGTTTGTTGGTAAGATTTAATTCAGAATATGTAAGAACCAGGAAACTGTTAACTCAGGGTCTTAGAACCGAAGTCCCAAACCCCGAGTTGATCATTATCCATACCTATGATACTCATGGACAGGATGGTCCGGACATTTCACCAGAAAATAAATTAGAAACGTAAAATATAGTGTCCAATATTTGGAAACGATGGAATAAAGGCTATAGCTAACAAAGATAATACACAGAAATATGCTAAAGATATATTTCAATTAACAGTGCACATCCATGTACCAAATAAAACTAAAAAAGTAATGAGTCAACCATTTTGACTGCATGTATAAGCCATCGATAGAATAAAGAAATACTGATAGGTATTCAAAAAAGAAAACTGGGGAGAATCCCCTTGTAAAATCCATAAGCATGCACAATAGGTCATACCGACATGATGTATGAAATTGTATAAGTAATGCTACAGAAATTGAAAATTGATAGAGTACAATATGAAGCTTGGGGCGTCCTGTAACCAAACCTTTATAAGATAGTATGGTCAAAAACTTGAACTACGAGAAAGTACCCTTGTCTCTGAAACTCGTATACACCGAGTAAAAATTAAGATTAAGCCAGCCAAATCAAACTATATACAAAACTGTGAAGTATAAAGCTGAGAGGCCAAGGCACTAATTCCGCAGTAGCAATATAAAACAACTACATTAAACGTTAAAAAAATTATTCTAGAACACTTGCTGCGATAAAAGCATTGGGGTCGAGAGGAACTCTCTCTAAGGCAGAGAGTCGACAAAAAATTATTCAATAACAAAAAGTGTACCTATTGGCGGACACGTTGGAGTAAGTCAGAGGAGCTTGATGCCTGGAGTAGACCAAAGATTAATTATCACGACAAAGAACAGATTTGATACCTTCACAAACCCGTAGGAGGAAAAAAAATCAATAACCGTTTAAAATTATGGAACTACCATAAGAGAAAGGGAGAAGTAGGAATGGGACTAAAAAATTACCTATAAATGACATTTCTGCATGATGGAGATGGTCCCTGACATAACAAAGCCACAAAGAAGATAAGGGGTCAATTTCCGAAATCCCAATGAAGGGCACAGAAATGGCAGACCCAATAACCTCAAACACTTCACCATATACATGGAAACTTGACGAAGTGTTATGTCTACAAGAAGACTGCGTCTGGAAAGGGAGGAAAGAACAAGCCTAAGGGGAAAACCCAGTTTATCTTACAGTCCAAAAGCCACCTCGGGACCTGCAATCCTTTTTTCCAATATCACATTTGAAATCAGAGTAATGTATTACAAATTTCGGTGTATAGAAAATGTACAACAAAGATTTGACAGTGATACCCTTAATACAAAGTAGGAATGTGATCATTGTGTATGCGATAATAACATTAGAACCAAATGTTGCATTATAAATATAAATATGACGGCCAGAGAAAATGGTTAAGTGTAGTTTAAAGTGTTGTATCATGTAATTGCAACGTTGAAAAAGAGACAAATTGCTGGGTATGGTAGGTGATGTTAATTTTTTTTAATTAGTGATAATGTGATGTATGTCTAAGGTGTTGAATGTTACAAGTGGTATCAGAGCAGCGTTCACACGTTGGGACCCTAGGGGTCACCTAACATGAAATATTATGTGTATGTAAATTATGCACAGAGAGAGAAAGAGAGTAAAGAAACAACACAGTAAAAGGCAAGTTGAGAAGGGGGTCTACACAACAAATACCCCAGAACACAAGGGAATATACACCCCAACCACAACTAGAAATGAACCCGGATATGTGGATTCAGCTGAGTGTGGATCAACATCAACATACTAGTAGACTGTTGGAGGAACAACAACACCAGACCACCATTATGCTAAACACGGTGAAAAATTTATAGGAGGAGATGGCTCGAGTTAGGAGTGAAAATGAGCGTCTAATGCAGGAACAAGAAAGGATACTCAAGAGCCTTTCTAACAAACATAATCAAGGAGGATTATAGCCCAATCCTGATAGGGGTTTATAGGATAGAAATGAACAACAAGCAAGGGATCAAAACACAGAAAAAATGGAAAGAATTGTTGAAAATGCAACAAGATGATGGAGCTTAGTGAAAAGAATTCGCCTTCACTAAGTGGGCCCGCAGGCTATTTTTGGCGCAAAGTCTATTTTTAGACTATGTCTATTTTTAGACATATGGATCATGGTCTATGAGTTGCAGGATGCTATTTATGGATGATTGGTTGAGTTGGTAAAAACAGATGGACCTCTATTTTTAGACATTGGGCGGTTTCTATTTTTAGACTGCCAGGCTAAAAATAGAACAGTCAAATATTATTAACCCTTAATAATATTTAGACTATAAACATTATCTTATCCTCTTGGAGCACTTCAGTTTGATGCTTGGATGTGGCACATGTAGCTGACAGAAGGAATTACGCTATTCCTAGGGGTTAGTTGTGCTATTTCATGGTTGACTTCAGTTACAACTCATGTGGCAAAGTTTGGTGGAGTTGATGAGACAGTTGGTAGAGTTGTGTTCGGTTTAACTTAGTTGAACTAGTTGTATTTAGTCTAACTGATAAATACACTAGTGATGAGTGGTGTGAATTAATTATTAATTAATTAACTAATTATTGACTCATAAATCAACTAAAGAACACATCAGTTAACTGCAATGCATGGACAGTTCAGTGGAGACCAGTGTTAGAGGTGGGTAAAAAGGTGAGTCTACTATCAGTTGTGACTATGGTTGTGCATGAGATTTGCACACACATTGATGGATATTTCCAATGAGGATTACGTAGTACAAGCCAGGTGGATTCAAACTTGGATCTCATCATTATTCATCTTGGATTGCACAATAGAGGCAGGCAGACTTGTGGAGGAGATTTGAACCTGTGACTTGTTCATCTTCTCTGCTAGTTTTGTGTGTGGCTTGTGAGATAGTGCTGAGAGTTGTGAGAGCTTTGTGCTATGTATTGTTACATGTTCTCTATCATTATAATATATAGATATTTGGGGGTTTTCAGTTGTATGCTTTCCCCATTACATACTGTGTTCTATGTGTGCTTGATTATGCTTTAATGTGCGCATGCGACTGCTTCTATTTCCGCAAATTGATGATCAATTGTAGAAGAGGTTATGTATTATGCATGAAGCTTAAATAGTGTGTAATCAGGATAATCTCGGTGAATAATTCAGCTATTATTCAAATTTCTACATGGTATCGGAGCGAGAATTGATCATCGGATCTATTACAGTGATTACAATTTATTTCGGTAGACAGATTCTGTAAGTGGGCCAGGTAGCCTTTGGATCCATCCTTTCTCTGAAAGGTGATATATCCAGTAAGTTACCCTACAGTCGATCTCTGTGCTAGAAATAATTTGTTCTCACAGATCGGAAGCGGTTGAGTTTTGAGCTGGTGGAATTCGAATTTAAAGCAGAATTTGGAATTCGAATTTGCAGCAGTTTTCTTGGTGTCGAAGTCAAAATGTCTTTCAATGGATTGCGACTGGAGTATGCCATTGAGGGAAACTTGAATTATGTTGCATGGAAGGAAAGCATGGAGGCAGTATTAGATGATAACGGGCTGAAGGAGTTCATAGAGGCTGAGGTCCCAAAGCCTACTGATGCTGCTCAAGTTGAGGCTTGGCAAAAGAAGATGGCAAATTGTCGAAGGATTCTATTGGAGGGCGTGAAGGATCACATTGTATCCAGCATGCATGGAAAAGCTTCTCCATACTTGATGTGGAAAGCGTTGACAGATTTATTCCAAAGCAAGAGCGACCAGAGGAATTTGGCGCTCAAGGATAAACTCAGACACATAAAGATGGAGAAGGCGATGTTATACTTCATTATCACGAAGTTCATCCAATGCGGGGATGAGCTGGGAAGTGTAGGGTTGTTGTTGATGATGAGGGTGGTGAGCTTGGCTCTCCTTGGGCTTCCAAAGAGTTGGCATAGCTACGAAGACTCTGTCAATGGACGGGAGAAACTGCCGGGATGGGAGTGACTTTGGTCGGATCTTGTACAGGAGGAGATAAGGTGGGGTACCAGGGATGGATCTTCATCGAAGAATGAAGATGAAGAGAATTGCGCTTTGGCTGCCAAAGCAAGGAGAAGAGCAGAAAGCTGCATTAAGTGCGAAGAGCGAGAAGCGGGACATAATACGGAGGGTGAAGTGTTTTCACTGTCACCAACACGGAAATTATGCCACAAATTGTCCGCAGAAGAAGAAAAATAAGCAGGTTGTTGGATCTGCAGCTGGGGAGGCCTTAGCCTCACAGTTTGAGCTGGATTTTTCGTTGATCGCATGCTTGGTCTCAAGTGTGATGGGATCAGTATGGTTCTTGGACAGTGGTGCGTATTTTCACATGACTGGAGATCGAGATATGTTTTCAGATCTGGATGAGAAAGATTTTGGAGTGCACATCGAGATGGGCGATGATGGTAGATACAGTGTGACCGGTATCGGTACCATTTCCTTTGAGAGAGAGTCTGGTAAACCCTTCATATTGAAGGAAGTGATGCATGTTCCAGGATTGAAGAAGAATCTGATCTCTGTGGCGATGTTAGAAGACAAGGCGTACGATGTTTTCTTTAGCGAAGGAAAGGCTTTCCTGTGCAGTAAGACAACTGGAGAAACCCAGAAGATAGGAGTTCGAGTCAAGAACCTTTATCAGTTGCAAGTGGATGGATGCATAGCAATGGCATGCAAGGCGGAAGGAGTGGTGAGCCGGGATGATGGCGAGCTGTGGCACCAGAGATTGGGCCACCTTCACCATGGAGCTTTGAAGATACTGTAGCAGATTTATACTAGGCTTCCTAAGGGCACTCTTGCGCAGTCAGATCAGTGCAAGGGGTGTACCTTGGGAAAATTTGTGAAATCCACCTTTCACGAGAAGGATAGTTGTGCCACGACGATCCTTGAGAGAATTCACACAGACGTGTGTGGACCTTTCTCAGTAGCTTCGACAGCAAATCGCAAGTACTATGTGATCTTTTTTGATGATTTTTCTCAGAGGTGCTGGATCTTCTTCATGCAGAAGAAGAGCGAGACATACTCAAAGTTCTGTGAGTTCAAGGCACTGGTTGAGAAGGAATTGGGGAAGCATTTAAAGGCTCTTAGGAGAGACAATGGTGGTGAATTCATCTCTGCTGAATTCAAGGACTTTTGTAGCACAGAAGGAATTCGGAGAGAGCTCATAGCACCTCATAACCCACAGCAGCACGGGGTTGCTGAGCGGAAGAACAGAACGATCGTGGGTGCTGCATGGGCGATGTTGCATGATTAGGGCCTACCCCTTCACTTGTGGGAGGAGGCATGCAATACTGTAGTATATGTGAAAAACCGTTGTCCTCACAAGATACTTGGCATGAGTACACCGGAGGAGGCGTTTTCTGGCAAGAGGCCTGATATTTCCCATTTGAGGATTTTTGGTTCACCTGTCTACATGCATGTGACGAAGGATGCCAGGAAGAAGCTAGAGTCGACCACAGAGGTTGGGATATTTGTGGGGTACACTGATACGCCCCACAACTATCGTGTGTATTTGCCATACAGTCGCAAGACTGTTGTGCGACGGGATATCAAATTTCAGGAGGAGAAAGCCATGAAGTGTTCACTTGAGAGGGAGCCACACTTGCAGGCAGATGAGGAGCTATTATTTCCTAAGGATGAGCTTCAGGATGTGGATCAGCCACAAGAGGAAGTTCATGGAGTGGAAGAGACCACTCATGCAGCGCCAACCATCATAGGGCGGAAGCGCACTACAGAAGCTGAAGGACTGGCTCAAGATGCAGAGAAGATTGTAGGACCACCTACAGCACAGCGCAGACAGAGACAATCACCGGACCGGTACACTAGACACATGGCTCTTGTGAGAAAATGTGTTGTGACAGAGCCATCCTATTTCGAGGAAGATGTGGAGGACCCCACATGGGTAGATGCCATGGTGGAAGAGTATGATTCGATTGTCAGAAACAGTGCATGGGAGATTGTCCCAAGGCTGGAGGGGAAATCAGTGGTGGGTTTGAGATGGATCTACAAATTGAAGTAGGCGACTGACGGGAGTGTGGAGAAGTACAAGGAAATATTTGTTGCCCGAGGCTTCTCACAGATAGAGGGGATCGATTATGAGGAGACCTTTGCACCTGTCGCAAGGTACTCTTCCATACAGATGATCCTAGCTCTGTCAGCGCAGATGGGGTGGCACATCCATCAGATGGATGTGAAGACTGCATTCCTCAACGGAGCCATTGAGGAGGAGGTGTACATAGAGAAGCCCAAAGGTTTCGAGATCTTCAGCAGTGAGTCGCATGTGTGCAGACTCAAGAGAACACTGTATGGGTTGAAATAAGCACCTCGTGCTTGGTACACACGGATAGATAGTTATTTCACCGGACTTGGATTATCCAAGAGTGAGGCGGATCCTAACCTGTACCAGATTATGGTGGAGGAGAAGTTGCTGATCATTGTAATGTATGTAGATGACCTAATTTTGACAGGTGATGAGCTGTTGATACTTTCATGCAAGGAGGATCTTGCTAGAGAGTTTGAGATGAAGGACTTGGGCCTCCTTCATTATTTCCTGGGATTGGAAATTTGGCAGCGCAGTGATGGACTGTTTGTTTCTCGGGGTAAGTATGCCTGGGAGATACTGGAGAAGTTCAACATGCATGGCTGCAAGCCTGTTGATACTCCTCTTCCTCGTGGTTGGAGGAAGGAGGATGCTACTTCAACGGAGGTAGTGGATGCCACTGTTTATCGACAGTTGGTGGGGTCGCTTATGTATCTGGTCAATACATGACCCGATATATGCTATGCTGTTAACCAGCTTTCGCAAGCTATGGTTAAGCCTTCCAAGATCTTCTGGAAGGCAGGAAAGCATGTATTGTGTTATCTTAGAGGCACATCAGGATATGGCTTGTGGTACAGACAGGAGGATGAGGTGAAGCTATGTGGCTTCATGGATGCAGATTGGGCAGGGAGCCCAACGGATAGAAAGAGCTCATCTGGAGGGATCTTCAATATCGGGTCGAAAGAAATTTCTTGGTACAGCAGGAAGCAGAGATCCGTGGCACTTATTTCAGCAGAGGCTGAGTATATGGCAGTAAGCTTGGCTGCATGCGAGGCCATATGGATGAGGAAGATCCTGGTCGGATTGTTCGAGTCACACTTGGAGCCTACTGTGATTTATTGTGATAACCAGAGTTGCATTAAACTCTCAACTAATCTAGTATTTCATGATAGATCCAAACACATCGACATCAGGTACCATCATTTCAGAGATTGTGTGCAGCGGAGAATCATGTTACTTTCATACATTCCCACGGAGGATCAGGATGTTTATATCTTGACGAAGGCGCTCACCAGGAGCAAATTCAAATACCACAGAGGCAGGATAGGGGTTGCAGATAATCCATATCTTGTTGAGAGGGAGTGTTGAAAATGCAACAAGATGATGGAGCTTAGTGAAAATAATTCGCCTTCACTAAGTGGGCCCGCAGGCTATTTTTGGCGCAAAGTCTATTTTTAGACTATGTCTATTTTTAGAGATATCGATCATGGTCTATGAGTTGCAGGATGCTATTTATGGATGATTGGTCGAGTTGGTAAAAATATATGGACCTCTATTTTTAGACATCGGGCGGAATCTATTTTTAGACTGCCGGGCTAAAAATAGAACAGTCAAATATTATTAACCCTTAATAATATTTAGACTATAAGCATTATCTTATCCTCTTGGAGCACTTTAGTTTGATGCTTGGATGTGGCCATGCAGCTGACAGAAGGAATTATGCTATTCCTAGGGGTTAGTTGAGCTATTTCATGGTTGACTTCAATTAGAACTCATGTGGCAGAGTTTGGTGGAGTTGATGAGACAGTTGGTAGAGTTGTGTTCGGTTTAACTTAGTTGAACTAGTTGTATTTAGTCTAACTGATAAATACACTAGTGATGAGTGGTGTGAATTAATTATTAATTAATTCACTAATTGTTAACTCATAAATCAACTAAAGAACACATCAGTTAACTGCATTGCATGGACAGTTCAGTGGAGACCAGTGTTAGAGGTGGGTGAAAGGGTGAGTCTACTATCAATTGTGACTATTGGCTGTGCATGAGGTTTGCACACACATTGATGGAGATTTCCAATGAGGATTGCGCAGTTGGAGCTAGTGGGATTCGAACTTGGATCTCATCATTAATCAACTTGGATTGCGCAGTAGAGGCAGGGAGACTTGTGGAGGAGATTTGAACCTGTGACTAGTTCACTTTCCATACTAGTTTTGTGTGTAGCATTGAGATAGTACTGAGTACTTGTGAGGAGTACTGTGCTATGTATTGTTACATGTTCTCTATCATTATAATATACAGATAGTTGGGGGTTTTCAGCTATTTCTTTCCCCATTACATCTTGTGTTGATATGTGTGCTTGATTATGTTTTAATGAGCGCATGCGACTGCTTTCTATTTCCGCATATTGATGATCAATTGTAGAAGAGGTTATGTATTATGCATGAAGCTTAAATAGTGTGTAATCAGGATAATCTCGGTGAATAATTCAGCTATTATTCAAATTTCTACAAGAATCCCGTCATAGTGAAGTAACAAAAATAGGAATTAACATGAGGCTAAGTCCGGTAATGTGTTGGAACAACAAGAAATTTAGAAGCAGAAAGTGGAACTGCAAGGAGATTTCCAGAAGATAAAACCACCTACATTTGATGGAGAGGTAGAGGAGGTGGTTGAAGCATGGTTGATAAACATGAACAAATACTTCCAAGTCTATGAGTATAGCAGTAATCTTAAAGCCAGGCTAGCCATCTATAAATTGAGAGAGAAGGACACTATGTGGTGGGAGGAAGTCAAGAATGTCCGCAGCTTAGAAGATCAGGATGTGACCTGGGATACCTTCCAGCAATATTTTAAAGACAAGTATCTAATTGAACGCTTCTATGATGAAAAGTCCAGATAATTTCACGACTTGAAATTGGGTCAAATGACGATGGACGAATACATAACCAAGTTCACTTCCTTACTTAGATATGTTCCTTACTTAAGGGATGAAAAGGCTAAGTTTCAGCGGTTATTAAGTAGTTTTCCCACCCATATGAAGGAATGAATTGAATTCGTATATCCAAGAACCAATGGACAAGGCAATCTGAAAAGCTAGAATGTGTTACTAGAAATCTAAGGCAAAAGGAGAACTAGGAAAAAGTTGGTCGCCCAAGAAAAGGAAGAAGAGAAGTTCAGGTTTTAAAAATGCTAGAACCGGAAATTTTAAGAATTATGCAAGGAATATAGTAATCAAACAGTTTGGAACGAATCATCAAAGAACTCGGTGGCCTGCAGAAGAAAATCCCACAGAGGCTTCCAATAAGCCTGAACAAGGACAAAATCAGAAACCACCTCTACAGTTCTGGGGTTGTGGTGAGGCTCACTATTATAGGAATCTTCCACAGCGAAGAAGGAGTGAAATTGTTGCTAATCTACAAGAATCATCTATAGCAGGAGATGTAGCCTGCAATATACCCAGAATTAATGAAGCGTTGGAAGATCGTCAGGCAGATTACCAACCCACGATGATAGAGTTGGAAGGTAAGCTACTTTCGCAACATGTTTCTATTTTGGTTGACCTAGGTGCAAGTTTAAGTTATATGAATCCCAAATTAGTAGAATTATGTAAACTGCAAAGTCAAAAATTCAAAAATCCATGGCTAGTACAGCTAGCCACTGGAGCAAAGAAAAAAGTTTGTGCCAAAATTCCAAGATATACACTGGAAATTGGTGAACAATAGTTGATTATAGAGCTAAATGTATTACCTTTGGGATCTTACGATGTGCTACTGGGTATGGACTGGCTAGAGAAACACTGGACATTGGTAGATTGCAAAGAAAATATTATATACTATAGAATTCAGGATGGCATTCGTAAGGAGATACAAGGAATTAATAAGCCTCTACACCTGTGGCCTATTGCAGCATCTCAAATGAGTAAATGTATGAGGAAGGGATGCCAGTTGTACGCCATTCAAGTGGGTTTTACTAACTCTAAGTAAAATACTCCGATGATGGAAAACATACCTGTGGTGCAAGAATTCATGGACATATTTCTAGAAGATGTACCAGGTTTTCCTCCCAGAAGGGACATTGATTTCACTACAGAATTGATGCCAGGAGCATCACTGATTTCAAGGAAACCCTACCGAATGAGTGTACCGGAGTTGACCGAACTGAAGATGCAGTTGCAAGAGTTGTTGGATAAAGGATATATCAAACCAAGTATGTCCTCTTGGGGAGCACCAGTGTTGTTCGCAAAAAATAAGGACAGAACCATGCGAATGTGCATGGCCTACCGATAGCTCAATAAGTTGACTGTGAAAAATAAATACCCACTACCTCAGATTGATGATCTATTTGATCAAGTAAAGGGGGATACCATATTTTCAAAGATAGATTTAAGATCAGGATATCACCAGATCCGGATAAAGGACGAAGATATCCACAAAACTTCTTTTCGTACGAGGTACGGGCATTATGAATTTGTGGTACTACCATTTGGATTGACTAATGCACGAACATTTATGAGGCTGATGCATGGTATATTTCACCCCTTCTTGGACAGTTTTTTGTTAATATTTATTGAAGATATCTTAATCTATTTGAAGAATGTGGAAGAGTATAAGGAACACTTAAGAATAGTACTGGAGATGTTACGAAAACATCAACTATATGCTAAGTTCATCAAATGCGAATTTCTTGAGGAATAAATCCAGTACCTAGGCCATGTTATTTTTGCTGAAGGAATAGCGGTTGATCCGGACAAAATTAAGACAATTATGGAATGGCGAGTACCCAAAATGTGGCAGACATCCGATCCTTTATGGGATTGGCCGGATATTACCGACGTATCATTGAAGGGTTCTCAAAGATTTATTTTCAAATTACCTCCTTACATAGGAAGGGTAAAATATTTAAATGGACTAATGAAGGCCAGAATAGTTTCGAGAGATTGAAATTTTAATTGACCACCGCCCCAATGTTAAGGGTGGTTGATCCTAATAAGGAATTAGAACTTTTTACTGTTGCTTGTAAAGATGGAGTTGGGGCAATATTGTCATAAGAAGGAAGAGTGGTTGCCTATGAATCATGGAAGTTAAAAGAGCATGAAAAACGATACTCAACTTATGATATAGAGCTAACAATGGTAGTGCATGTGCTCTGAATATGGAGGCACTATTTTCTTGGAAAGAGATTTGTACTAAAAATTAACCATAGTATCCTAACCAGCTACTTTAAGCAAGTTGATCTCAGCTCTTGCCAGGCAAGATGGAATTCCTTTCTAAGCAAGTTTGACATTGATACGCAACATGTAAAAGGTAAGGAAAATAGAGTAGCAGATGCCTTGAGTAGAAAGTTGCATGGTGTTTATGAACTGTATTACAACCAGATTGAATGTAAGTTCTTGGACCAAATAAAAATAGAAGCCGAGAAGGATCCATAATACCAATTTATATGGTAGCAAACAGAAGAGGCCAGAAGGAAAGAAAAATCTTCTGATTATGGAATTAGAAAATATCAGTTGCTAACCTTTAAGGAAAATATATATGTTCCAAATCAAATGGATTTGAAGGAACTGATCTTAGACAAATACAATAGAAGTAACTATTCAGGACACCCAGGGTATCAGGAAATGCTAACAGCCATTATAAAGATCTATTTCTGGCCCGGTATGTGAAGAGACATTGCAGAATATTTAAACAAATGTTTGGGGTGTTAGCAAGTTAAGGTAGAGCATCAACATCCAGCTGGATCGTTGCAACCCATATCGATACCAAAGTGGAAGTGGGAAGTTATATATTTATATCATTATTGGGTTTCCAAAATAAAATAAAAAGACAACGATTCCATTATGGTGGTGGTGGATCGATTGAGCAAAGAAACACATTTTATAATGGTACAGTCTACTTAAAAAACAGTGCAAATCGCAGACATATTTATGAGAGATATCTTTAGACTACATGGCATTCCAAAGATCGTCATATCAGATAGAGATGTGAAGTTTACTTCAGCATTCTGGAAGACCTTGTTCAGAAGTCTGGGAACTCAAATCAATTTCAGCACCGCATATCATCCCCAAGCGGATGGACAAATTGAGCAAGTGAATCAAATTTTGGACGATATGTTGCGCATGTACGTAATGCAACAACCAACAAAATGGGAAGAGTATCTACACTTGGTAGAGTTTGCATACAACAATGGCTACCAGGAATATTTGAAGATGAGTCCCTTCAAAGCTTTGTATGGGTGACAATGTCGTACACCTATTAATTGGAGTTGCCCCGAAACCAAGATGATGCTTGGACCATAAATGTTAGCTGAAATGGAATCAGAAGTAAAGAAGATCAGACAAAATTTGAAGGCAGCTCAAGATCAACAGAAGGTATATATAGATAAGAAAAGGACTTATCATGAGTTTAATGTGGGAGATCATGTGTGTAAGGATTAAACCAAAGAAGAGTACACTAAGGTGGGCTTCCTGTGCCAAGTTGGCTCCTCGGTTTTGTGGGCCTTTCCAAATTTTGGAAAGAGTGGGGCCGGTAGCATACCAATTGGCCTTACCCAGTTATATTCAGGTGCACAATGTGTTCCATGTATCCTTATTAAAGCGATATATACATGACCTGAAGCATGTATTCACTGGAAAAGTATTTAGGTAGGGTAAGATTAAAAGTCTTATCTTGAAATTATTAAAATGTTATAATAAATTAACTCTGAATTTTGCTGATTACAGGTCGAGACAGACTCCGAAATTCTGATCGAACCTCTGCGTATACTCGATCAGAGAGAAATCATGCTCCGAAGGCGAGCCATCACCCAGGTTAAAGTGTAGTGGAAGCACTTCAGCTCGGATGAGGCTACCTGGGAGGATGAAGGATTTGTTCGAGAGGCAAATTCGGAACTATTTGTTGAGTAACAGTGAAACACCGAGGACGATGTTTACTTCCAGGGGGGAAGTTGTGGTAGTTGGATTAAGTGCCAAAAAAAAATTATGTTATGTTTTATCATTAAGAAACTAAGACATTTTTTTTTCAGAAAACTATTTAGGTAAACAAGAATTAATTTTTATTTCTTTTAGTAAAAAGGGAAATTTAGTTATGGAAATGGTTCCATGAAAAGAAAATATTGTTGGTAAAATCATTCCAAGAAATGAGAAGTGGTTGAACAGAAAAATAGTTCAGACAGTTACCTCTTCCTCTGAGGATAAAGGTACATCCCAGTGAGGAAGAGGGGTTATGTCCAGTGACTGAGGAGAGAAAAGGAAAGAGTGAATATTTCCTGAGCTAGTGGTGACCAGTGGAAACACTTAGTAATCCTGAAAATTTTCAGAATAGGGGACTGGACTTGTGGTCCTGAGGTCTCTTCCAGAATTCCATATCAACCTACTTACTCGAGTGAGGAGCACGGGGGGGAGAAGAGGACGTCATTTCCTTTCTCATGGTTGGGAGGATATCAACAGTAAAATCTGGAAAAGAAAACATATAAGTGATGCTACTTGCTGGAAAATTAAATTCAGGATAAACTGCTTGTTAATATTGTTTTTAGTCTCTTTTTCTCTATCCTGTATTTATACAAAAAGAATTACTTTACTTGGTATGTAAAACAGGAAATTATCAATGTACTTTTCCAAGGTATTATGTTAACTGTAATTTTTCCTATGTATTGCGAGTAACTATGTATTCATTAATTTAATCATTATTATAAGTTAACGAAGAAAAGGAAATAAACTTTGGAAAGGTTAGGAAGGGTTTGTTGGTAAGATTTAATTCAGAATATGTAAGAACCAGGAAATTTTTTAACTCAGGGTCTTAGAACCAAAGACCCAAACCCTGAGCTGATCGTTATCCATACCTATGATACTCACGGATAAGATGGTCCAGAAATTTCGCCAGAAAAATAAATTAGAAATGTAAAATACAGTGTCCAAGATCTGGAAACGATGGAATAAAGGCTATAGATAACAAAGATAATACACAGAAAGATGCTAAAGATATATTTCAATTAACAGTGCATAAACATGTACCAAAGAAAACTAAAACAGTAAATGAGTCAACCATTTATGACTGCATGTATAAGCCATCGACAGAATAGAGAAATACCGATAGGTATTTAAATAAGAAAATTGGGGAGAATCTCCTTGCTAAATCCATAGGCATGCACAATAGGTCATACCGACATGATGTATGAAATTGTATAAGTAATGCTACACAAATTGAAAACTGACAGAGTATAGTATGAAGCATGGGGCTTCCTATAACTGAACCTTTATAAGACAGTATGGAAAAACACTAGAACTACAAGAAAGTACCCTTGTCTCTAAAACTCGTATACACCGAGTAAAAATTAAGATTAAGCCAGCCAAATCAAATTGTATACAAAACCGTGAACTATAAATTCGAGAGGCCAAGGCACTGATTCCGCAGTAGCAATATAAAACAACTACACTAAACGTTAACAAAATTATTCCAGAACTCTTGCTGCGATAGATGCATTAGGGTCAGGAGGAACTCTCTCTAAGGCAGAGAGTTCGACCAAAAATTATTCAACAATGAAAAGTGTACCTGTTGGTGGGCAAGTTGGAGTAAGTCAAATGAGCTTGATGCCTGGAGTAGACCAGAGAGTAATTATCACAAAAAAGAACAAATTTGATACCTGCACAAACCCGTAAGAGAAAAATGAATCAATAACTGTTTAAAATTATGGAACTACCATAAGAGAAAGGGAGAAGTAGGAATGAGACTAAAAACTTACCTGTAAATGACATTGCCGCATGATGGAGATGGTCCCTGAAATAGCAAAGCCATGAAGAAGAGAAGGGGTCAATTTCTAGAATCCCAATGAAGGGCATAGAAATGGCAGACCCCATAACCTGAAACGCTTCACCATATACTTGGAAACTTGACGAAGTGTTCTGTCCGAAAGAAGCCTACGTCTGGCATGAGAGGAAAGAACAAGCCTGAGGGGCAAACCCAGACGATCTTACAGTCCAAAATCCACCTCAGGACCTGCAATCCTTTTTTCTGATATCACATTTCAAATCAAAGTAATGTATTACAAATTCCGGTGCATAGAAAACATACAACAAATATTTGGCAGTGATACCCTGAATACAAAGTAGAAATGTGATCATTGTGTATGTGATAATAACATTAGAATCAAATGTTGCATTATAAATATAAATATGACAGCAAGAGAAAATGGTTAAGTGTAGTTCAAAGTGTTGTATCATGTAATTGCAACGTTGACAAAGAGACAAATTGTTGGGTATGGTAGGTGATATTAATTTTTTTTTTAATTAGTGATAATGTGATGTATGTCTAAGGTGTTGAATGTTACAAATGAGGACCATTTCCATAAATTTTTGGCATAGTCAAGGGTTGATTCCTGAATTTGGCCCTCAGCCCCTGCCTAGCTGAGAGTCGATTCCCGAAATCAACCCTCATCCGAGCGAGGGCTTGGAGGTTGTCGTAGGGCTAACAAAGTGTGCCTTAAGGCCACCTCGTTGAGGGTTGATTCCTGGAACCGAGGTTCATTTTATTTATTTATTTTAAATAATTCTTTTAAAATTTTAAAAATTTATTTAAATTTTTTATTTGTGTTTTTTTATTATATTTTAATTATAAAATTTTTAAATTTTAAATTTTTCTTTTTTTATTTTAACCTTTTTTCTAGATTTTTATTTCTTATAAATATTTTTTAATATATATATATATATATATTATTAGTTATTATTTTTTTTGTTTTACTTTTTTTTCAATCTTTTAATTTTTGTTTTGTTTTGTTTTGTATTTTTCATTTTTATTTATTTATCTATTTATTTATTGTTTATTTTATTTTATTTTATTTTGCAGGTTTGCATTGATTATCGACTAGCAACTCGACCTCATTATGTGTCAAGTTGATAGTTGATTTTAAAGTTCTCGTTATACTGGATCAAGTATGCCTCCACAACATGTCAATTTCATGGTTTATTTTTTAAGATTTCATTGCAATAGGTCGAGTTCGCCTACACCGCATGTCAATTTGATGGTTTATTTTTAAATTTTCGTTGCAATGTGTGTTGCCTTAGGCTAGTATTTTTAAATTGTTATACTTTTCACATCTAAAAAATAAAGTACTCTTGATATAATGACTCTTTCATTCAGGTGTTCGTTTTTAAAGTTGTTTTTAGTCATAATTTTTTTCCATAATGCCATGGTTGAAATATATTGAAAACTTAAGGTTTTTGTAGTCGTGATATTTGGTTTTAATTCCATGGTTGAAAATTTGTCAAAATTTTAAGGTTTTTCTAAGTCACTATATTTTATCTTTAATACTATTAGATATCATTTTTGGGATTCAACTACGTTAAGTAATTCATTCATCTATGACCATTTCCATGAGAGGTAGTTGTAACTAACTAATTTCTCATGATTTTTGAATAGTCCACTTAGAACTCATTGCATCGGGTGATGCTCAAAGGGGTGAACAAGTGTTATTGAAACTAGTGAAATGAATCACATAGCATCAATCATAATGAGAAATTAGTCAGTTACGACTACCTCTCATGGAAATGGTCATAGATGAATGACTTACTTAACGCAGTTGAATCCAAAAAATGATATCTAATATAATGCATTGCGGAAACCCCTCATACTTTTAATACTATTGTTGAAAAAAACTATAAGTATTTTATCTCTAACATCATGGCTGGAAATTGTTGGAATTTTAATGCTTTTAGAGACATAATATTTTATTTGTAATGCCATGCCTGAAAATTGTTGGAATTTTAAGGGTTTTCAAAGTCATGATAATTTATCTTTAATGTCATGCCTGAAAATTGTTGGAATTTTAAGGGTTTTCAAAGTCATGATATTTTATTTTAATGTCATGCCTAAAAATTTTTGAATTTTAAGGTTTTTCGGAGTCATGATATTTTTTCTTTAATGACATTGCTAAAAAAAAAATGAAAATTTACCCAAAAAAAATGTTATTTTAGCATCAATACTTTTCATTTTCAAGGTGTTTTTTGCACTAAAAAATTTGGTTTTTATTAACTTTTATTGTCATTTAAAAAAAAAGGTTCAAAATTTTCCCGGTTAAGAAAAAAAAAAAGTGGTGATGTAGCATCAACACTATTCGTTTTCGGGTCGTTTTTTTCATTTTTTGGGGTTTTTTGGATAGAGTTCTCGTTTTGAGGTATTATTTCTTGTTTGATCGGTAACTTTGTTCTTGATGTACTTAGTCTAGGAAATTAATATGTGATTGCTAGATTGAACTACCTATAAACCTAGAAAGAATGACATTTCTTAAAGGATGGACATTTCAAATTCGTTTTGAATTTCTTTTACAAAAATTTGGCTCATTTTATCATCCTCACTTCCAAAAATGATATCATTTACGAATACGACAATGATTAATAGATTTTCATTATCTGATTTGATGTAAAGGTTGTTTTCTACAACTTGTTATGTTACGAGATCATAAAATATAGATCAACGTCTTGAAAATAAGCCTCTCCGAAGTAGAACTTCCTTTTACATCACATAAATGAATAATTCTTAGATGATACAAATGACAAGACCTCCTTGGTATATATAAGAGTCTAAAGGGTCACAATATAATAAGGGCCTACATAACAATAATAATGTAAGGGCACAACAATAACAATATTGGGCTTCTATGGGACATAATAATAACAATTAGGGGGCTACATGGAGTGAAACAATAACAATATGGGGACTACACTAGTATTATAGGGACCTAACATGCCTCTCTCCTTCAAAAAAGTGTTTTCATCATCGCTTGAGTAGTTATGGATGCTTCTATATAAAATTCTCATCCTCTCATGTGGAATCTTCAACAAGTACGTTATTTCACTTAATGAGATACTCTAAAATTGATTGATTTTGTAGTTCTTGAGTTCTTGTTTCCGTGACTGCTTCTAGCTCCAATATGATTTTTTCTTCGTCATCAAGTTCTAGACATATTTTTTGAACCAAGATCTTGTCACCTATAACCTTCTTTAAGCATGAAACATGGAAAACTGGGTGCACTCGAGAATTTGTAGGCAAATCCAATTTGTATTTTGTACTATCAATCTTTTGAAACACTTTGTAAGGACCATATTACTTGGGTGATAATCTATTATCCTTCTTAGCTTTCTTGAGGGAAATCTGTTTGTATGGCTATAGTCGTAAAAATACCCAATCGCCTACGTCAAAAGTTATTTCACTACGATGTTGATCTTTCTGATATTTCATTTGATTTTGTTCCAAAGTTAGGTTATCCTTTAATAGTTGGAGAACTTGTTGTTGATGCTCAATGTGATCTTCCACTACTTAAAACTTATAATTTTCTCTTAAAGACGATGTGATCAACGGAGGATGATATCCATAAAATTCCATAAATGGTGTCATTTTTTTTGTGGTATGGAAGGAAGTGTTATAGCACCATTATTACATAGGTAACCACTTGATCCATTGTTTTTGTTTATTAGATACAAAGTAATGAATATTTCCTTCCAAACATTTGTTCACTATCTCAGTTTGCCCATCAAATTGAGGATGATAAGATGAGCTATGACCTAATTGAGTACCGAGACAAGAAAATAAGTTTGTCCAAAATTTTCATGTGAAAATGGGATATGTCACTTACAATAATATTTAGGTTTCCATGTAGGTTTCAATTATTTCCATAAATGCAGTAGCAACAGTACTAGATTTGAAAGGATGATATCGTGCACACAAGTGTGCATACTTTGTAAGTAAATCAACTACCATTATGATGACACTCTTTCCTTTAGAATTGGTTAAACCTGTGATAAAATCCATTGAGACCTCCTCCCAATGCTGACTTGGAATGGATAAAGGTTGTAATAGACTTAGGGTGTTAATTGTCTCCATTCTATTTTGTTGGAAAACCAAACATTCTACCACAAACTTCTAAATATTGGAACATTTACATTGCTTTAGGGCATGTAGTATTGCCAACATTTCCTTCTCATAAATGGGTTTGTGTACATAATTTCCCTTTATTGGACAAATTTCAAAAGAAATGGGTCTTCATTCTTGCATTAAAATAACTCCAATTCTATCTATGGAGGCATCACATTCCACAATAAAGGTTTTTGTGAAGTTTGGTGTAGCTAAGACCAGAGCTTGGCACATTTCCTCTTTAAGATGTTCAAATCCCTTATTTGCTTCCGGAGTCCCAAAATATGCATCTTACTTCAATAATTTTGTTAGAGGTGATGTTATTTTCCCATAATTATTGAATTTTTTTTTATAATACCTTGTCAACCCTGTAAATCCTCAAAGATGCTTTAGGGTTGTGAGTATTTTCCATCCCTTGATAGCTTTAATTTTGTTTCGGTCTACCTTAACACCCTCATGATATAAAATATGACCCAAATATTCCACCTCATGTACTGCAAAGAAACATTTGTATGATTTTGCATACAATTGTTTCTCCTCCAATAGTTTAATCACCTTGTCAAAATGTTGAACATGATCTTTCCAAGACTTGTTGTAGACTAGTATATCATCAAAAACGACTGACACAAATCTTCTGAGAAAGGGTTTGAAAGTATAATTCATCAAACCTTAAAATGTGACAAGTGCATTGGTAAGGCCAAAAGGCATGAAAAAAAAATCATAATGACCTTCATGAGTTATTGATTTTTTTTTTGGAATTTCTTCAGACATCATTCTAATTTGATGATATCTAGAACAAAGATAGTAATTTTCTCCATGTAATTCATCCAACAATTCATCAATGACAATAATGAAAAATTTATCTTTAATAGTGAGCTTAATGAGTTCTCTTTAATTTGGTCGCATATTTCATGATCCATCCTTTGTGTGCACTAATATGACTGGAGAAGATTAACTTTGGATAGGTAGAATTATACCTACCTCTAGCATTTTTGTAACGATACATTCAATTTCATTTTTTTGGGCATAGGGATATATTTAAGGTTTGGCGTTTGGAGGAAAACTTCCTATAATAAAGCGAATAAAATGATCATGATCACAAATAGATGGGAGACCTTTGGGAGTCTCAAATACCTTGGAATGATTGTCTAAGACTTTTTGGATATCTAGAGAAACAGATGATTTTGATGTTTGAACATCTAGTGATCATAATTGTGCAATTATGCCTCGATGTTTTTTCTTATAAATATTTTTCATGCCATTAGAGTTGATATATTCCCGAGTTTACTCATAATACACCTTAATTCAATTTCCTTTTCTTCTGAGAAAAATTTCAGGAAAAGTTCTTGAAAATTAAAAGCCATCGTCCCCAAATATTTTAACCATTGGATTCCTAATACAACATTAGCACCACCCATTGGAATGGAAATAATTGGACTATTAAGTACATATTCTCCCATGGTTAGCTTGATATTATGGCACTTCCTTGAGAAATTTATAGTTCCTCCATTTACAACCATCACTTGAAACTTTGGTGTTAGATATAGAAAGAAATTCAATTCCTTGGCCATTTTAAAATGAATAAAATTATGGGTACTACCTGAATCAATCAACATTATTACCTTTTTCTTCTTGATATATCCTTCTATCTTGGGAGTTTGAGGAGTGGTAATTCCCACCAATGGATTACAATATATGGTCTTCTATCTTCTTTCTCTGGGGTTGGTTCCTAGTGTATATCCTCTTCTTTTGATGTTTTTGATTCCTTTTATTCCTCCTCTTCATAATATATGTAAAATAAATTCTTCTCATAAAACTTATGACATTTAGTGTATTTTATATCAAAAATATTCCTCCAGTGGTTTTTGTGTCAACCTTTTAGGTCGTGGAAAGCTAGGAGTAACAACACTTCCATATTTAGAGTTGTGAGTGGAAGACCTCCTTGTTTCCATAATTTTTCTTTCAAATTTTCTTTCCACCCTAAATGCATTTTCCAATGAATTCGGTTCCCAAAGGTGAATCTCATATTGGATTTTATCATTTAAAGTCCCTATGAAGACAACAATAATATACTCCTTTGGAATATCAGTTACCTTGATATTCAATATTTGGAAGTCATCAATGTGCTCTGACATTGAACCCTTTTGTTTGATATTTATCAATTGGCTAAAGAAGTTATTTCTTTGTGTATCTGCATAAGGTACTAACAATTATTTCGTAAAAATCATCCAAGTGAAAATTGATTTAGAGAAAAAATTCATCAATACCACAAAAACTAATAAAGTTCTAAATATAAAGATGCAATGTGTACATTTTTTGTGTGTGGCACATCATGTAGATCAAATAATTTCTCCATTTGCAGTATCCATGTTATCGCATCCTTGCCACAAAATTTCCTCATATAGATCTTTGGAAAGTGGTTAATCTTCAACTCACTATTTAAATTTCTAAAATCATAATTCATATTCCTTTTTCCTCGTCATGATTTTCATGGAGTACCTTATCACCACCAGGAATCATTTCTTGTAGCAACTTTGTCAAAACTTCCTTCAAACCTTCTAGGTCCCTTTTCTTATATGTTTTTAAATCATACTTCAAAAATTCTATGTATACTTTTAAACCATTATTCAAACCATCCATCTTAGCTTCCAGCTCATTTTTTGTTACTCTTTGCGAGAGCAAAAATTGTTGCACTTGATCTCATAATTTTGATATATCATGTTCATTTCTTCCTCTTCTTCATGCATCATACTAGATTTTTTTTTTGGTTACTAGGTGTATCCATTTTTTCGTTTCAAGGCATTTAGAACCAAATAATAAAATCTATGTTTCAATATTCCCCTTGAATCACTTCAAATTATTTTTTCAAACAAAATTTATGAAAATTTAAAAAATATATATATAAAATACAAACTTTTTTCTTGCTTTTAGGTGCTCGATATTGAAACTATTGTATCTCTGTAATTTCAGTCTCCCAAGGTCTGAAATTTAATTTTGAGGTAGAAGTTTGTGTATTCTTTGCAGCCACACCATTTAGACAAATATTTGATTCTTCAAGATGAAATTATTCCAAATCTCCCACGATGACCTGATTATAGACTAGTTCAGTAGAGAAAACTTGTACAATATATCGTGTGTCAATGTTTTAACCTTTGTCCTTGAAAATGGTACCCAAGAAACTAAATTATGTGCCATTTCTGTCACTTTTTACATAATTCAATTTGGATTCCTGAAACGAAATTTATAGTGATTTTCCTTGAGATGCATGTTTGAGACAAAATTATGGAGCATACAAAAACCATAACTTCCTTGAATAATATCACTAAGAATATTTCAAACCAAACTCTAAAATTTTTACATGATGTTAACCAATATTTTGGCTCTACATGGTTGAAGTTTCATCTTTTGAATCCCTGTAGAAAAAATATTATAGTGAAAATTCCAATATGACTTGTTTGAAGCATCGAAACCCTAGGATCCATAGTTATGATACCAAATGTTATGTAACCAGTTCGCATTATAGAACAAAATGTTGATCAATGACTTGAAAATAATCCTTTTTGATGGGGAAACCTCATTTTACATCACATAAATGAACAATTATTGGATGATACAAATGACAAGACCTCATTAGTATATATAGGAGTCTAAAGGATCACAATATAGTTAGGGCCTACATAAAAATAATAATGTAAGGGAACAAAAACCTCTTGTAAGGGCATAATAATAATGTAAGGGGGCAAAATTAACAATATTAGGGCTACACTTGTAATATAGTGTTGAAAATCCAGTAAGAAAACTATAGTTTTGACTTTGCCTTGGTCAAACTAAATAAAAAATTCAAATTTCAATTTCAACAAAATACTTGGAGGTATTTAACTGAGGTGACGTGGATTTTTTCACTCAATTAACTCAGTTAATTCAAGTTGGAGACACTTGAGTTTAGTTATAAATGGTTGATTACTAATTTGTAGCAATTTAATTTAGTTAATTTGAGTTATTGTCAGATGAACTAGTTCTAATTATTGAAGAAACTAGTGGAGGGTTAAGTTGTCCTGTGTAACTTCAGCCACACTCAGTGGTCATCTAGTTAACTGATCAATTAGCCCAAAATAAATGGTGCATGCAGATAATTCAGGCTACCCAGTTGAGATTGGAGTTCAAGGGAAATGTACTATCAGTTGTAAAATAATCCAATTTTTATAGGTGGTGCATGCAGTTAGAGAATTGACATATGGTAATTGTGAAATTCCTTGGTGAAAAATTCCTAAAAAATAGGGTAAATTTCCCAAGGGAACAATGCAAGGAAATAATATCTTGGTGGCTCCAAATTTCGGTTAAGTATTGGTTAGGTTCAATCAGTCAAGCAGAGGATAGAAGATATAGGTGTAGGTTGAGCTCAAGTTCGAGCATAACATATTGTATTCATCTAAATTATTTGATTAATGCAATACAAATAGTAAGGGTTTCTGAGCAGTTGCTTTCCCCTAGATAAATATTTGTGTATGTGTGTTGAATCTTGATGCATGTTAATGATTTGTGTTCTTGATCATGAATTCACTTCCGCAGATCAGTAGAGTAGCTTCTAGTCTTGTGATTTCATAAATTTTATGATCAATTTAGAATATACACATTAATTTATACATGGTATTAGAGATAGATTCATAGTAGAGAAGAGATTTTGAAGTTTTGATTGCAGGAGATTCGAGGTTGTGGATCAAGTTGTAGGTTTTCTTCAGGACTGAGAAGATGGCTTTCTATATACTAAGGCTTGAGTACGTCCTTAAGGGAAGCTCTAATTATGTTTCATTTAAAGAACAAATGGAGGCAATACTAGAGGATAATGGGGTGGAGGAATACATTGATAATGATGTTCTGCAACCAGTAGCAACTGATGCCCGCAAACTAGCAGAATGGAATAAGTGTGTTTCCAGGGCGAGGGGAATCATTTTTTAGGGAGTACGAGACCATATTGTCTCTAATATCCATGAGAAAGAGACTCTGTATGCAATGTGGAAAGAATTGATAGATTTGTTTCAGAATAGTAGTGACCACGGGAAATTGGCACTCAAGTAACTGTGAAAGTTTACACAGTGTCGTGATGAACTTATGGGGTCGGTGTTACTATCCCTGAAGAATACATGGTTATTCTAGCCCTCTTGGGCCTTCCCAAGAGTTGGCATATTCGGTAAATGGTAGAGAGAAACTACCATATTTGGATTGGTTATGGTTTGATCTAATGCAGGAAGAAATAAGGCGGAGCAACAAAGACGAGAATTCATCCAAGGTCGAGGATGATGAGAATTATTCCTTGTATAGAAATACAAAGAAAGGGAAAGGTAATAAATCCCAATCCAAAGCAGAATCTAGTCAAGGGGAAAGACGAAAGACTTGTCCAAAATCAAGTTCTTTCATTGTCCTGAATTCGGGCACTACAACACGAAATTTCTAGACAAGAAAGAAAGAAAGAATACCTCAGGAGGAGTTGTAGGTAAAGCTCTAGCTTCACAATTCAAGCTTGATTTTAATCTCATTAAATGCATGAAAATCATAGTAATGGGAAGCATGTGGTATCTCGATAGTGGTGCCTCATTCCATATGACGAATAAAAAATATTTCTTTAGTGATTTAGAGGAGAAGGATCTCCATATGCACATCAAAATGGGAGATGATGGGAGGTATAGTGCAATCGGGATCGATACATTCACCTTTTATAGGGAGTCAGTCTCCCCTCTCAAGATCAAGGATGTGATGTTTGTACTGAGTCTAAAGAAGAATCTGGTTTTCGTCACGGTGTTGAAAGACTGTGGTTGCGATGTGATATTCAACAAAGGAAAGGTGTTCCTGAGAAACATTTCCACGGGAAAAGTGAATTATATTAGGGTTTGGGTGAAGCAAATCTACAGGTTGGATGTGTAAGACTGTGTTTCTTTGAACACAAAGGCGGAGAAGGTGTGAAGACGAGATTCGGCAAATTATGGCATAGAAGACTTGGCCATATGTATCATGGAGCTTTGAAGATCATGCAACAAATCATCACATGCATCCCAAAAGGATCACTTGAAGAGAAGAACACATGCAAAAGGTATACTTTGGGTAAGTACAAAAAATCCACCTTCAATGATCAGGATAGCAAGGCACGTGCAATCCTGTAAAGTATCCACTTTGATGTATGTGGGCCTTTCTCGAAAACCTCCACTACCAAGCACATGTATTATGATAAATTTGTAGATGATTTCTCATGGAAGTATTGGATCTACTTCATGCAGAAAAAATAATATAAATTCTCCATTTTTTTTTAGTTTAAAGCACTTGTTGAGAAAGAAACGGGTAGGAAAGTGAAGGCTCTCAGGAGCGATAATGATGGTGAGTATGTGTCGAATGAGTTTAAAATTTTCTTTACAAAGTAAGGCATTCAACGCAAGTTGACAACACCCCATAACCCACAACATAATAAGGTGTTTGAGAGGAATAAAAAAATATTGCAGGAGCTACACGGGCGATGTTGCATGATCAGGGCCTACCTCTGCACTTGTGGGTTGAATCATGCAACACAATGGTATATTTGCAAAACATGAGTCCTCACAGGATTCTTGGAATGAGTACACCAGAAGAAGATTTTCCAGGGAAGAAACCAAATATGTCATACTTCAGGATATAGGATCATTAGTTTACTATCATGTTTCCAAGGAAGCAAGGAAAAAGCTAAAGTTGACAACATAGTTGGGCATATTTTTGGGGTACACTAATACACCTCACAAATATCGAGTGTACCTACCATCTCTCAGGATGTTAGTTGTTCATAGAGATGTGAAGTTATATGAGGAAAAGGTAATGAAATGTTCTCTTGATAGGGTGCTTCAGTTGCATGCAGATCAAGAGATTTTGACTCCAAAGTTAGAACCTCGGGAAGTTGTGGAGCAACAAGTAGAGGAGTAGAGATTGGAGACATCCACTCAAGTAGAGACATCCAAGGAAGAAAGGAAATGAACTAGGGAATCTTACATATTATTGCAGGATTCTAAAGAGAATTTGGGGGCACCCACATCAAAACACAGGTAGAGGAGGTCACTAGATCGATACACTGGATACATGGCTTTGATGAGCGAACTAGTATAGACAAAACCTGCCTAATTCAAGGACGCGATAGAGAATCCAGTATGGGTTGATGCTATGGTAGAGTATTATGATTCAATTTTCAGAAATAGTGTTTGGGATGTGGTCCCAATACTAGCAGAAAAATCAATGGTAGTGTTGAAGACCAAAATTGTCCCTTCTTGCCGCCATTCTTAAATTCCATTCTCCTCCTTTTTTACCATAAATACCTCAATAATGTGTCAGCTTAAAATTTTATTGGAAACAATAGGTATTTAACCATATTTTATTCATATTTTTATTTGTCTTTATTATTTGAATTAATATTTTCATAAGCTATTGAATTGCATCAATTTTGCAGCTAATGATCGACTTTGCAGCTTACTTTAAGGTTCTAAAGGTTTTGAAAAAATAGTTGAGGAACGAAATGTATGGAAATGTATCTGAAAATTGGCATTAAGATATCCACCGATCCCCATGATCCATATCGATGATAAGGATGTCATATAAGCAGATGAACGTGGAAGTCAACCCAACGAAAAAGGAGCCAAAGACGAACCAGGCAAGCGAGGATATTGATGATAAGGATGAAGCTGATATTTTGCCTCATGATTTGCTTCTTGGATAGAAAATCATGAAGAATCACTTTTTCATGTTATCTTATGTTATTTTTAGAGTTTTTTTTTAGTACGATAGACTCAAAGATATCCAAACAGTTATTGAAGGAGGTTATAAAACCGACCTCCTGACATGATGAAGACAAACTTTTTTTTTATTTTGAAATACTCTTTGCAACTGTTAATGCAAGATTTTTATTCTTCTTTGCATTGCATTTAAATGCATGTGTAGTCCCTGTTGATCGTTGCATACTTACAACTCACAAGAGTGCCCCCTGGGAGATGTAAGATTTTATTTTCAATTCTAGTTAATAACTCAATTTTCTAATTTTAGTTATGTAGCATTAGATTATCACAAATAATATTTCAGTTTTAATTTACTTTGAATGCTTATGACAGTGAGAATAGATTTTGTAACAAATTTTGCTAAATATTTCTTTCATAGATTTTATCATTTCTTTGTGTGAAGGATGAAGAAAATAAATCGAGAGTAGAATTATTTGATTTCAAATTGAAATCAGAAATAATACTTTCAAGGCTTTATCAGTGTGATTTAGTTTTCTAGTGTGATACTTTAATTCCAAACTTAAGATTTAAATTGCTAGTGTGGTATTAATATTAGTTTTGTTTCTTTTCAAATGTGAAGAAGATTTAGATTCAGTTTCATTTACTTTTTCTCTCTAAAATTAGTTTGTTTTCCTATCAAGTGTGAAGATTTAATTTTTGCAGGTGTGATCTATTTCCACAAGAGTGATACTTCCTTTTTCCTGCAAGAGTGATAATATTTTTTATTTGAATGAGTCTTAGATAAAAACAAGTGCATGAAACATCCTAATACAATTTGAAAATTACTCACCTAATAATAAATCCTAACATAAATTGTGCATTTACATTTCATCAGTTTACAAGTCTTGTTCGATAATTTATAAAGTAATTTAAGATCAATTAAATTACCAAATATTTTTGCATCATTTCCAGGGAAGTGTATATAGGATTTATTATTTAGGAGTCTTTTAAAAAAAATGATTAAAATCCATTTATGCATAGGGAAAGAGATTCAAGGTGTATATTTATAATTCAAGGTAGGAGTTCAATTTGAACATCACCACTCACTCCACCAAGATCCCGCAGTGCCACACCATCCATCAAAAATAATATTCTGTCATTCACAGGTATACATAGACTTCCTAAGATACTTATATCGGAAATCCAACCTAGGGATTCACCAACTTCCTCTACTGAAGTTGTAGTCTAAGAACCGACATCCCAAGCATAAGGAGTAATCTTTACATCTTCAACTGGAGAACAAATTCTAGGACAAGAACTAGAAGTTCCTAGTGAAGAGGAAGGAGAAACTTATTTTAACATTCCATTGATAGAAGAACCAGAGGAGGAGCTATAAAATCAAATTACAGAACCTTATATTAGCTCTGAAGAATCTACAATGGTAGGATAAGGGGAAGGAGAGGTACATGATGTGAATGGTGAACATACGATGGGAGGAGGAAGACGTAGAGGAGGAAATAGAGTAGGAGGTGGAGGAATAGGTATAAGAGGTAGTAGAGGAGAACCAAAACCTTTTGGATTTCCCATATTAGATGAAGATACCACGACCACAATGAATAATATATCACCCTCCATCCTCCATAATTTTCATGGAGGAAGGAATGAGGATCCTGAAACATTTATTTTTGAGTTTGAAGTTATTTGTAGGTCTTATGACTACTTGTTTGATTCTCAAAAATTGAAATTGTTTCTAGCCACCCTTAAAGACGAAGCACTTAAATGGTTTATGGGACTAGGAACACATACCATAAGAACATGGTAAGAAATTAAATATGTGTTCTTAGAGAAATACAAATGTTATTGCATGCCTCATAACCTTAAATATGAAATCTTTAAAATGATGCAAAAAGAGGATGAAAATATTGAAGTTTTGGTTGAAATATTTTCTTACAATGTTAAAAGGGATAAAATGCATACTCTAGATGATGAAAATTTGAAATATATTTTGCTAAAAGCCATTATATATGAGTGGGTATACCTTCTCAATTTAATGGGCAAAGGAGGTGCTTCAAAATTATCATTTAGATACATTTGTGAACTTTGTACACATATTTCGAGAGTTAAGGCTAGAACTAGGAAATATCCAAGAGATCCTATTATGTATAGGATTAATAAATATGCAACTGGAACAATAAGTAGAGCATATATAGGCAATTTTTTTGAAAATTTCAAAATATATATTTTAGGGAGTCTTAGTGAACAACTAGATACCCTTAAGATTCAAAACAAGAGAAAATTTAAAAGTGTTGTGTTGTCAATATTTTTCCCTAAATGCAGAAAGAAACATTATCTAAGAGAGTGCCCTCTTGATAGTGTGGAAATATGTGCTACTTGTGCATAAAACCATGACACAAAGTTATTCCCTTCAATCCCTGGACTTAAAGAAGTATTGCAAAATGAAGTTGAAACAAGCGAGGTTGAGTCACTTTGTTTTATTGGTAAAATACCATGGAAACCACAACAACCAAATATAGTACAAAGTATTAACCCTCAATACCAATCATATGAAAAACCTTTGAACAATTTGAATACCCTAATGCCTTGGAAAAATTGGCCACCTCAAAATTCATTATGGACACAAGGTTGGAAGTACCCCCCTACGAATCCTCAGTTTAATCAGTTTCAAAAACCATTTATTCCATATCAACCTCCATATTGTCCTCCTCAATAAAATTATTTTCCACAATATCAAATAAAAATTCAATCTTCTAATCAACCACTCCCATTACCACCCACATAATACCCCCAAAAAACCAATCAACTACGTGCTCAACCACTTCCAAACCCAAATAATAAAAATTCACAACTTGTTTACAATATAGAAGGTCAAAATTTCCAAGCTTGTATGATATCTCCATTAGATATAAATAATGTCCAAATTAGATCTAGTAGATTTTTGGAAAAGAAGTTACCTTCTGTAGTTACTCAAGAAGAAGAATAGTTTCAACAGTTGGTTTTGTTTTCTCTACAACACCTTTAATCTGAATCAAATCCTAATCCTTATGATTGTAATGATAACCTTCAAGTTACTAATGGTCCAGATTCTGTCCCTAATATTATTTTACCTATCTCTTTGAGTCTGGAACAACTTCAATCCTCCTAGGATAAAATTACTACCTGTGGCATTTCTCTTCCTCCACTTGATTTGCTACCTAATGAATTTTTGGTCACAAATAGTTTAGGTGATGAAAGATGCTCATGGTAAATGAACCATGTTATATCGCCTACTAATATTTCGTACATGCTGACAAATCAAAACTAGAAAACCAAGTTTATTTAACAACTCTACTTGTTAATGAAACCAATCTTGAGTCTGTATAAAATATGCCTAGGTCTAGTCTTGAATCTCATGCACCTAACGGCAATGACTTGGGTCTTGTCCCGAATGAAGTTGATTGCCCTATAAAACTCATAGGCCGTGACATGCATGTAGATTAATTCCTCTTGCTAGCTAACACTAATGTGTGGAATGAAAGTCCTGGTATGATTGGTACCCCCTCATCCGAATCGTTTCATCCATTATTCCCTTATTCATTTCATTATTCTACCACACCATTATTTTCTACAAATCATTCAGAACTTTCTACTAATGGTGTTGGCGGAAATAATGAACACGAGGGTGATTTTTCACAATCGCAATATGAGAATGATGAATCTCTTATTTCTGATCTCTTTCACCCTCAGTATTTAAACTGTCAAGAAAGTGACATTATGCCTTGACAATCTCAAAATGTTTCTCTCACTTATTCATCCTCACTTTTAATCTGAAAAGAGCCTAATCTACCAAATACCCAACCTAATCAAATGGGTGGCTTCAATGACTGTAATTTTTCTGAAGGCGTGTTCATTCACACCTTTGGTGATTTTCATTTTCATATATCTATTGATCCTACGAAGCCACTGGAATTCGATGATTCACCTTTCAAAGATTCAGGGACTCATCTGGGATTTGAGGCACTTCAGCTTCTGCTAATGGTTATGTCAAATTCTCATGATCTTGATGAGACCCCTGAACCAAGAAAAAATAGGGTTTCTAAAATTAGGTTTTTCACGCACCACACTCCTCTTAGTATAACAATGTCAGATGCCAGCTCATCTTGGCAAGCCTCTAATTCGGGTAATGTTTCTTTGAGCATGTCTTTTTGTCCCCCAACAACTGATAAGCATTAACCTATATACCCTAATTTTTTCATTGGAGGGAGGACACCGGCCATTGTCTCAAATACTTTTTATTTTTTCCCAGCCGGTACAGATAGCAGTCAAGTAAAAATAGATGATGTGTAACAATCTGATCACTCAAACTCTCTGTTGCCTGAGACTCTTTTGGTCAATTCATCTCATACTTTGGAATCTAAAGAATACTATCTATTGAACTGTCAATCTATCAATGTGCAAACATCTAACCAAATTAATCATATTCTCATTAACAGTTATCCAGTCGCCGCAAATAATGGCTACATGAATTCGCCGGTTAATCTCACAAAACCCTCGAAGTTCGATAGCCCCCCGTTTGAAGGTTCAAAGTTTTGTGAGGATGGTGAGGCACTTCAGCTCCTCCTGATGGTTACATCAGGTCCTCACATCCTTGTCAAAACCCATGGACAAATTCAAACTAGGGTTTCTGAAATCAGGGTTTCTGCACTTGAATTCTCAGGCATCTCAAATTTACCTAGCAAACGATTATTTTCTCCAGGCCATCAAATTGATCATCATCACTGTTATGATAAGGTTGTTTCTCTACTTGAAAAATTTTACCCGATAAATTTCTCTAGAGGCAGACAAAATATTACGTCACTTGCACCAAATTTAGGGTTAAACATCAATGAATGTATGTCATGGATGGATGATTATATGGTTCAAGTAAATTTTCCTTTTTATCAAGATGGGATTGCATTTCAGCTTGAACAATCTATTATGGCACGTTCTTTGGTAAGTAGCCATGACCTTCTTGTTGTTGTTCATATTTTATGGATAAGTTGTGTTGTTGGTGCACAATTTTTTATGTTGGTTCTTATTGCGGACATCCTTGTTCTTGCATGTTGGCATCTGATGCGATGGCTGCACTAGAAATTTTATTTCACATCACTTGACCGCCTCTCTGGTTAAATTAGGGTTTTAGGTTTTAGGCTAGCTAGGGTTTGTTAATGAAAGTCTACTGGTTCCAGTTTTTAATTAGGGTTTACTTTCTAGGGTTTAATTTATACTTTAAAATTATGTTTGTTGTCTTTTCTTTATGATAAGCAGTTTATTCTTATGCATTGTAATTTTCCATTAGTTTGCACTCATACTCTTGCATTTTCTTATTGTTGAACTACATTCATATAATCACTGCATGTACTTTGCATTTTTCTTTATCGAGAATTAGTTGATTTCTCTCGCACATATCATTTCATTGCATCATAAGCCTTGTCTACTACATCACGTCGTACATTTTTCTTCTTACATAATATGCATTGGTCGTTGACCTAGCCTAGCATTTTCTGTGTATTGCATGCCACTACATGAGTCTTCATTGAACCTAGAGCCTTCAAACCTTCAGTGCCTTGACTAGTATTCTTACCCTTTCTTGCACATGCTTGTAGCAGGATGGATTGATTTTATCTTGTTTTGCACACCGAAACCCTAAATGTATTCCTTGATTTCCTTGTCATAATGTTGAAACCCTAACCCTAATGATTGTGTGAGGTTGTGATGGTAACCCCTAGAGGAATATTCTCTCAGAATTGGTCATCAAAGTCATGTCCTGGACATCATTCCTACGAGTATAATTCATTAGCTAGGGAGATACGGTCATGCTTCTTGTGGGGAAACCTAATCAGTTCGATTGACCGATATCCATAACCTAAACCTTGTGCTCAACATGGTCTTGAATCTCTTAATGAATTTTTTTCGTGTTTGACCTGTTAACTAGAGATGGGCCGTGGAGGCTTGGCATGAGGGAAAACCTAAAAACAAAATATATTTCAGTTTCTATCAAAGAAGAAACAACCTCTCTTGCACGTAAAAATAAGTTAGGATTCCTCATTCGCCCTGGAGCAATGAACATCGAGTAATAAGTGCTAATGTGCACATAAAATAAAATGAAATTAAATGAAGTGTAAATGATTGAGAAAGGCCTCCTGCACAGAGAGGTAATGCAATGAATCTGCTGGGGTACTGACTAGGCTCGCTGGCAACAAAGCAATGTTTGTGATTTCTTGAAGTGACTCTATCGGGGTGTTGTCCAGGTCTGCTGGCAGTGGAGCAACACCAGAAACATATTTTATAACTAAGAATATAATAAGCCATTTGTCTGATGAGAAGTCCATTCATCTTTAGTTGCCTGATGAGAGTTACTTCTTCATGTTCAAATTGTCATGGTGTGGCAAAAAATTTGAATCTAGTGATGTCATGGTGTATGTGGTGGAATCATGGTGTAATTATACATGTGTAAGTCTAAAGCTATGGATAGATGATCGAAATCTGGATCAGGGGTAAAAGTTAGCTCAAAAATGAAAGTTCTTAGAATTTCACCAAAATAGAACAACAGCGATTGGACCATCGCAAGGAATCCAACATAACTCGTTTCGTTGAAAACCGAGTTAGGATGACGAAGTTATGGTCAGTTGATCGCCATTCAAAACAAGAAAATTAAAAAAAAAAAATATTACAGAACAAGTACAGCTGATGACATGGAAATCCAGTCAGCATGTAGAGAATCTTCTTCAGTTTTTGTCCAATGGGTCTGTGACAAGTGTCACTGCGGGATTCGCTAGTTTGGTTTGTGAACGTAAAAATTTCCCAATGTCCTCCAAAGTTGAATGTGGGTTCATGAATTCATATGTTGGAAATTATTTTATTTTGAGTTAAGGTTGAATTAAGATATATATATATATATATATATATATATATTAATTCAAACCTTATATATAACTTAAAATCCACATATTTCATTTAAATACAAAGTTCAGAAGGCATACATTTAAATCCAAACTTTATTATATTTAATTCCAAATGCTATGGTGGAAGCGAATTAAAGTTCGGAGGGCGAAATTAAATAAATTGCAATGTTTGTATTAACGTTGGTGGAATATATATATTTGAAAGTGCGAAACCATATGTCCATGCTAAACCTTGGCTTAAATATTTTTTGGGTGCACATTTTAAATAACATTTCAAAGGTTCAAATGGTGCGTATGCAAAGGTTTTTAATAAAGGTTGACGCATATTATATGGTTTGTATGTTGGTGTAAAAACTTGTATTAAGGGGTGGAGGTCAGGATTTGACCCCGTGAACTCCCCCCTACCATCTCCATCATTTACTAATGAGCCAGCCATAGTCCTTGTTAAGGATGGGCACACATTTATATTTAAAGGGTATTGCAGTGTCTGATGACGAAGGAACAGAGCGGGCCAACCCTCCTCCACATGACCACGCCATGTGCCCAGGCTCTAAGCGCTCGAGTTAAGTGTGGATTGATGCGCACTTAATGCACCAATTAAGCGCAATTATCCTCAATTAACTTCATTTTTAAGTTGGTGGGATTTTTGGCAATATGTCCAAATCTAGCGCCACTTCCAAATTTGTCGGAGTTAATTGGCAGTTTTCCAGAATTAGAGGCAGAATCTAGGGAAAAAATTAATGAGGCCTATCTTGGTCAATTTTTGACCAATTTTTGCTCAAGGATATTCATTCTTAGTAGATTGGAATGCTCTACATGTGTTTTTGGTCACTTGAAGAATTTTGAAGCCTAGGGCCACCAGGAGGGAAGGTCATGCCCAAATCAGTTGAAGGCCAATTTCAATGAATGGATAGTCAATTTTTGATGTATTTTATGCTCTGAACATATTGGTATAGGTTATAGAGGCTTTGGATCATATCTTAAGGTGATTTTTTCACTTTAAATATTAAACAAGCCCATGGCCACCAGAATTGGAGGTCAAGCCTAGAGGAGCTAGTAACCAAACTCAGAGATTGAATAGTAATTTTTGGGGTATTTGAGTGTTATAAAGAAAATGGAATAGTCAAAAAAACCATTGGAGAAATATTGGTTCTTGTAATCAGACATTTTTCTCATAATCCCAAGAGGTTCTAGCTAGTTGAAGCCGGTCCATGGAGATGTAGCCCAGGATGGGTGAACTCCATCATCATTCATTGTGTTACGTGATTGTTGTGAGTTATGTTTATACATTTAAATTGCTATATATGAGTTTTTCATTTTTAATTAACTCATAATTTTAACATCAAAGACACATGAAACTACACACATAAACCCCTTCACAAATGGTTAACATGAGACGATCCTTAAACACATTTTAATACTAATGAGGGAGTTTTCATAGAAATAACAAGTTTTCCCATATTTAAATCAATAGAGACATTATGTAACCTAGAACTAAGTCCTAAAGACTAAGACCTAAAACAAATTTATAAAGCAATATTTTTAAGCCTAAGTCACAAAGGGTTTCGGAATTTTCATAAAAAACTATGTATTAAACCCATAATGTAATATATTACAGTCAAACCGCCGAAGCAATGACCACAACAGAACTTTCACATGGGAATAGAAAAGAGTTAACCATCGATTCTTGTGAACAGATGGAGGTAACCACCCACAGATAACCATGTCGGAACCATCGGAGCTGGCATGTGAACAGACAATAGATAACAGTGGCAGCAATTGTCAACACAGCATTGGACGTGACCAGACTACAACCACTGGAGGCAGGTTCGAGTTGTCACATGGGTGGTTGACTACCAGCGTGTCGGAACTGTCGGGCTAGACTGTTAGGTGGCATGCTACAGTTAGTCTGTCGCCAGTCACATCGCAGACAGTTTTTCCTCCACGTCGTTTGTAAAAATGTCAAGGTTAATTATAACCTAAGGTCCTTAATTGGGTTTTTTGTGCTAAGTTTGAAAATTTTAAAGTCGTCCACCTTATCACTAAAACCTAAGGTGCCATGTTGCTACATGACCGAGACCTTTCTTCTCATCTAATCACCATAAATGTAAAACAACATGCCATGTTTGGAGTTTGAATGCTCTGTTTAAACTTAGCCTTTTCACCATAATGAGGACAGAGTGATTTCGAAGGCTTGTATGCATATTCTGAGTGAGAGAGGTAGTTTTTGTTTTCAGTATAACTTGGTCATCTAGAGGCAAAATTGAGAACGAAGATAGGCGTTGGAAAGCTAGGAGAGAGAGATTTCTGTTGAAAATGACCAGAGGTTCCTGTGAGCACGTTTAGTCTGGTGTGTTTCTCCATAAAGACTTCCTCATATCAATCCTTAATAAAATTGACGCCTATCTTTAAAGCGGACCCGAAGATGTAATCCACTAGGGATGAACTCCGTAATCAATGTTTGTTGTTTCTTATCTCTGTTCTTTGTTGAAATTACATGTTTATTATGCTTATTTAGTTTTGGATTAAGTCGTTAAATAATTTTCTTTCCTTCAGTCTTTCACATTAAGTGATCGAGTTAACAATCAATTCACTGTTGGAAAATAATAATTTCTACTTCAGTATTAGATCATATCTATTGCAGATCATATATTTTAATATCAGATCAGGTTGTGTTGTAGGATTTTTTCAAGTGAATGTTAACCAGGTCCAGATTGTGACGTGGAGAAGGAACGCTTGAGGAGATAGACTCAAAATTTGGAAAGAGAAAATTTGCTCATCAATTGACAATGGGAGGAACCGATACAGGTGAAAATCCTAAAGTGAAGGTCATAGGCAAAGAAAAAATTCAACAAATGTTTTTGAACATGCAACGGATGTTGGGAGAACTCTACGAAGATAATAATGCAAGAGATGGAGCTTCTTATTCAAAGGCATCGAAGAAGGACATGGGAAAAGGAAAAGTTGATAAACCTCATTTTCCTCCATCATATTCTTCTTCTTCTTCTTCTTCTTCTTCTTCTAGTTCAGATTCTGAAATAGAAAAGAAACCTCGGAAATATATTTTGAAACTTGATGTAAAATTTGAACTACCTGTTTATGATGGTGAAATGAACCCAGAGAAACTATATAACTAGATTAAGCAGTTAGAAGTGTATTGTATAATCAGCACATTTCTTATGAAAGAACAAAAAATCAATTAGCTACACTTAGAATGGGGGGAACAGCTTTAATCTGGTGGGCAAGTAAAACTCAAGTAGATTTAAAGAAAAAAGGTAAATTCATTTCCTCATGGTCTAAGTTTTTAAAATATCTCATAAAACAATTCTATCCTTTGGGATACATGAAGAAAGTTGTTATTGATTAGCAACGTATGAGGCAAGGTAAAGGGAAGAATGTCCAGGAGTTTACTCAGGAGTTCAAGAAGAAATATTTGGCTCTTGATATTCCATTAGATACACGTGAAACTTTATTAAAGTACATTGGCAGTTTACATTCATATTTAAAGCATACATTATTGATGTTTAATCCTAATGACTTTGATAAAGTGTGTGTTCAAGCCATACATATTGAATCAGGTGGCAGACCATTCAAATTTTATCAAAAAGAATCCAAACAATTGGAAATCAAGGATTCCAAAGACAGCAAGAGGAATAGAAATTCAAAGGGAAACAAAACAGTGACAACTTAGAAGGAACGTGAAAGACCTACCTGTACTCACTGCCAGAGGATCGGGCATGATGAAGCCAGATGTTGGAAACTTTACCCGGAACTCAAACCAAATAATTTTTAGAAGAAGAAAGGTGAAAATAAGACTAATGCAGCAATCCAACAAGATTTGGGCTCCAATTTAGGTGATGAAAAAAAACCGCAATGTTTTCAATAGGTAAAATTTTCTTACGCTAGTTCAAGTTCTAGTACATATGCATCTTCTTCAAACATAAATCATCTGGATGAAGATAAAAGAGTTGAATTATTTCACATAATGGTAACTTCTAAGCACACAAAAATAGACACTTTGTTTGAGAGTGGATCACGGGAAAATTTAATATCCAAAGATTTAGTTAAGAAATTGGGTTTGGAGACATAGAATCATCCAAGACCATATCTGTTAGGTTGGCTAAAATAAAAGACTCGGATTAATGACACAAAGCAGTGTCGTTTAAAATTTTCCATCACAACTAATTATGTTGATGAAATGGATTTAGATGTGATACCATTAGAAATATGTGGAATAGTGCTGGGAAGTCCTTATCTCTATGATCGTGATGCATTGTTTCATACGAAAGAGCATAATTATCACCTTAAGAAATATGGAATTGAATACATTGTCTGTGCACATAAAATCAAAACTCACTTGGATTTAGTTACTGCTAATTAGATGAAGAGACTTATAAGTTCAAGTAAGAGATATGTACTCATGGTTGTAAAAGAGAAACATAAGGATCAAAATGATTCTTTTTCAGGTTGTGAATCTCAATTTAAAGATAACTTGGTTAAAGTGGTAGATTCTTTTAAAAGTCTATTTAAAGAACCAAAACATCTGCCTCCTAAACGGGAAATACAACATGAGATACAGTTGATTTCAGATGCCCCTCTTCCTAATTTTAGGATGTATCGCATGCAAGTTATAGGGAGCGAATAAATAAAGAAACAAATCCAATATTTGGTTGAAAAAGGTTTCATTCGACCCAGTTCATTTCCATGTGGTTCACCAATAATTGTAGTTCCTAAGAAATACGGGACATGGAGAATGTGTGTCGACTTTAGGGCCTTAAATAAAATCACAATCAAGAACATGTATCCTCTTCCCAAGATAGATGATTTACTTGATCAGTTGAAAAATGCGATCTATTTCATTAAGTTGGATTTACGTAGTGGGTATCGTCAAATTCGCATTGCAAAAAATGACATATGGAAAACTACATTTAAAACTAGGCAAGGAATATTTGAATGGTTAGTGATGCCTTTTGGTTTGTGTAATGCTCCAACAACTTTCATTCAGGTTATGAATGATGTATTACGTCCATACATTGATAAGTTTGTTGTAATCTACTTAGATTGTATCCTCATTTTCAGTTTCATTATGGAAGAGCATGTTAGGCATGTTAAACATGTTTTTAAAGTGTTTCACAGGGAAAATTTGTACCTTAAACTATCCAAATGTGAGTTTGGGAAAACTTCACTGATTTATCTTGGTTACATAGTTGGAGGTGGTCATTTGAAGATAGATCCAGCTAAAATGGATGTGATTTTTAAGTGGTCAAGACCACAGAATGTGATTGAAGTTAGGATTTTTCTAAGTGCAATTCAATATTGGAGGAAATTCATTTCTCACTTTTCTTTGATTGCATCACTGTTACATGCTTTAACAGGATCTAAAGTTTCCTTTCAGTGGGGAGGGAAACAAAAAAAATATTTTTATTCACTTAAGAAAAAAATTGTCACAACACCAATCTTAGCTTTACCATATCTTCAAAAGCCATTTGAAATTGAAACAGATGCTAATGGTTATGCAATGGGTGCAGTTTTACTTCAAAACGAAAACCTATTTGTTTTCATTCAGAAACTTTTTCTAAGGAAGTAATAAATTATCCGATATATGATAAAGAAATATTTGCTTTGGTTGAAATTGTAAAGAAATGGAAACACTACTTAATGGGTAAAGAAACATTGATTCACATAGATAATGTGTCGCTTCAGTATCTTCAGTCACAGACTAAGTTGCAAAAATATTGCCATTACATATGGATTTGATCTCTTCAGAAATTTCAATTAGTAATTAAGTACAAGAAAGGTGTAACAAACAAAGTATCTGATATGTTTTCTAGACCATCTTTGAATGCTTCAGTAGTGCTACAGAATAGTTCTTTAAAACTTGAAATTTATTTAGAACAATATAGTATTGATGTTGATTTCAAATATATTTATGAATCACTAACTCATGGCACTCAGGTGGAAGAATTCAATTTTCATGTTCATGACAGGTTGTTATATCATCTGGGTGAGTTGTGCATACCACAAATATAAAGGGCACATTTTATTCGGGAAACACATTATTCTCGCATTTCAGGACATTTTGGCATAAGCAAGACTATGGAACAAATTCAAAGGTATTGTTACTAGCCTGGTGGGGATCTGAAGCATGAAGTATTGAATAAAAAAATTAAAGACTTGCTTATGATCTAGATACACAGACCTTGGTTATTAATTGAAAAATTGAATAACTTAACTTACCATACTTACTATGCTAACCCATTTGTACATGACCTCGGGTCTGAAACCGTGGCTAAGCTTCCAGGCTTAAAATAATTTGCTTTACTTTTATGGTTTTATTATGTCATTTTAACTTTTCATCACAAGGCTTGAGAGGGAAAATATGGGGCAAGGGTTTCAACCCTGTGGCTGCCTACAACTCTATCAATGTTTGACTGTGCATACGCAAATTGGTTTCTCCTCCTATGGAGCACCCATCTACACGAAGAAGTCTTGATTCTCTTGGTAACGCTTTTTTTTTGTGATTCCTCTATTTCTGTCCGTCGAAACTGGTTGTCTATCCATGAATTTTAAGACTGGTTCTTTGTATCCAATAGGGGTTTTCTATTTCCATGGAAAACTCAATAATATTCACACAAATAAGCTTAAGTTATGGTTTCATTTCTATGTCTCATTTCTCTTCCTTTCTAACCCTCCAGGAAAATGTCAACAGGTAATGGCTCCCCGAATTCACTGTAATGAATTCGCGCTTGTATTGGCCTTCTGCCGAAGGTTCTTCTACCTCAGGTATGATTTTGGAAATGAGTATCTCCACCCTTTTCTTTTTCTCTGTCTTCTTTTCAATTTTCTGCTTCCACTTCTGAAATCTTCATGTCTCTTTTTGTGTTTTGTAGGTTTTAAACCTGGAGAAGTCTCAGGTCGTCGTCTTGTTCTCAACGCTGGTTGTTTTTAACAAGGTAGGACCCTTCCACTATGTACTTACTATATTTAACTGTGAAGAATGGAGAAAACCCATGAGGGTTTCATCATAATTCAGATCTCAATTAGTTTTCTTTCCTTTATTTCACTTGTAGCATCTCGAGACAGGCTCAGAACTTCACTGGTGTCTTCGTCGCCGTCTTTGTAAGCTTGTAATCCTTGCGAGCATGGTATAAACCCTCACTATTACTCAGTCTGTTGTATATATATTCAAAACCCTTACAGGGTTTGTTTCTTTTAAATGTTATTCTAGTTGAGCCTTTATAATTTTTCTCTGCTACGGCTTAGTTTGTTTGTATATCAAAATTTTAAGAAGGAAAGATAATGTAGAAGTTTTTATCAATATTTGTTTGAAAGTATACTCGTGATTATTCTTGAAAGGTGTGATAGTTTCTTGGCTCAATTCGACTATAACTTGTGTTTCTAGTACACTGTCTTTATTGATTTTAACTCAGTCTCGTCCTATCTGAAGGTTCTGTAATTTCGTTTATTTACCAAAAAATTCACAACATAATTTATCACTCAGATTAGATCTCATACACATAAAATCACTTTTATAAAGGAATATGAACATGAATTGTATTCACGTACACACACAAATTGTTAATTCAACTTCTTCTAATTATTTTTCTTCCTCAAGATGGCAGACCCTCACAACGGTGGATTTGGTTTTGTTTTATGCCTTTCCAAAATTCCCATATGGTTGAAAAACTGTCATTCATTTTCAAAACAGTTTATTAAAACTAAACACTTAACTAATCCTAATCTAAATATTATTTTAATCTGAAAATTACAATGGCTATGTTAGCCCAAATGAACTTAAAAAAAAGTAAAATAAAATTCAAAATTTCTTCTTTTGTCCAGCAAAAGAAATCAACTCCAGATGTAGCCTTTCAGTTGGATGCTCCTGCATCAGGCTCCCGAGGTAAATTAAACTCATGGGTCCTATCCATGAGCTCTTCAATAGAGTACCTGGCACTTTGAATTTGGGCAGCATCCAACCAAGAACAATCCTCCATAGGACGGTCCTTCCATTTGACCAGATACTGTAAATATTATTTTCTTCATGTCTTCCTGGCTACTTGTGTGTCCAAAATCTATTCAATTTCCAAAGGCTGTGCTAGATGCATCTGTTTAATGCATGGTCTCTCCTCATCCTGGGTGTCCTGTGTTCATCTCTCCGAACTGTCTTCCTCATCAACAGAAATGTATGGGCACATATCTGCCACATTAAAAATGGGTGAGATTCCTACACCAGGAGGTACCTGCAACTCATAAGCGTTTGTAGAAAACTTTTGAAGGATTCTACAAGGCCTGATATTTTTCATATTCAATTTGTTGTATTCACCTTTTTAAAACCTCTCCTTGTGCAAGTTTTCCAGTACCAGGTCTTCTACTTCAAACTGTACCTCCCGCCTTTTCAAATCTGCTCTCTGTTTATATCTTTGGCTGATGTCTTGTAGCTTCAATTTGACATGTGCATGTAGAATGTTGATTTCTTTCGTGAAATCTTTGCCATCAACCCTCCTACGCTCCAACTGACCCAAATCCCGCAACTCAAATACTCCACGTGGGTGCATTCCATATAGGATTTGGAAATGACTTATGCTCATACTTTTTTTGGGCGAGTCATTGTAGGCAAACTTCGCTTGTGTAAGCACACGGTCCCACTGTCTAGAATCTTCACCAACCAGACTCCTCAGTAGATTTCCTAGACTATTGTTCATAACTTCAGTTTTCCCATCTGACTGTGGGTGATAAGCTAAACTGAAATTTAGTTTGGTGTCTAAATTCTTCCACAATGTTCGCCAGAAATGGCCTGTGAACTTTACATCCTTGTCCGAGATGATGTATTTCAACAAGCCATGTAATTTGACTATCTCTGAAAAGAATAAGTGTGCTACATGTGTGGCATCACTTGTCTTTCTGAATGGAATGAAATGTTCCATTTTGGTGAAAAAATCCACCACCACCATGATGGAATCGAATCCCCATTGTGTCTTCAGCATACCTAAGACAAAGTCCAAGCTGATTGAGTCCCATGGTCTGCACGGAATGGGTAAGGGTGTATACAACCAAGAATTTTGGTTGTGTCCCTTTACATGCTGACAAACTTTAAACCTGATCATGAATCTTTGCACATCTCTTTACATCCTCAGCCAATAGTAAAATTGGCTCAGCTGAGCCAAAGTCTTATCTATGCCAAAATTTATGGCCAAACCTCCACTATGCTTTTCCTGGATTAAGTTCTCTCGCATAGAACATTCCGGAATGCACAATTTTCCTCCTTTGAATAGAAACCCCTTCTGCATGTTATTGTCCAACCATGGACTATTGTCTCTCAACAGTGGATTTTGGCAAGCTTCATAAGCTTCCTTAAAATCTACATCCATCTCATACAAGTCTTTGAGATGCTCGATCCCAACACTTGTATTATGCTTTCTTGTAATATCAAACTTCTCTTGCTTAATGCATCTTCCACCTTGTTGGCCTGACCGCTGATGTGTTTCAAAATGAATGTAAAACTCTGCAATTCCTCCACCCATCTCTCATGTTTATGATTCGGCTTGTGCTGTTGCATAATGTATTGTAATGCAGAATTGTCTGAAAACAAGACAAATTCATTATCCATCAAATAATGTCTCCAATGCTTCAACGCTTCGACAAATACATAAAACTCTTTGTCTTAATATGTATACTTTTGCCTACTCTCATTTAAAATGTTGTTGAAGTTTGCTATTGGCTTATCTTCTTGGCTCAGTACTGCACCAATGGCTGTTCCACTGGCATCACAACAAACTTGAAAAAAAAAATTAAAGTCTGGTAATCTTAGAATCGATTTTTCAGATATTTTCTTTTTCAACAGTTGAAAATTTCTCTTGGCATATTCTATCCAATGAAAAGGCTGATTTTCCTTCTTAATGGTATCCACCATAGGTGCGCAAATACCACTGAAGTTCTTAATAAAATTTCGATAGAAACTTGGCAGTCCATGAAAACTTCTTACTTCAAACAAAATTTTGGGAGATGGCCAGCTAACTATAGCTGCAACCTTCTCTGGGTCCATATTCAACTCATTTTCAGAAATTACAAATCCTAAATAAATCAATTATTTCTTGAAAAAAGAACATTTTTTTTAATTTATCAGCAAATTATTTTGCTGCAATTTTTCCAGCACATACCTGACATGCTTAAATTTTTCTTCCTTCGTCTTGCTGAAAATAAGTATATCATCCAGATATACGATCACAAACTTTCCAATGAATTATTTAAACATCTCATTCATCAAACGCATGAATGTGCTGGGAGAATTTCTCAGTCCAAATGGCATGACCAACCATTCATACAAGCCTTCATTGATCTTGAAATTTGTCTTCCATTCGTCACCTTCTCTAATCTTGATCTAGTGATAGTCGCTTTTGAGATATATATTTTAAAATTACGTTGCTCCACTCAGACAATCCATCATATCATCCATCCGAGGTATGTTGGGTGTGGAGCCTGATTATCTTGTTTACTTTGTATCACAACATTGGACCCCTGTACCTTAAAAGGGGCGGCAACGCCGCCCGTAATTAATCGCTGCCGTGGGGGGTCCAGGGGGGGGCGGCAGCGCTTTTCAGAGCCCCCCCTGGCAAGGGCTTTCGGGGGCAGCGCCCCCGAAGCTAAAAAAAGATGTAAAATTGCCTTGTAAAAGTATAGTAATTTCTAGTCAATCTGGGCCATTCATTACGCAAATGATCTGACTGTAGAAGTTATGTTTAGATTAGGGTTTTTTTCCCTAGAAGGCAACCCCTCTCTTTTATGAGGGCATTGTATTGCGGCTGTGTATTAGGTGTGTATTCTCGGAGTGAGAAAAAGAGAGGAAGACTGTGAGAGAGAACAGAGGATATTACAGCGGATCTGTTGTAGGTTTTGTCTCTTCATTTTTTTGCTGGATAATAAAAAGGAAGGACTGGTTGTTCGGGTTGGACGTAGCCCAAACTGGGTGAACCACGTATATCTATGTCTCTCTGGTTTTATGTGTTTTGTGTGCTTGTATTTTCCGCATATTTTATATGTTGCATTGCTCCATAATATATAATTTTCTAACAACTGGTATCAGAGCCGAAGGTATATTTGGTTGACAAACTTGCAGGAAAGAAGGGTTCCTGGTTCGAGTGGGAGCAATGGCAGACGATGGTAAGTTTAGGGTCGAGAAATTTAACGGCCAAAACTTCCCGCTGTGGAAGATGTAGATGGAAAATTATATGTATCAGAAATATCTGTAACTACCATTGAGCAGAAAAAAAAAAAGAAGCCGGCGGCCATGACAGACGCGGAATGGAACATTCTCGATAGAAAGGCACTCGGAACAGTACGGTTGTGCCTTGCGGCGTCCGTCGCCTTCAATATTTCGAAGGAAACAACAACAGAGGGTTTGATGCAGACGTTGGTGAAACTATATGAAAAACCCTCGACCTCAAACAAGGTATTTCTTATGAAACGACTATTTAATATGAAGATGTCAGAAGGTGGATCTGTTGTAGACCATTTAAATGAATTTAATATAGTTACTAGTCAGTTAAGTTTTGTAGGGATAAAATTTGATGATGAAGTTAGAGCTCTGTTATTCTTGTGCTCATTACCAGAAAGCTGGAATGGTTTAGTTATGGCCATTAGTAACTCTGTCTCTGGATCTAGTACTTTAAAGTTTGATGATGTTTTTGGTGCTATCCTTAGCGAGGAAATGCGACGGAAAAGCTCTGGTGAGACATCAGGTAATGCTTTGAGTGCAGAGTCTAGGGGAAGAAGAATGGAAAGAGGAAAGAGCTCGGGATATCGCATTAAATCAAGGAAAGGCAGATCCAAGTCCAGATCGGGGATAGTGTGCTGGAATTGCGGAAAGAAAGGACACCTAAAGAAAGACTGTAGATCTCGGAAGGGAAAAGAAGGAGACACATAGCAAGAAAACAATCATGAAGAAAATGTGACAGGTGATGTGTTACAAGATGCTTTGATTCTTTCTTTCGAAAATGTTACCGATTCTTGGGTTGTAGATTCAGGGGCTTCATTCCATGCCACACCTGATAAGAAATATTTTCATGACTATGTTCAAGGAGATTTTGGACAAGTTCGTTTGGGTGATGATAAACCCTGTAAAATTGTTGGAATGGGTAAAGTTCTTGTAAACAAAAAAAAATGGAAACCAATGGCTACTAAAGGAGGTAAGGCATGTTCCAGATCTGAAGAAAAATCTGATTTCAACAGGGTAGTTAGGCAGTGAAGGTTGTGTGACAAATTTCACAGATAAAACTTGGAAGGTCACCAAAGGAGCGCTGGTAATAGCAAAAGGTGAAAAGGTTGGTACATTGTATTTATGCAATGGTATTTCTAACTCTGTTAATGCTTTAACTTCCAAAGGAGCGGATGCAGCATTATGGCATCATAGGCTCAGACACATGAGTGAGAAGGGAATGAAGATTCTTCACTCAAGAAATTTGTTGCCAGGTTTGAAGAATGTTGATTTGGATTTTTGTGAAAATTGCATTTATGGAAAACAAAAGAGAGTTAGATTTCTCAGAGTTGGGAAAGAAAAGAAGAGCGAAAAATTGGAGCTTGTGCATACAGATGTATGGGGACCTGCTCAGGTATCATCTCTCGGTGGCTCTCGTTATTATGTTACATTTATTGATGATGCAACTAGAAAAACATGGATTTATTGTATTCAAAATAAATCTGATGTATTTGATACTTTCAAGAAATGGAAAGCTTTGGTTGAGATTGAGACTGGAAAGAAGTTGAAGTGTCTCAGATCAGACAATGGAGGTGAATATTGTAGCAAAGAGTTTGATAGGTACTGTTCAGAGCATGGAATTCGTAGAGAGAAGACAGTTCCAAGAACACCACAAGAAAATGGTGTGTCAGAAAGGATGAACAGAACAATCATGGAGCGTGCAAGGTGCATGAGATTGCATGCGGGATTTCCTTTACAATTTTGGGCAGATGCTATAGATACTGCTGTTTATCTAATAAACAGAGGGCCTTCAAGTTCCTTGGATGGTGGTATTCCAGAGGAAGCATGGACAGGTAAAAAGGTAAACTACTCTTTTTTAAAGCCTTTTGGTTGTGAGGCCTTTGTCCATATTAATAAAGAAAACATAGCAAAGCTTGAGGAAAAATCAAAGAAATGTACCTTTATTGGATATGGTGCTAATGATTTTGGTTATCGCTTATATGATTATGAAAATCACAAAATAATTAGGAGCAGAGATGTAATATTCAATGAAAAGGTCTTGTATAAGAATCAGCTGCAGGAAAAAGAAAGCAAGGAATACACGGTTCTTGATGAGATATCTGAAAAAGTAAAGGTTCCTGAAAATAATAATAATCAACAACCACAACAACAACAACTACCACAACAGCAATAGACACCTCAAACACCTGAAAGTGGTGTTAGAAGATCTACCAGGATAAATAAACCCCCTGAACGATACTCTCCTTCATTATATTATTTATTGTTGACTGATTCTGGTGAACCTGAATGTTATGAAGAAGCAATGCAGGTTGAAAGCGGGAAGAAGTGGGAGCTAGCCATGGAAGAAGAGATGGACTCCTTAATGCATAACCAGACTTGGGACTTAGTCAGGTTGCCTGCAGGTAAAACTACATTGCAGAATAAATGGGTTTACAGGCTGAAGGAAGAAGATGGAGGAAAACAGAGGTACAAAGATAGACTTGTGGTGAAGGGGTTTGCACAGAAGAAAGGTATTGATTTTGATGAAATATTTTCTCCTGTTGTTAAGATGACTTCAATCAGAACTATCTTAAGTCTTGTAGCATCGGAAGATTTACATCTTGAACAGTTAGATGTAAAGACAACATTTCTCCATGGAGATTTGGAGGAAGAGATATACATGCGGCAACCAGAAGGATATGAGGTAAAAGGGAAAGAAAAATTGGTGTGCAGGTTAAAGAAGAGCTTGTATGGTTTAAAACAGGCTCCAAGGTAGTGGTATCTAAAATTTGAAAAGTTCATGTCTGAACAAGGTTATACTAGATGTCACTCTGATCATTGTGTTTATCTAAAAAGGCAAAATGATGGAAGCTATATTATATTGTTATTGTATGTAGATGACATGCTTGTTGCAGGATCTAACATGCAGGAAATAAATGTGCTCAAAAGAAAATTGGCAAATTCATTTGCAATGAAAGATTTGGGAGCTGCAAAACAAATCCTTGGTATGAGGATAACTAGAGACAGGAAAAATCACAAATTAACACTCTCTCAGAATGAGTACATAGAAAAGGTGTTGAAAAGATTTAATATGCAGAATGCAAAACCAGTTAGTACACCTTTTGCTAGCCATTTCAAACTTAGTAAGGAGATGTGCCCCAAGACCCAAGAAGAAATGGAATATATGTCTAAAGTTCCATATGCATCAGCAGTTGGAAGCTTAATGTATGCAATGGTTTGCACAAGGCCTGATATTGCACATGCAGTGGGAGTTTTAAGCATGTACATGAATAATCCAGGAAAAGAACATTGGATGGCAGTGAAATGGATTCTCATATATTTGAGAGGTACCACAAATCAAGCATTACGCTTTGGTGGTTCAAACATTGCTCTACAGGGATATGTTGATGCAGATATGACAGGTGACAGAGATAACAGGAGGAGCACTACAGGATATGTATTTACTGTAGGTGGAACAGCTGTCAGTTGGGTTTCAAAAATCCAAAGTGTTGTTTCACTTTCAACAACAGAAGCCGAGTATGTTGCTACTACAGAGGCTAGTAAAGAAATGATTTGGTTGCAAAGGTTTATGGATGAATTGGGTAAGAAGCATGATATGAGCACACTATACAGTGATAGCCAAAGTGCTATTCATCTTGCAAATAACTCAGCATTTCATTCCAAGACTAAACACATACATCTCAAGTACCATTTCATACGATCAACATTGGAAGATGGAGAGTTGAAGCTGGAAAAGATACACACTAGCCAGAATCCTGCAGATATGCTAACAAAATTTGTAACCAGGGAGAAACTGAGAACATGCTCAGTTTCAATTGGTCTTCAAGGATGACGATGAAGATGAGAAATAGCCAGGTCCAAAGAGGAGTCATTGTCCAGCAAATGAAGCAGCGGTGGAGTTGCTACAATCAATCTCCAAGTGGGAGATTGTTGGGTGTGGAGCCTGATTATCTTGTTTACTTTGTATCACAACATTGGACCCCTGTACCTTAAAAGGGGCGGCAACGCCACCCATAATTAATCGCTGCCATGGGGGGTCCAGGGGTGCCAGCCGCTTTTCGAGCCCCTCAAGAAGGGCTTGCGGCGCCCCCGAAGCTAAAAATAGATGTAAATTTGCCTTGTAAAAGTATAGTAATTTCTAGTCAATCTGGGCCGTTCATTAGGCAAATGATCTGACGGTAGAAGTTATGTTTAGATTAGGGTTTTTTGCCCTAGAAGGCAACCCCTCTCTTTTATGAGGGCATTGTATTGTGGCTGTGTATTAGGTGTGTATTCTCGGAGCGAGAAACAAAGAGGAAGACTGTGAGAGAGAACAGAGGATATTACAACAGATCTGCTGTAGGTTTTGTCTCTTCATTTTTTTGCTAGATAATAAAAAGGAAGGACTGGCTGTTCAGGGTGGACGTAGCCCAAACTGGGTGAACCACGTATATCTGTGTCTCTCTGGTTTTATGTGTTTTGTGTGCTTGTATTTTCCGCATATTTTGTATGTTGCATTGCTCCATAATATATAATTTTATAACAAGGTAAAGGAAACTTGTACCTGATAGTGATCTTGTTTAGCACCTGGGAATCAGTGCACATCCGCTATTCACCTCCTTTCTTGGGAGCTAAAATGGTTGGAACAACATAAGGACTCAAACTCTCCCGAATCAGCCATTTATCCAATCATTCCTGTACTTGCTTCCTAATCTCCTCATTTTCTTTCAGACTCATCTGGTAAGCAGCCTTGTTTCGCAAATTGGCTCCCGAAATAAAATCAATATGGTGACTAATGCTCCACTTTGGCGGTAGTTTATCTGGTAGATCACCTACCACAATATCGCTAAACTCTTGCAGTATGTCCTATATTTCCATAGGAAAATCAGTAACTTCCTTATGCATCAATACTGCTCTTGGCCTCCTCACAACTGCATAGTTTACCTCATTCTCCTCAATCTGTCGCAGAAACTCCTTTTCGCCTATCAGCAATGTTTTAGTCCCACTAGTTTGTGCAGTATCTTCTTATTTCATGGGAACTAGTGCACGTTTTATCCCATCCTTAAAAAATATGTAAAAATTCTTTTCCCCATCATGGATGACCTTTCTGTCATATTTTCATGGTCTAACCAACAAAATATGGCACATGTCCATAAGCATAATATCGCAATTCACCTTGTCCTTATACTTGCCAATGTGAAACTCCACCTCACACTACTCATCAACCAGCAGTTAGTGTCCTTTATGCAACCAAGACACCTTATATAGAGTCGGGTGCTTCAACTTCTTCAAACCCAATTTTTCCACCATCTCAGTGGCTACCAGGTTATCAGTATTCCCACTATCTATAATTAATTTGCAGCATTTTCCATGCAAAATGCACACAGTCCTGAACAATTCCTTCCTCTGTGTCAGGTCAACCACCTCCTTAGCTAGTTTTAGTAAAACCTTGTTCAACACCAAGGCCTCTCTTATTTCAAACACATTTTCCACCTCTTCTGTTGGTGCCTCTGCTACATCAGGTTGAGCAACATATGCTCCCCTCTGTCCAACTTGCTCATTTTAAGGACATTCAAAAGACTTGTGCCCCCATTTGTGACACTTGTAACACTCGTAGGAATTTTCTTTTCCCCTGCCATTATCCCTTCCATGCAGGTATGGCCTTCCACCTCTAGTGTTACCTTCCCTCTTAGTCTGTCCCGAAGTCTTCAAATTGTTGCCCTCTTCATTACTATTGGAAGTTCTACCTCTGCCAAAGGATTGTCCTCTTCCTCTATTGGAACCACGTCCTCTCTTTGCATTCTGCTTCCTGGTAATCTTCTCCTATGCTTTCAAATCACTTTTATATTCCTCCTCTATAGTTTTAGTGGAAATAATATTGATTTCATCTAGGATCTCCATCTGTAGACCATTCACAAATCTTGTTGTCTTCTCGGGGGTGTCTTCAACAAACCCAGCCCTCAAGTTCACCTTATAGAACTCTTTGGTATACTCCTTTACAGTCATCATCCTCTGTCTCAGGTTCTGCACCTGTCTGTAAAGAGAATTTTGGTAATATTTAGGCACAATTATTTTTTCATATTCGCAATCATTCTGTCCCGTTTCTTGATCAATGGTTTGTTCAATCTCCTCCTTTCTACCTGCACACTATCCCACCACTGTGTTGTGTGTCCTTTCAACTTGGTAACAACAAACCAAATTTTTTTATCTTCACTAATTTCCTCATATTCGAAGTATTTTTCAAACTCACTTATCCAGTCCAAAAATTCTTCTGTGCACAAGCTGCCATCATAATTAGAAAGCTCTGGTCTTGGTTTGCTACTAGCCATCAAAACTGATTTCAACAGTTTGATCTCTGGTCCCTCTTCTTCTGACCCATCTGTCGTTGCTGATGTTTCACCCTCAATTTCATCTCCACCTTCAAGATCTTTGTTCCTTACTACTTCCACTACTGCCAAATGTGCTAACAAAGTTCTGATCTCTTCTCATATTCCTTCATCTACTACTCCTCTTATAGCTCTACCCTGACTTCTTCTTCCTACCTCCATATTTACTGAAGAAGAGAAACTTGCTCTGATACCACAATTGGTGGGGATCTCGAGGATGAAATATTGAATACAAAAATTAAATACTTGCTGATTTTTTAGATACATGGACCTTGGTTATTAATTGAAAAATTGAATGACTTAACTTACCATACATAATATGTTAACCACTTTGTACATGACCTCGGGTCCGAAACTGTGGCTAAGCTTCCAGGCTTTAAAACATTTGCTTTAATTTTTAGGGTTTTATTATGTCATTTTAACATTTCGTCGCAAGGCTTGAGAGGGAAAATATGGGTCAAGGGTTTCGACCATATGGCCGCCTGCAACTCTGTCAATGTTTGACTGTACGTACGCAAACTGGTTTCTCTGCCTATGTAGCACCCATCTACACGAACAAGTCTTGATTCTCTTGGTAATGTTGAAAGTTATCTTTTTATTTTGTTTATGATTCCTCTATTTATGTCCATCGAAACTAGTGTTCTGTCCGTGACTTTTAAGACTGGTTATTGTGTATCCAACAGGGGTTTGATATTTCCATGGACGGCTCATCAATCTTCGCACAGGTAAGCTTATGTTCTGGTTTCATTTCTATGTTTCATTTCTCATCCTTTCTAACCCTCCATGACAATTTCAATAGGTAATGACTCCCCAAATTCATTGCAATGAATTCAAACTTGTATTGGCCTTTTGCCAAAGGTTCTTCTACCTCAGGTATGCTTCTGGCAACGAGTCTCTCCACCCTTTTCTTTTTCTCTGTTTTCTGTGCCAATTCACTGCTTCCGCTTCTAAAATCTTCGTGTGTCTTTCTATGTTTTGCAGGTTTTGAACCTGGAGAAGTCTCAGGCCATCATCTTGTTCTCAATGCTGGTCATTTTTAACAGGGTAGGACCCTTCCACTATGTACTTACTATCTTTAACTGTGAAGAATTTAGAAAACCCATGAGGGTTTCATCATAATTCAGCTATCAGTTAGTTTTATTTCTTTTAGTTTGCTTGTAGCATCTTAAGACTGGCTCAGACCTTCACTGGTGTCTTCTATGTGGTCTTTGTAAGCTTGTAATCCTTGCGAGAAGGGTATAACCCTCACTGTTACTCAGTCCAGTGTATATATAATCAAAACCCTTACAGGGGTCGTTTCTTTTAAATGTTATTCTAGCTAATATTATAATGTTTCTCTGCTATGGCTTATTTTTTTTGTATATCGAACCTTTAATAAGGAAATATAATGTAGAAATTTCTGTCAATATTTGTTTGAAAGTATAACTGTGATTATGCTTGAAAGGTGTGATAGTTGCTTGGCTCAATTTGAATGTAACTTATGTTTCCAATACACTGTCTTCATTGAGTTTAAATCAATCTCGTCCTATCTGAAGGTTCTGTAATTTCGTCTATTTACCAAAATATTCACAATATAATTTATCACTTAGATTAGCTCTCATACACAGAAAATCACTTTTATAATGCAATCTGAACATGCATTGTATTCACGTACACACACAAATTGTTAATACAACTTCTTCTAATTATTTTTATTCCTCAAGATGGCAGAAACTCACAATGGTGGATTTGGTTTTGTTTTATGTCTTTCCAAAATCCCCATATGGTTGAGAAACTGTCATTCAGTTTCAAAATATTTTATTAAAACTAAACACTTAACTAATCCTAATCTAATTATTCTTTTAATCTGCAAATTACAATAGCCGTGTTAGCCCAAATTAACTTAAAACAAAGTAAAATAAAATTCAAAACTTCTTCTTCTGTCCAGCAGAAGAAATCAACTCCAGTTGTATCCTTTCAGTTGGATGCTACTGCATCATGGCCTCACATGTATGAAACAATTGTGAAGTACATTAAAGGATGTGTGATGTGTTTGAAAAGCAAGCCAAGAAAACGAAAGATTAGTTTGTATATCTCACTACCAGTTCCTTTGCGACCATGGGACAACATGGTCCATGGATTTTGTTGGGGAACTTCCTATTTCTAGGAGAGGGCATGATTACATGTATGTCATGGTTGATCATCTCAGCAAGATGTGAATTCTTGTTCCATGCAAAAAGCAAGTGACTGCAGAATAGACGACACAAATTTTCTTTCAACAGGTATGGGTTCATTTTGGGTTACCTACTTCCATTATTTATGACCGAGATAATCGCTTTGTAGTAGAGTTTTGGTCCACTTTGTGGGGACTCGTGGACACAAAGCTTAATAAGAGGACAAATTTTCATCCACAGACCGACAGAGAGACACAAGTGGTAAATAGGAAAATGATACATATTCTCTGAGGTTACTGCAGTAAACATGCTAAGTTTTGGGATGAATCTTTACCTTATGTGTAGCATGCTTACAATCGATCCTTACATTCTTCGACTAATCGATCGCCATTTGAAACATGTTTCAGGTATCTACCAAGGTCTGGCAATGGACTTCATGTTCGGTGAAGAAGATAAAGTGGATGGACTCGACGATTCAAAAAAAGTAGTTAATTTCATTCAACGAATATAGAAAATACATGTATCAGTGCAGGATCAATTAGAGAAGAGACACGCTAAGTATAAAAAGCGCTATAACAAGTATCAAGTCAAACATCATTTTCAGGTCGGTGATCAGGTATTGTTGTATATCAGTAAAGACAAGTTGAAAGGTGAAGGTAAGAAACTAAAACCCATTAGGTATGGTCCTTTCAAGATTGTGGAAAATATTGGAAATAATGCATTCCAGTTATATTTACCTCCTTACATGGGCATTTCTTCAGTTGTGAATGTAGAAAATCTAAAGTTGTATGAACCTCCGATGATCATTGATCTAGAGGAAGATACATAAATTCCTAGCATTGATGATTTAGCACCAGAGTATATGAATGAGTTGCAGGAAGATACCATATTGGACAGGAAAGTTCGCACTCCCAGGCGAGTATATGTGGAATATCTTCGAGTGGGACTCAAGGTCATGAATCTGAGCAAGGCGAGGTGGATGGAGATCAGAAAGTGAGGGAGTTGTACCCTCACCTGGAGTCTGCTTAAATCAAACTTTTGTTGAGGATATTGCTTCAGTGCATATCAACAGTGAGGTCCAGTCAACTCCAATTTTTTCGATGAGAAGTCCAGTCATCTTCAGTTTCTTGATGAGAGTTACCTCTTCATGGTCAAATTGTCATGGTGTGGAAAAAAATGTGTACCAGGTGATTTCATGGTGTATGTGGTGGAATCATGGTGTAAATATACATGTGTAAGTCTAAAGATATGGATAGAGACATTATGTAACCTAGCAGTAAGTCCTAAAGTATATGACCTAGAAAAAAGTTATAAAGGAATGCATTTAAACTTAAGTCACAAAGGGTTTCATACTTTGAATAAAAAACTATGTATTAAACTCGTAATGTAATATATTATAGTCAAACCGTTGGAGCAATGACCACAACAGAACCGTCACATGGGAACAGACAAGAGTTAACCATCGATGCTTGTGAACAAGTGGAGGTAACCACGAGAATATAACCATGTTGGAACCGTCGGAGCTGGCATGTGAACAGATAGCAAATAACCATGGCAGAAATTGTCAGCGCATCATTGGACGTGACCAGACCACAACCGCTAGAGGCAGGTTCGAGTTGTCACATGGGTGGTTGACTTCCAACATGCCGGAACCGTCAGGCCAGACCGCTATGTGGCATGCCGTGGTTATTCTGTCGCCAGTCACATGGAAGACAGTCTTTCCTCTGTGTCATTTGCAAAACCGTCAAGGCTAATTATAACGTAAGGTCCTAATTTGGGTTTTTTGCGCTAAGTTTGAAAATTGTAAATTTTTCCACCTTATCACTAAAACCTAAGGTGTCATGTTGCTACATGACCGAGACCTTTCTTCTCATCTAATCACCATAAATGTAAAAAAACATGCCATTTTTGGAGTTCGAATTCTTTATTCAAACTTAGCCTTTTAACCATGATGAGGACAAAGTGATTTCAAAGGCTTGTATGCAGATTTTGAGCGAGAGAGGAAGTTTTTGTTTTCAGTGTAACGTGGTCGTCTCGAGGTGGAATTGAGCATAGAGATAGACGTTGGAAAGCTAGGAGAGAGAGCTTTCTATTGACAGTGACCAGAGGTTCCTTTGATCACATTCAATCTAGTGTGTTTTTGTGTAAAGACTTCCTTGGATCAATCCTTAATAAAATGGACGCCCATCTTGAAAGCGGACTCGAAGACGTAGTCCACCAGGTATGAACAACGTAATCAGTGTTTGTTATATCTTATCTCTATTCTTTGCTGCAATTTCATGTTTATTATGCTTCTTTAGTTCTAGATTAGGTCATTAAATCATTTTCTTTCCTTTAGTCTTCCACATTAAGCGATAGAGTTAACAATCAATTCATTGTTGGCATATAATCAGTTCTACTACAGTATTAGATCAGATCTATTCTTTGCATCATCATCAACTAATAGCATGGGTGAATTTATACTTGGGTGTTTATTGATCAGTAGGACCTAGCTGAGGCACAAAGGGAAGGCATATTTGTAAATGTCAAAGCAACACAAGAGGTACCCACTATTCCCTTGCATCACTATCCAGACTCAAACTATTGTAGGGATTATGGGCAGAGATGTTAGATTCTACCAGTGGTTCACCAATTGTTGTAGCTACTACAACACCACCAAAAAATTTGGACATATTCAAAATTTCAAGTCCCCCTGTGCTCACGCACCCCATTGAAGTTCTGATCCAGCCTTCGGTTGATTAATCTCCCCATGACCTATTCCTACCAATCCATGTTATTGTGCCCATTCATGCAATGCGCATCGCACTATCACAACAATATCATTAAGGTTTAGGGAAATACCTCTTGTCTCTAACTTCACCTTGTGACGGTCCTCGCACCTCCCAATGGCATCAAGGTTTTAAGGAATTCGTCTTAGGAGGCCTCCAACTTTATCTCTCTACCATCTGCATTATCTCAGAACAGAGACATCTTGCGTTACCGCCATGGCTTATTTCAATGGCGATGAAGGTTTATTAAGTCCCCCATCATGGATGACCTTTCTGTCATATTTCCATGGTCTAACCAACAGAATATGCCACACGTCCATAGGCATAATATCACAATTCCCCTTGTCCTTATACTTGCCAATGTGAAACTCCACCTCACACTGCTCATCAACCAGCAGTTAGTGTCCTTTATGCAACCAAAACACCTTATATAGAGTCGGGTGCTTCAACTTCTTCAAACCCAATTTTTCCACCATCTCAGTGGCTACCAAGTTATCAGTATTCCCACTATCTATAATTAATTTGCAGCATTTTCCATGCAAAATGCACACAGTTCTGAAAAATTCTTTCCTATGTGTTAGGTCAAACACCTCCTTAGCTGGTTTTAGTAAAACCTTGTTAAACACCAAGGCCTCTCCTATTTCAGACACATTTTCCACCTCTTGTGGTGGTGCCTCTTCTACATCAGGTTGACCAACATATGCTCCCCTTTGTCCAACTTTCTCATTTTCAGGACATTCAAAAGACCTGTGCACCCATTTTTGACACTTGTAACACTCATAGGAATTTCCTCTGCCCCTGCCATTATCCCTTCCATGTTGGTATGGCCTTCCACCTCTAGTGTTACCTTAACTCTCAGTCTGTCTTGGAGTCTTCAAAATGTTGCCCTCTTCATTACTATTGGCAGTTCTACCTCTGCCAAAGTACTGTCCTCTTCCTCTATCGGAACCACGTCCTCTCGTTGCATTCTACTTCCTAGTAATATTCTCCTATGATTTCAAATCACTTTGATATGCCTCCTCTATAGTTTTAGTGGAAAGAATATTGATCTCATCTATGATCTCCATCTGTAGACCATTCACAAATCTTGTTGTCTTCTCGGGGGTATCTTCAACATACCCATCCCTTGGGTTCACCTTATAGAACTCTTTGGTATACTCCTTTACAGTCATCATCCTCTGTCTCAGGTTCTACACCTGTCTGTAAAGAGAAATTTGGTAATCTTTAGGTATAATTTTTTTTTCATATTCACAATCATTCTGTCCCATTTCTTGATCAATGGTTTATTCAATCTCCTCCTTTCTGCCTGCACACTATCCCACCACTGTGTTGTGTGTCCTTTCAATTTGGTAACATCAAACCTAATTTTTCTATCTTCACTAATTTCCTCATATTCGAAGTATTTGTCCAAATCATTTATCTAGTCCAAAAATGCTTCTGTGGACAAGTTTCCATCATAATTAGAAAGCTTTGGTCTTGGTTTGCTACTAGCCATCAAAACTAATTTCAACAGTTTGATCTTTGGTCCCTCTTCTTCTGACCCATTTGTCATTGCCGATGTTTCATCCTCAATGTCATCTCCACCTTCAGGATCTTTGTGCCTTCCTGCTTCCACTGCTGCCAAATGTGTTAACAAAGTTCTGATCTCTTCTTATAGTCCTTCATCTACTACTCCTCTTATAGCTCTACCTCGACCTCTTCTTCCTACCTCCATCTTTACTGAAGAAGTGAAACTTTCTCTGATACCACAATTGGTGGGGATCTAGAGGACGAAATATTGAATACAAAAATTAAATACGTGTTGATGTTTTAGATACACATACATTGGTTATTAATTGAAAATTTGAATGGCTTAACTTACCATACTTACTATGCTAACCACTTTTTACATGACCTCGGGTCCGAAACCGTGGCTAAGCTTCCAGGCTTAAAAAAATTTGCTTTAATTTTTATGGTTTTATTATGTCATTTTAACTTTTCGTCACAAGGCTTGAGAGGGAAAATATGGGTCAATGGTTTCAACGATGTGGCCACCTGCAACTCTGTCAATGTTTGACTGTGCGTACGCAAACTAGTTTCTCCTCGTATGTAGCACCCATATACATGAAGAAGTCTTGATTCTCTTGGTAATGTTGAAAGTTATCTTTTTATTTTGTTTATGATTCCTATATTTTTGTCCATCAAAACTGGTGGTATGTCCGTGACTTTTAAGACTGTTTTCTGTGGATCCAACAGGGGTTTGCTATTTCCATGGATGACTCATCAATCTTCGCACAGGTAAGCTTAAGTTCTGGTTTCATTTCTATGTTTCATTTTTCGTCCTTTCTAACCCTCCAAGACAATGTAAACAAGTAATGACTCCCCGAATTCATTGTAATGAATTCACGCTTGTATTTCCCTTTTGCCGAAGGTTCTTCTACCTCATGTATGATTCTGGCAACGAGTCTCTCCACCTTTTTCTTTTTCTCTGTCTTCTGTGCCAATTCGCTGCTTCTGCTTTTGAAATATTCATGTGTCTTTCTATGTTTTGCAGGTTTTGAACCTGGAGAAGTCTCAGGTCGTCATCTTGTTCTCAACATTAGTTGTTTTTAACAGGGTAGGACCCTTCCACTATGTACTTACTATCTTTAACTGTGAAAAATTGAGAAAACCCATGAGGTTTTCATCATAATTCGGCTATCAGTTAGTTTTCTTTCCTTTAGTTTGCTTGTAGTGTCTCGAGACAGGCTCAAAACTTCACTCGTGTCTTCTACATGGTCTTTGTAAGCTTGTAATCCTTGCGAGTAGGGTATAAACCCTCATTGTTACTCAGTCTAGTGTATATATAATCAAACCCCTTACAGGGTTCGTTTCTTTTAAATGTTATTCTAGTTGATATTATAATGTTTCTCTGCTATGGCTTATTTTGTTTGTATATCAAACTTTTAAGAAGGAAAGATAATGTAGAAATTTTTGTCAATATTTGTTTGAAAGTATAACTGTGATTATGCTTGAAAGGTGTGATAGATGCTTGGCTCAATTCGACTGTAACTTATGTTTCCAATACACTATCTTTATTGAGTTTAAATCAGTCTCGTCCTATCTGAAGGTTCTGTAATTTCATCTATTTACCAAAAGATTCACAACATAATTTATCACTTAGATTAGCTCTCATACACAGAAAATCACTTTTATAAGGGAATCTGAACATGCATTGTATTCACGTACACACACAAATTGTTAATACAACTTCTTCTAATTATTTTTATTCCTCAAGATGGCAGAAACTCACAATGGCGGATTTGGTTTTGTTTTATGTCTTTCCAAAATCCCCATATGGTTGAGAAACTGTCATTCAGTTTCAAAATATTTTATTAAAACTAAACACTTAACTAATCCTAATCTAATTATTCTTTTAATCTGCAAATTACAATAGCCGTGTTAGCCCAAATTAACTTAAAACAAAGTAAAATAAAATTCAAAACTTCTTCTTCTGTCCAGCAGAAGAAATCAACTCCAGTTGTAGCCTTTCAGTTGGATGCTACTGCATCATGGCCTCACATGTATGAAACAATTGTGAAGTACATTAAAGGATGTGTGATGTGTTCGAAAAGCAAGCCAAGCAAACGAAAGATTGTTTTTTATATGTCACTTCCAGTTCCTTTGTGACCATGGGACAGCATGGTCCATGGATTTTGTTGGGGGACTTCCTATGTCCAGGAGAGGGCATGATTACATGTATGTCATGGTTGATCATTTCAGCAAGATGTGAATTATTGTTCCGTGCAAAAAGCAAGTTACTGCAGAATAGATGACACAAATTTTCTTTCAACGAGTATGGGTTCATTTTGGGTTACCTATTTTCATTATTTTTTACTGAGATACTCGCTTTGTAGGAGATTTTTGGTCCACTTTGTAGGTACTCATGGACAAAAATCTTAATAAGAGGACAAATTTTCATCCACAGACCGAGAGATAGATATAAGTGTTAGAAAATTAAATATTACAGAGCAATGAAACACATAAAATATGCAGAAAACACAAGCACACAAAACACATAAAACCAGAGAGACACAGATATACGTGGTTCACCCAATTTGGGCTACGTACACCCCGAACAGTCAGTCCTTGCTTTCTATTATCCAGCAAAATGAAGAAACACAACCTACAACAGATCCGTTGTAATATCCTCTGTTCTCTCTCACAGTCTCCCTCTATGTTTCTCGCTTCGAGAATACACATCCAATACATAGCCGCAATACAATACCCTCATAAAAGCGAGGGGTTGCCTTCTAGGGAAAAAAACCCTAAACTAAACATAAATTCTACCGCCATATCATCCGCCTAATGAATGGCCCAGATTGATTAGAAATTATTGTACTTTTACAAGGCAATTTTACATCTGTTCTTAGCTTCGGGGGCGCTACCCCCGAAACCCCCCGCCAGGGGGCGGCTCCATAAAGTCGCAGTCGCCCCCCCAGACCCCCCAGGCAGCATTTAATTACGGGCGGCGTTGCCGCCCCATTAAGGTACAGGGGTCCAACGTTGTGATACAAAATAAACAAGATAATCAGGCTCCACACCCAACAATCTCCCACTTGGAGACTGATTGTAGCAATTGCACCACTGCTTCATTTGCTGGACAATAACTCCTCTTTGAACCTGGCTGTTTCTCATATTCATTGTCATCCTTGAAGACCAATTGAAACTAAGCATAATCTCAGTTTCTCCTTGGTTACAACTTTTGTTAGCATATCTGCAGGATTTTGGCTAGTGTGTATCTTTTCCAGCTTCAATTTTCCATCTTCCAATACTGACCGTATGAAATGGTACTTGAGTTGTATGTGTTTATTCCTAGAATGAAATGCTGAGTTCTTTGCAAGATGAATGGCACTTTGGCTATCACTGTATAATGTGCCCATATCATGCTTCTTACCCAATTCATCCATAAACCTTTGTAACCAAATGATTTCTTTACTAGCCTCTGTAGCAGCAACATACTCTACTTCTGTTGTTGAAAGTGCAACAACACTTTGGATTTTTGAAACCCAACTGATAGTTGTTCCACCTACAGTAAATACATATCCTGTAGTGCTCCTCCTGTTATCTCTGTCACCTGCCATATCTGCATCAACATATCCCTGTAGAGCAATGTTTGAACCACCAAAGCATAATGCTTGATTTGTGGTACCTCTCAAATATCTGAGAATCCATTTTACTGCCATCCAATGTTCTTTTCCCGGATTATTCATGTACCTGCTTACAACTCCCACTGCATGTGCAATATCAGGCCTTGTGCAGACCATTGCATACATTAAGCTTCCAACTTCTGATGCATATGGAACTTTAGACATATAATCCATGTCTTCTTGGGTCTTTGGGCACATCCCCTTACTAAGTTTGAAATGGCTAGCAAAAGGTGTACTAACTGGTTTTTCATTCTGCATATTAAATCTTTTCAACACCTTTTCTATGTACTCATTTTGAGATAGTGTTAATTTGCGATTTTTCCCGTCTCTAGTTATCCTCATACCAAGGATTTGTTTTGCAGCTCCCAAATCCTTCATTGCAAATGAATTTGCCAATTTTCTTTTGAGCACATTTATTTCCTGCATGTTAGATCCTGCAACAAGCATGTCATCTATATACAATAACAATATAATATAGCTGCCATCATTTTTCCTTTTTAGATAAACACAATGATCAGAGTGACATCTAGTATAACCTTGTTTAGACATAAACTTGTCAAATTTTAGATACCACTACCTTGGAGCCTGTTTTAAGCCATACAAGCTCTTCTTTAACCTGCACACCAATTTTTCTTTCCCTTTGACCTCATATCCTTTTGGTTGTTGCATGTATATCTCTTCCTCCAAATCTCCATGGAGAAATGTTGTCTTTACATCTAACTGTTCAAGATGTAAATCTTCCGCTACTACAAGACTTAAAATAGTTCTGATTGAAGTCATCTTAACAACAGGAGAAAATATTTCATCAAAATCAATACCTTTATTTTGTGCAAACCCCTTCACCACAAGTCTAGCTTTGTACCTCTGTTTTCCTCCATCTTCTTCCTTCAACCTGTAAACCCATTTATTCTGTAATGTAGTTTTACCTATAGGAAACCTAAAAAAGTCCCAAGTCTGGTTATGCATTAAGGATTCCATCTCTTCTTCCATGGCTAGCTCCCACTTCTTCCTGCTTTCAACCTGCATTGCCTCTTCATAACATTCGGGTTCATCAAAATCAATCAAAAATAAATAATATAATGACGGAGAGTATCGTTCAGGGGGTCTACTTATCCTGGTAGATCTTCTAACACCACTTTCAGGTGTTTGAGGTTCCTGTTGTTGTTGTGGTGGTTTTTGTTGTTGTTGATTATTACTATTTTCAAGAACCTTTACTTTTTATGTGATCTCATCAAGAACTGTGTATTCTTTGTTTTCTTTTTCCTGTTTCTTTTCCTGCAAGTAATTCTTATACAAGACCTTTTCATTGAATATTACATCTATGCTCCTAATGATTTTGTGATTTTCATAATCATATAAGCGATGACCAAAATCATTAACACCATATCCAATAAAGGTACATTTCTTTGATTTTGCCTCAAGCTTTGTTATGTTTTCTTTATTAATATGGACAAAGGCCTCACAGCCAAAAGGATTTAAAAAAGAGTAGTTTACCTTTTTACCTGTCCATGCTTCCTCTGGAATACCACCATCCAAGGAACTTGAAGGCCCTTTGTTTATTAGATAAATAGCAGTATCTACAACATCTGCCCAAAATTTTAAAGGCAATCCTGCATGCAATCTCATGCACCTTGCACGCTCCATGATTGTTATGTTCATTATTTTTGACACACCATTTTCTTGTGGTGTTCTTGGAACTGTCTTCTCTCTGCGAATTCCATGCTCTGAACAGTACCTATCAAACTCTTTGCTGCAATATTCACCTCCATTATCTGATCTGAGACACTTCAACTTCTTTCATGTCTCAATCTCAACCAAAGCTTTCCATTTCTTGAAAATATCAAATACATCAGATTTATTTTGAATACAGTAAATCCATGTTTTTCTAGTTGCATCATTAATAAAAGTAACATAATAACGAGAGCCACCAAGAGATGATACTTCAGTAGGTCCCCATACATTTGTATGCACAAGCTCTAATTTTTCGCTCTTATTTTCTTTACCAACTCTTAGAAATCTAAGTCTCTTATGCTTTCCATAAATGCAGTCCTCACATAAATCCAAATCAACATTCTTCAAACCCGGCAACAAATTTCTTGAGTGAAGAATCTTCATCCCCTTCTCACTCATGTGTCCGAGCCTATGATGCCATAATGCTGCATCTCGTCTTTGAAGAAGCATTAATGTAGTTAAAACATAACTGCAATAACACAATGTACCAACCTTTTCTCCTTTACATACTAGGCTCTTGAAGGACCTTCCGAAGTTTTATCCGTGAGTTACTGTCAACCTTCATCGCCTAATCGTCACTTATTGAAATTAGATTTTTCTTCTTGTCGGATCCGGAACATGCCTTACTCTCTCCTTTAACAACTAGCTTGGTTTCCATTTTTTTGTTGTTTTTACAAAGTTTTACCCATTCCAAATAAATTTCATGGTGGTTTGCTTCATTATGTCCAAATGGACCGTGTTCAAATCTCCTTGAGCATAATGCTGAAAACATTTCTTATCAGGTGTGGCATGGAATGAGGCCCCTGAATCTACAACCCAAGAATCAGTAACATTTTCGAAAGAAAGAATCAAAGCATCTTGTAACACGTCACCTGTCACATTTGCTTCATGATTGTTTTCTTGCTATGCATCTCCTTCTTTTCCCTTCTGATATCTACAGTCTTTCTTTAGGTGTCCTTTATTTATGCATTTCCAGCACACTATCCCTGATCTGGACTTGGATCTGCCTTTCCTTGATTTATTGCAATATCTCGAGCTCTTTCCTCTTTCAATTCTTCTTCCCCTAGACTCTACACTCAAATCATTACCTGATGTCTCACGAGAGCTTTTCCGTCGCATTTCCTCGCTAAGGATAGCACCGACAACATCATCAAACTTTAAAGTACTAGATCCAAAGACAGAGTTACTAATGGCCATAACTAAACCATTCCAGATTTTTGGCAATGAGCACAGAAATAACAGAGCTCTAACTTCATCATCAAAGTTTACCCTTACAGAACTTAACTGACTGGTAACTGTATTAAAATCATTTAAATGGTCTACAACAGATCCACCTTCCGACATCTTCATATTAAATAAACGTTTCATAAGAAATACCTTGTTTTAGGTCAAGGTTTTTTCATATACTTTCACCAACGCCTTAATCAAACCCTCTGTTGTTGTTTCCTTCGAAATATTGAAGGCTACCGATGCTACGAGGCAAAACCGTACTATTCTGAGTGCCTTTCTATCGAGAATCTCCCATTCTGCGTCTGTCATAGCTGTCAGCTTCTTTGTTTTTCCGCTCAATGGTAGGTACAAATATTTCTGATACAGATAATATTCCATCTGCATCTTCCACAACAGGAAGTTTTGGCCGTTAAATTTCTCGACCCTAAATTTACCATCTTCCACCATTGCTCCCACTCGAACTAGGAAACCCTTCTTTCCTGCGATTTTATCAGCCAAATAGACCTTTGAATCTGATACCAGTTGTTAGAAAATTAAATATTACAGAGAAATGAAACACATAAAATATGCAAAAAACACAAGCACACAAAACACATAAAACCAGAGAGACACAGATATATGTGGTTCACCCAGTTTGGGCTACGTCCACCTCGAATAGCCAGTCCTTCCTTTCTATTATCCAGAAAAATGAAGAGACACAACCTACAGTAGATCCATTGTAATATCCTTTGTTCTCTCTCACAGTCTCCCTCTCTGTTTCTCACTCCGAGAATACACATCCAATACATAGCTGCAATACAATACCCTCATAAAAGAGAGGGGTTGCCTTCTAGGGAAAAAAACCCTAAACTAAACATAACTTCTACCGTCAGATCATTCGCCTAATGAATGGCCCAGATTGACTAGAAATTACTATACTTTTACAAGGAAATTTTACATATGTTCTTAGCTTTGGGGGCGTGGCCCCCGAAACCCCCCGCCAGGGGGGGGGGGGGCCTCCATAAATTCGCAGCCACCCCCCCTTGGACCCCCCTAACAGTGTTTAATTACGGGCGGCATTGCCGCCCCATTAAGGTACATGGGTCCAATGCTGTGATACAAAATAAACAAGATAAGCAAGCTCCACACCCAACAAGAAGTGGTAAACAGGACAGTGATACATATTCTCTGAGGTTACTGCAGTAAACATGCTAAGTTGTGGGATGAATCTTTACCTTATGTGCAGCATGCTTACAATCGAGCCTTACATTCTTCAACTAATCGATCGCCATTTGAAACATGTTTCGGGTATCTACCAAGGTCCGATGATGGACTTCATGTTTGGTGAAGAAGATAAAGTGGATGGACTCAAAAATTCAAAAAAAGAAGTTAATTTCATTCAACGAATATAGCAGATACATGAAGCAGTGCAGGATCAATTAGAGAAGAGTCAGGCCAGGTACAAAAATGCACTATAACAAGTATCGAGTCAAACATCATTTTTAGGTCGGTGATCAAGTATTATTGTATATCAGTAAAGACAAGTTGAAAGGTGAAGGTAAGAAACTAAAACCCATCAGGTATGGTCCTTTCAAGATTGTGGAAAATATTGGCAATAATGCATTCTAGTTATATTTACCTCCTTACATGGGCATTTCTTCAGTTGTGAATATAGAAAATCTAAATTTGTATGAACCTCCAATGATCATTGATCCAGAGGAAGATACACAGATTCCTAGCGTTGATGATTTAGCACCTGAGTATATGAATGAGTTGCAGGAAGATACCATATTGGACAGGAAAGTTCGCACTTCCATGCGAGGATATGTGGAATATCTTCAAGTGGGACTCAAGGGCATGAATCTGAGCAAGGCGAGGTGGATGGAGATTAGAAATTAAGGGAGTTGTACCCTCACCTGGAGTCTACTTAAATCAAACTTTTGTGGAGGATATTGCTTCAGTGCAGATCGACAGTGAGGTCCAGTCAACTCCAATTTTTTCGATGAGAAGTCCAGTAATCTTCAGTTGCTTGATGAGAGTTACTTCTTCATGGTCAAATTGTCATGGTGTGGAAAAAAATGTGTACCTGGTGATGTCATGGTGTATGTGGTGGAATCATGGTGTAAATATACATGTGTAAGTCTAAAGATATGGATAGAGACATTATGTAACCTAGCAGTAAGTTCTAAAGTCTAAGACCTAGCACAAAGTTATAAAGCAATGCATTTAAACCTAAGTCACAAAGGGTTTCGGACTTTGAATAAAAAGCTATGTATTAAACCCATAATGTAATATATTATAGTCAAACCGTTGAAGCAATGACCGCAGTGGAACCGTCACATGGGAACAGACAAGAGTTAACTGTCGATGCTTGTGAAAAAGTGGAGGTAACCACGAGAAGATAACCATGTTGGAACCATCGGAGCTGGCATGTGAACAGACAGCAAATAGCCATGGCAGAAACTGCCAACGCAGCATTGGACATGACCAGACCGCAACCGCCGGAGGCAGGTTCGAGTTGTCACATGGGTGGTTGACTTCTAGTGTGCCAGAACTGTCGGGCCAAACCACTACGTAGCATGCCGCAGTTAGTCCACCACCAGTCACATGGCAGACAATATTTCCTCTATTCCATTTGCAAAACCGTCAAGGTTAATTATAACGTAAGGTCCTAAATTGGCTTTTTTGCGCTAAGTTTGAAAATTGTAAATTTTTCCACCTTATCACTAAAACCTAAGGTGTCATGTTGCTACATGATCGAGACCTTTCTTCTCATCTAATCACCATAAATTTAAAACAACATGCCATTTTTGGAGTTTGAATTCTCTATTCAAACTTAGCCTTTTAACCATGATGAGGAAAAAGTGATTTCAAAGGCTTGTATGCAGATTCTGAGCGAGAGAGGCAGTTTTTGTTTTCAGTGTAACTTGGTCGTCTTGAGGTGGAATTGAACACTGAGACAGACATTGGAAAGCTACAAGAGAGATATTTCTATTGAAAATGACCATAGGTTCCTCTTATCACATTCAGTCTGGTGTGTTTCTGTGTAAATATTTCCTTGGATCAATCCTTAATAAAATGGACGCCCATCTTGAAAGCGGACCCGAAGACGTAGTCCACCAGGGATGAACAAAGTAATAAATGTTTGTTATTTCTTATCTCTGTTCTTTGCTGCAACTTCATGTTTATTATGCTTCTTTATTTCTGGATTAAGTCATTAAATCATTTTCTTTCCTTTAGTCTTCCACATTAAGCGATAGAGTTAACAATAAATTCATTGTTGGCATATAATCAGTTCTACTTCAGTATTAGATCAGATCTATTTCATATCATTTTCTTTGCATCATCATCAACTAATAGCATGGGTGAATTTCTACTTGGCTATTTATTGATCAGCAAGACCTAGCTGAGGCACAAAGGGAAGGCATATTTGTAAATGTCAAAGAAACACAGAAGGTACCCACAATTCCCTTGCATCACTACCCAGACTCAGACTATTGTAGGGATTATGGGCAGAGATGTTGGATTCTACCAGTGGTTCACCAATTGTTGTAGCTGCTACAACACCACCAAACATTTTGGACATATTCAAAATTTCAGGTTCCCCTGTGCTCGCTCAGCCCATTGAAGTTCTGATCCAGCCTTCAGTTGATTAATATCCCCATGACCTATTCCTACCAATCCCTGTCATTGTGCCCATTCATGCAATGCGCACCGCACTATCACAGCAATAGCATTAGGGTTTAGGGAAATACCTCTTGTCTCTAACTTCACCTTGCAACGGTCCTCGCACCTCCCAATGGCATCAAGGTTGCAAGGAATTCGTCTTAGGAGGCCTCCAACTTTATCTCTCTACCATCTGCATTATAGCATAACAGAGACATCTTGCATTACCGCCATGGCTTATTTCAATGGCGATGAAGGTTTATTAAGTCCCTAAACCCCCCCCCCCCCCCTCACCCACCTTCTCACGCATTTTCGAAATCATGTGTTGTCATGATCTAGGATCCAACATTTCTTTGGTTAGTCCTCACTCTCCAAAGTGTGTCTTCACTCCTAGGCACTCACATTAAAATTTCCACATCATCTGAGGAAGTTCATGATGTTGAAATTCCTTACAATAAGTAGGCTCATTAAACTTCCCAAATGTTGAGTTGGTTTTGAATTTAATCATATCTTATTATACCCATAGAATTGATTTGTAATTATATTAGCACCTCCAATCGTTTTAAAAGGATTGATGTCAGTGTTTAATTATTTATTCCTTTTTGTTGCAAGAATATAAATGGATTTTTTTTGGGCACGTATTGAATGAAGAGGGTGTTGGAAATACTGAGAGGGGGGGGTGAATCATTGTTCCTTCCAATTAGAGCATTAGTTAATCTTCAATTATTATAAATGTTTGTATAATGATAGAAGCAAACAAGAGGAACGCAAATGCACACAGTTTTTAAGGTGGAAACCCACTTCGGGACAAAAACCACCTAATGATGATCTTATACCTCCCAACGCTGCCTCTTCAACCCTTGGCAGATAGACACTAGTACAGTTTTTACAATAATGTATTTACAATGACTTAGTACAATGATACCTTTACAATGATTGTATGCAGTGTTGCCCACTTGAAGTCTTCATAGGATGAACTTCTTGCTGCTGTTATGCACCTTGATTGATGCTCTTTTCATGCTACCCTCTGCTGCACCTTGCTTGGCTTTGCTGCCCTAGAAAGTTTGGTCCTTTGCAACCCTTGACAACACATGATCTAGATTTTTCTTTTCCTTCCAGGAGCTCGATATTGAATCTGGTGTATCTCTGTTATTTCAGATCCTCAATATCTGATTTTTTTTCCTGTAGTATTCCTCTGAGTCGTCTTTCCAATGCCATAGGTCTGACCCAATTTTGATTCTTCAAGAGAGATTTATACCCAATCTCTCACAATGCCCTAATTATGGATTGATTTAGCAAAGAATACTTTTACGACGTGCCATGTGTCATTGTTTCTTCATTTTGATCTAAAATTGATAGAGAAAAAACTAAAAAACTGTGCACTATCTGCTACTTTTTATGGAATTCCAATCTGATACTCAGAGAGAGAGTTATGACGAATTTACCAAGGTAACTTATTTGAGATGAATTTCAGGAGCCTACAAAAACCCTGACTTCCACAGATCATTTCTCCAAAAATATTGCGCACCTTGATCTGAAATTTTTACAGCAACTTCCTTAGGATTTCGGCTTCACCTCATAAAAATTTTAGCTTCTGAACCTTCGTATAAAAACATTAGAGCGAAAATTCCATGATGACCTGTTTCAGATTGCAAAATCCCTTGCCTAAGGAGGAAATGAAGATCACAATTTATATAAATGCTTAAGTTGAGAGGGGCTTCAACAAGTGAACGTGGGAGGGATTTTAGGAGCTTAAAAAATATTAATTATGACTTTTCAATGACCCATTGCCCAACCCCATGTGGTTTTAGCCCACTAACTAGGGATACAAACTTCAAACATGAATATCTCTCAAACCGTGAAGAATTACATGGCGTGCCATATATCGACGGAAACATCTCGACAAGTAGAAACCATCAAAAGAATTATTGACCCAGAATATATTAATTTGGTAGGTAAAAATTCCGATGTAATATTTGGTTAGCCCCTGGTGTTGCTTGGGTTGACATCAATGACAAGCACTGATCAACAGAAGGATGAAATTAAATAATAGGCTGAAAGACACCACTTGTGGAGGAAAGATTATATAATAATATAAAATATTCACTTCATGCAGATTTTTAAAGAACAATAGGACAAGGCTATTCTTAATACATGACATAGTGGGTGTTTATTTTAAATGAATGTAGTTCATTCTTTCGTGTTTTAAAGAGAACTGTTGCCAATAATGACTCAGAGCCATGTGGCCACCATAAAACCATCGCGCATTCTAAAATGATTCATGGTGCATAAAAGGTAACAGGTTTAGAAAGTGTGCCATGAGAGATTGAACCACATATACCATTGAACATATGTATCAAAGAGGATGCTCTAGGGTCAAAGTGATAGGAACAAGTTTGAACCTCTCATGGGCGCAGTTAAAGGGCGGTTTTATCCTGCATGCATGCAAAAACCATATTTAAAGTGTAAAGGGAGGATTTTAATGGCTACATGTTATGAGATGATTTAAGGGCAATAAGCCAACATGGTCATAAAGCCAAATCCATACAAATATGTGCATGACAGAGTACGTAGAGGGCCATGTTTTGTGAAAGCGTGAATATTGTTGCATGACATGGGAAAATATGTGTCATTGAACCTTATTAACTGGGAGGCAGTATGGTCAAAGTTAATTCTATGGGATATGTATATGTGTGCTAACGACATTAAGCTCTCCACGACATATGCCTGGTAAAGTCTTAGAAAATTCATATGTGTGAGAAAATGTGTTTCCCACTGAAGGCGATTTGAGACCAGCCCTAGATTTGGAGTGCAACTGGAACTACTAGTCGCCAAGTAGCATTTCAATACACCAAGGGAGAAACCAAGGAGTGCGACTTATGGATGTTGCGACTCAACGACTTTGTTAAGTCGCGTTGCTGAAGATTCCATCCATGCGACATTCTTTCCAACCGTGCTACCAAGTCGAGAGATTGCAGTTAGAGATACATATAATTTGTTTCATACAAACAACCTTCATTTTATCTCTCTTATTTGGAAAATACCATAAAAAATAACCTCCAAATAGATCTGTAACTTTCGTCTTTATCAACCTCACTAGTTACTTAGCATTTCAACCGCTTTTGGGTTCTGCTGATCCAATGAATATTGAATTGAAACTATGGAAAACAGCCCACATTGGGCATATTGGTGCATCAAGTGATCAAATAACACCAAAGCCACCATAGCTTCAGCCATGGGTACAACTCTTGGGACTACTCGTGGATCATGTCGACCATGTGTTTGGAGTTCAGTCTCCTCTCTGTTCCTGGTGACATTCATTGGTGTCCTCGTTAATATCACTCCACCGGATCTCTAAGGCTGAGAAAGAGTCCAAACAGAGGTAACCATAGACCAATATTTTATCTTGGTAGCTAGCCGTACCAAACCGGAGATGGCTCTCTCCACAAAATCACAGCCAAGAGGGCTGGATGAATTAGGGTTTTAGGCTAGGAATGAATATAGGGGTTTTTTTGTTTGAATTGGTTTGTTGGATGGGTGAATTAGGTCAAAGAGGCTAGGTCAGGGAAAATAAGATTAGGATTGCAGTCCATTCAATGGAGCAAGGTAGGTAGGAAGGCTAACACTTTAGGTTTTTTTGAGTGGGATGGATCAGACAGATGAGGTGCTAGAAAGAGAAAGAAAATGCATGTATTCTTTCTAAAATGAAGAAATGAGAAAAACTATGAAGATTTTCCAAAAACAAAGCATAGAAGATGTATTCTGCTTGTCAACTTGAAAATCAACATATAATATAAATTAAATGGATCATGGAGAGTACAAAACATTCATACATATGCTACAGAAGAAGAAACAATGTAAATTTCATACCACAGGTATCCCAAAGAAATCGCTGCAACTCTTTCATTAAATTCCTACCAAATATTGATTACACTAGAGTCTCTAATCAATGCAACAACATACAACTTACCCTTCTCTTTCTATTTGATTAGGGTTTGTAGTTCTGGACTAATTCACAGAAATCAAAGCAACCCACATGTTTGAAGCAAGTGGCTGCCATGGGTGAGGCCATTAATTCTCTTGCGTTGGTAGGTTCAAATCCAAGAATCCTTCCTCCCTTATGTGGCCTTCTCTCTTCCCTCTCTTCTTCCTCCATGTAGTCTATGTTTTCATCCTCCATGGTATTTTGGTCTAGAAACCCTAGGGATGAGGAAATGGGAGTGGGGATAGGTCTATGAAAAATTATGGATATGGGGGGAGGCGTTTTTATTACAAGGATATAGTGTGGTTGCCTAGGAAAATTTAGCCTAGGATACAGTTTCATTACTTAAAATATGAAATAGTGAGTGAGGAGGGTTTGCACCATAAATTCAAAACCATGAACTAAAAGGAGGGTTTGATGAGGTCAAACTTACTTGTAAATGACTTAGAAAACCCTTGATTGATGATTGGAACCCATGCAAGGAAGCTTGGAGGCCATGGCTTCTTGCTGGAAAAAGTGCATCACCTCAAGGAGAAGTACAGATCCCTCTTGCAAAAGTGCAACACCTTAAGGAGAAGCGCACCGCTACCTCTCCAAAAACGCAACGCCTTCTTCCATACCACTTTTGGAGTCCTTCCTAAACTCCAAATTAATCTCATGATAGCTCGTTGGAAATATATCTCTATTGGCTACACAATGGACCTATCAAGAACTGAAAATGATCAAGTATAGCTCCTCACAAATCAATTCTCCCAACACTGGTCAGAAAGTGAAAAATGGGGGTGCAAAAATGCAATGTGCTCTTGCAATAGATAAATTTTGGGGGCCTTCATCAACTGAAAATTGATCTCATGATAGCTCATTGGAAATCTATATATGTATAGTTATCATTTGACTTATCAAGAAAGTCATTGGGACACTCTAGCTAGGAGAAAATTTGATTTTCCCAAGGTCACTCCGTAAGTGCAGCAATTCTCTTGTGGCAACCATATTTTAACATTCCTCCAAAACCATAAAAAATTTATAAAAATAGAATGAGGTTTGTGTTCCTTGGCCTATTATGGACAAAAACCTCTCTAAATTTTGTAAAATTCATCTCTATTTAGTCGAAAAATTACTTTGAATCAAAGATGGCCCTATGTGTGGCAAAATATTTGTCCCTTTGAATGATTTCTTGAAAAATGATGGAGACATGATTGTTATGATTTGAAATGACCTCATACTTGCTGATACGACCTTCCTTATGCCTCCTCTTCTCATATGTATTTTATTCCATAGCAAACCCGAGATCAATGGGAGAGGAAATTAGGGTTTAGTGCAGGCAAAACAGGGGATTTGGGAAATTTTTAGGAATGAAGGGAAATAAAGGGGATAGGGGGATTTTAAATTCTTAGGAAAAATTTTGGAGGTAGGGAGGGATGTTAGGAAGTAGGGGAAAGTGTAATTTCAAGGATTGAGTGAGGGGAAGGGGTCCAAAAGGGAAAAACACAGGCCTAGTCTATAAAAATGTCAAATTGTAGCAATATGCTAGGGTTTGTGGAAAAATTGTGATTTTGAGGGATAGGAGTGATGGGAAGTGTTTAGGAAGGTATATTAAGGATAGGGGAAGGTGTAATAGCATCAGAATACAAGTTTTGTTGATGATTTAATCGTGGAAGTCATGAAACTAAGAAAAATTCCCTCAAAACCCTGGGAGGGGGAAATGAGCTTTCTAAGCACAAATAAGAGATAAATATGGTAAACACAAAGCCACTTACATGGAAATGATAGTTTGTAACCTAAAATTGTTGAAACAAGCTTTTGCAATGATGATTTGGGCACCATTGGGAAAACACAACTCCCTTTGGCAAAAGCGCAACACAAGAGGAAAACTTGTCTTCTGATGGCATGAAATGCCCTTTGTGAGATTGGGAGTGAGTTTTCTTGGTAGAGATATGTCTCTTGAATGTGGAATAAGAAAATTAACTTGAGTTTTAGTTTCTTTGTAGTTTTAAAATCAATTTTCTCCATTGGTGGTGTAGTGGACCCACCATGTACTTTCACATTCTGATTTGAACTGGAGCCTTAGTACTTAGTTGCATATAATCCATCATAATTAAGATAAAAACATGCTTTTTAAAACCTTTGTTGAAAACCTTTGACTATTACTACTCCTTCAAAATATGAATTTGATGGTGAAATGGCCAAGTTTCATGATTTTGACCCTATGGCCTAATGATGACACAACATGGAAGAATGAGATGAATGATGACCATGATGACTATGGGACTCTTTCAACAATGAATGACCTAACCATGATGATTTCCATTGACCATGGAGGTGAAATGAGTAGTAATGATCTAAATACCCTAATCAGTGACCAAATTTTTGCATGATGACCTAAATGGAATGACAAAAATTTCAAAATGGGACCCCTAACATGACATGAAAGAGTTAATTTGATCACTGATGGAAGGATGCAAATACTGACACTAACATTGGCTCCAACTGGGGATGGTAGCTCCTTTGAGGTGCCAAAAACACCATAGACCAAGTGCCTATCCATTGGGCATGGAGTCAAAATTTAAAGACTAACTGAATACTGAAAACTTGACTCGATAAACTGACTCAAGACTGACTGAAAAAGATGCTCAGAATTGAGCATATTCAACAAAACCTACTCTAACTGATCCATTCATCACCTGATCAAGTGAAATGGAACAACCAATGCAACCATGTAAGAATTCTGGTTGGTAGTTGAATTCTCTACAAGTTCTTACTTATTAGCAAGAAGAGAGAACTACTGAAAGGCAACTCCCATGAAAACTTGTCAACATTTTGAATCTTAGTGAAATTGCAAAGCATGAGCCCACCAGTTGACCTCAATAATTCTGCAAAAGGATCTTCATAGGAATACATATTAATTTCCATCCCATCTAATACATTACTGTTATATTCTAGGCAGTCTTCATGACATGAATATGAACTTTCAGCTTTACCCTTACTTTCCTGATATGGCTGCAAATGTTCGAATGAGATTTGTAATGAGACTCCTGCTCAAAATGACAAAGAAACCAACTGTCGGATCAAGTTTATATCAACACTCTTTTCAGACTCATAGTTAGCCAATGGAGAAGGAATTTTACTACAGATATCATCCAACACATCATCTATAGGGTCATAAGAAACTTGAAAAGACTATTGCAACCTATTTTCCATTGGTTCTAATGAGACTGCATGACTTTCTACCAGCTGCTCATCCTTTGCTTTAGATACATTATGAAACATTTCCTTTAAAAAATGAAATTCTTCAAAACATAATGGTACGGAATCATCTTGCATCATTTTATCATATGTTTCAACTTCCAAGCCTTCATCTGCAATTTGAAATTCAATGGAAATTGGTGGTTGCAAATCTAGAGCTGAGTCTTGATCAAGGATTTCATTGCCCTCTTGATTTTCAAGAGAAAAACTTAATGAGTGTTGATTTCTGATTGCTTGAAAGTTGTCTCTTATGAACTAAAAATGAATTAAAACAAAAAGGGCAATCCCCACATGTGCATGAGCACGACATCTATCTAAAGTTTTTACAGAATTGCCGCCAAAAAAATGGCAGACCACCTGACAAGTCATGGCTCTTGTACTAAAGAATCAACATACTATAGAAGCGGGTAACTAATGTATTTCCCGTCACTGATGTTGTGTGAAATGGTCAAAATCAGAAGTGAGAGGCACCTCACCTTCTCACTACCAAATGAAGCAATACATAACTGACCTCTAGAGACATGAAAATCTGAAGGAGACAATATATCTGTGCTAATGTATCTCTGGGAATACACCAACTGACTTCCTGTTGCATAGCCAAATGGAACCTCTGGGAACGAGGGAAAATCCACCCCTCTCCTCGATAGGCCAGTAATGAAATAGATGTCCTCCTCAGTGGGCGCATACCACTAGTTAGGACCAACCCGGAAAGCCTGTAGGTGGGCATTCCACCTACGGATAAGATGTCACAAAAACACACCATGGCCCTTTAGGGATGTAGCCTCCTCATAGAACTTCAGCAGGCCTACCTGCCTTAGGATCCCCTAGGTAGTTGTTGTAATAGGGTGAGGGTACGCATCTATCTCCCTCTCTCGTGCCTCCCACAGGTGAACCATGTTATACTCGTCCACCTGTTGTTGTTTTTGTTTCCTCTCTCCTCTCCTTTCACATCGCTGAATGATTGACATATCAAATACAATTTTTTTATTAAATGAGACATGTATTTAGGAATATACATATATAAATTATTTTGAAAAATAAATAAAAAACAGTCGGCACACCACAAAAAATAGGCATGCACTGGTAACGGTGCATCTTTTTTTTTCGTGCAATGAAGGTGGTGTACCAGAAAATTTGCAGTGCACCGAAAACGGTGCACCTAAAAATTTTCAGCGCACTGTCCTCCTGGCATTGTTCCAAATTCAATGATATGGTGGTATAACAGACCGCACCATTTACTATGGACCAGTTTCGGGAGGGCGGTGCATTGACCAAACTATACGCCCCGGGGTGTATAGATTGTTCAACGCACTGCCCTCCTGACATCACTACATAATCAACAGTGCAGTCTTTTACCAGGCCGCACCATTGACCATGTTGAATTGCTGGAATCCGATGCGCTGACAAAATTACCCACCCCGAGGTGGATATTTCTGTCAATGCACCGCATTCCCGCTATTCGACAGGGCCAATGGTGCGGCCAAGTAACAAACCACACCGCACTTTTTTCAAATTTAAAAAAATCACGGTGCGCCTTTTGGTACCACCTTGGAACCGGTGCGGATACCTTTAGCACCAGTGGCGGTGTGGCCTATAAATTTACAGGCAGCACCGCAAACCGGTGTGAGCCAAATGACTTGAGTGCACCACGCAGGTTTTTTTTTTTTAAAGAAGGTGAATTTTAAGCTAATTTACAAAACTAATCCGCTAAAAGGTTTAATTATGTAAAAACAAGGAAAATGCCTGTACATTTAGATATTGAGGAGACATATTGGCTATATAATTTTCAAAACTAAATTTGCCCACTGTTTTGCAAAATTCAAAATAGAGATTGTGGGCAATGGACAGCAGCACTGCGTGCAATAGGAGCACCGATGGCAGGGTGCCTCACACAAGGTAAAGTTGCACTCGTGCTTGAGAGCTCTGGAGCACTGAAAAGTGAAAAATGTTGATTTTTTGCCGTAATTTTTTTTATTTAACCTTGTTCCGATGCGCGGGTTTTATAGGTGCACCGGTGCAGTTTCTTAATACTGCACCAGGTTGTTTTAGTTTTGGCGCAGGGTTTTTGGACGCACCGGTGCGGAATATTTGTAAAGCATCGGTGCGCTATAGTAATAAGACGCACCGGGCGGGTTTGTACACAGTGTCCCAGTGTGCCAATGTTTTGTGCGCACCGGTGCGGTTTAGGATGATAAGCGCACCGGAAGAAAAACATCCACAAAAAACTCCACCTGCCAACCTCCTCTAGTAACCTCCACTACAAACGGATGTCTGGGGTATTTTTATAAGGGGTTCCTCAAAAATATCCACTAGAGGGTCTTTTCCTTGTAGTGCAAATATCCTTCACTTACTTCCAAATTTTATTCACTTTCCTCCTCACTACCATAGCTGATATACATCAGTTGATCACTGTATTTCAGTTGCTGAAACTGAGCTTCCTCCTCCCACAAATCAGCTGTTGATTGATATGCAATATTAGCTTTTGTTTGGAGAACATAATTTTCTTAATACTGATCAAACTTAGGAAAATCATCAAAAGAAGGAATGTCATCAAACATACACATTAGATCAATAGATTGTTTCTCCTCGGATTGATCTACAAATCCATTTTCTGATCTATGGTAGCTGGGATTATCAAGAAAGTGTTTAGGGCCAACAACCTATTCTTTTTCTACAATAAGTGGGTCGGGGTGATCTTGAATGGAAAATCCATCTCTCATGGTGATCTTTTGCATCATTTCCTCTATTGTATTTACCAAAATGTCTATTTTTACCTCTGAAGATGTCAGGTGATCTGCAATGTTCTCCCTCTCTTCTTCCCTCAACTTTTCCATTACGATCAGCAGATTAGCTTCTACATCTACTGCATTGTTTTGCATCTCTTCAAGTGTTGCAAGGTTCCTTTCTATCAGCTGAAACTCCATTTCTGGATCAAAGGCATCTTGGTAATGTAGGAGAGCTGAGCTAGGAGGAGGTCTTATATTAGTAGGTATCAAACAATAGACTTGATTGAATTTGGAAAAAAATTGTAGTATTTTCTCCCCTAGCTTTCTTTTCAGCTAGTCATACTCTTCTAGAATCAAGAAAGTGTTTTCTTTGACCACCCACTTGTCGAGGAAAACTTTAACAAACTGCAGGAAATCTAGGATGCTCACAATAGATAGGTTTTTGAACCAACTCTTGACTTTGCCTTGCAAAGAAAGAGAAAATAGCCTGATACTGACATCCTCTTCGTCAACTTCAAAAATTTCGAGGAAAGTCTCAAAATTCTACATATGTCTCTCAACAATGATTTTGTCACATTCACCATCAAACCTTGGTAGATATAAGTAATGACTTCCAAGGAAATCATGGATTATAGGAGGTAAGATGAGTGGTTTGTATCTATCTAGAATTTTACAAGGTGTAGGAGTATGTACAGAAGTTGTAGGATTAGTCTTAATATCTTGAGGTTCATAAAGTTGAAGATGGTCATCATAAGATTCGGAAAAATGGTTTGGACCAAGATCAAAGGCGTATGGGTAATTTGTATTTACAACCTTCAAAGGAGCGGAATCCAATGAAGGTCCATGATCTTTTCTCAAACATAATATACCTTGGAAAACTTTTTGGACATTCTCAAGAAAAGAGAAGAAATATTTCATGATAAAGAACGTGATGTCTTGAATGAAAGTGCAAGTTGAATGCCTGATCTTCCCATGTTGTCCTTTCATATTTCTTGGCAAGATTCATCCTCTGGTGGAGTCTTTGGATTTGATTTCGAAACTGATTTGGAGTCGTCAGGTGGATGATTTCAACCTTCGTGTTCCTAATCACTGTTCACCATCAACAATCAGATTTGATCTTTGTCATTCTTTCCTAGGAAAGATTTGTCTTTTCGATCCCCGACAATGGTGCTAGTATGTTATCACTACACCGGATCTCTAAGGTTGAGAAAGAATCCAAACATAGGTAACCACAAACCAATCTTTTAGCTTGGTAGCTATCCCTACCAAACCAGAGAGGGATCTCTCCACAAAATCACAACCAAGAGGGTTGGATGAATTAGGGTTTTAGGCTAGGTATGAATACAGAGGTTTGATTGTTGAATTGGTTTGTTGGATGGGTGACTTAGGGAAAAGAGGCTAGGTTAGGGCAAATAAGATTAGGATTGCAGTCCATTCAATGGGGCAAGGTAGGTAGGAAGGCTAACACTTTAGGTTTTTTTGAGTGGGGTGGATTAGACATATGAGGTGCCAAAAAGAGCAAGACAATGCATGTATTCTTTCTAAACTAAAGAAATGAGACAAACTATGAAGATTTTCCCAAAACAGAGCATAGAAGATGTGATCTACTTATCAACTTGAAAATCAACATATAATAGAAATAAAATGGATCATGGAGAGTACAAAACATTCATACATATGCTAAAGAAGAAGAAACAATGTTAAATTTCCATACCACAGGTATCCCAGAGAAATAGATGCAACTCTTTCATTAAATTCCTGCCAAATATTGATTACACTAGAGTCTTTGATCAATGCAACAAAATCCAACTTACCCTTCTTTTTCTGCTTGATTAGGGTTTGTAGTTCTAGACCAATTCACAGAAATCAAAGCAACCCACATGTTTGAAGCAAGTGGCTGCCATGGGTGAGGCCATTAATTCTCTGATTTTGGTAGGTTCAAATCTAAGAATCCTTCATCCCTTATCTGGCATTATCTCTTCCCTCTCTTCTTCCTCCATGTAGTCTATTTTTTCCTCCTCCATGGTATTTTTTTCTGAGAACCCTAGGGATGAGGAAATGGGAGTGCCAATAGGTCTAGGAAAAATTAGGGATATGGGGGAAGGGGGTTTTGATTACAGGTATATAGTGTGGCTTCCTAGGAAAATGTAGCCTAGGATTAGGGTTTTAGGAAATGGGTCTTGGGAATGAGGGATAAGGTGACGTATGGGTAGGGGGAGTGATTCTAGAGTATGGGAAGGGAAAATAGGGTCTAGGGAAGAAAATATTGACTTGAAAAGGTGGAGGCTATGGTTTCATTGCTTAAAAGATGAAATAGTGAGTGAGGAGGGTTTGCACCATAAATTCAAAACCATGAACTGAAAGGAGGGTTTGATGAGGTCAAAATTACTTGTAAATGACTAATAAAACCCTTGATTTATGATTGGAACCCCTGAAAGGAATATTGGAGGCCATGGCTTCTTGATGACAAAAGCGTAGCGCCTCAAGGATAAGCGCAATGCCCTCCTAGCAAAAGTGCAACGCCTTAAGGAGAAGCACAATGCCACCTCTGCAAAAACGCATCGCCTTCTTGCAGACCACTTTTGGATGCCTTACCGAACTCCAAATTGGGCTCATGATAGCTTGTTGGAAATTTATTTTTGTTGGCTACGCAATGTACCTATCAAGAATTGAAAATGATCAAGTATAGCCCCCCAAAATTCACTTCTCCCAAGACTGGTCAAAAAGTGCAGAATGGGCGTGCAAAAATGCAGTGTGCTCTTGCAGGCAACTTTTGCAGGTCTTCATAAACTCACAATTGAGCTCATTATATCTCATTATAAAGCTCTCTATGTCTAGTTATCATTTGACTTATCAAGCAAGTCATTGGGACACTCCAACTAGGAGAAAATTTGATTTTCCTAAGGTCGCTCCATAAGTGCAACAATTCTCCTGTAGCAACCATATTTTAGAATTCCTCCAAAACCATAAAACCTGTGTAAAAACTGGAGGTTTTTTTTCCTTGGCCTATGATGGAAAAAAACCTCCCTCACTTTTGTAAAATTCATCTCTGTTTGTTCATAAACGTACTTTGAAGAAAAATTGGCCCTATGTGTGGCAAAATATTTGTCCCTTTGAATGATTTCTTGAAAAATGATGGAGACATGATGGTTATGAGCTGAAATGACCTCATACTTGCTGATATGACCTTCCTTATCCCTCCTCTACTCATATGTCTCTAATTCCATAGCAAAACCTAGCTCAATGGGAGAGGAAATTAGGGTTTAGTGTAGGCAAAATAGGGATTCAGGAAGTTTATAAGAATGAAGGGAAATAAAGGGGATAGGGGGCTTCTAAATTCTTAGGAAAATATTTGGAGGTAGGTAGGTATGTTAGGAAGTAGGGGAAAGTGGAATTTCAAGGATTGAGTGAAGGGAAGGGGTCCAAAAGGGAAAAACACAGGCCTAGTCTCGAAAAGTGTCAAATTGTATCAATAGGCTAGGGTTTGTGGGAAAATGATGATTTTGAGGGATAGGAGTGTTGGGAAGTGTTTAGGAAGGTATATTAAGGATAGGGGAAGGTGTAAGAGCATCAGGATACAAGTTTTGTTGATAATTTAACAATGGAAGTCATGAAACCAAGAAAAATGCCCTCAAAACCCTAGGAGAGGGAAATGAGATTTCTAAGCACAAATGAGAGATAAATATGGTAAACACAAAGTCACTTACTTGGAAATGACAGTTTGGAACCTGAAAATGTTGAAACAAGATTCTGCAATGATGATTTGGGAACCCTTGGGAAAACACAACTCCCTTTGGCAAAAGCACAGCAAAGGGGAAAACTTATCTTTTGATGGCATGAAATGCCCTTTGTGAGATTGGGAGTGACTTTTATTGGTAGAGAGATGTCTATTAAATGTGGAATGAGAAAATGAACTTGAGTTCTAGTTTCTTTGTAGTTTGAAAATCAATTTTCTCCTTTGGAGGTGTAGTGGACCCACCATGTACTTTCACATTCTGATTTGAACTGGAGCCTTAGAACTTAGTTGCACATATTCCATCATAATTAAGATAAAAGCATGCTTTTTAAAACCATTGTTGAAAACCTTTGACTATTACTACTCCTTCAAAATATGAATTTAATGGTGAAATGAACAATTTTCATGATTTTGGCCCTATGACCTAATGATGAGACAACATGGAAAAATTAGTTGAATGATGACCATGATGACTATGAGACTCTTTCAACAATCAATGACCTAACCATGATGATTTCCATTGACCATGGAGGTAAAAGGAGTAGTAATTATCTAAATACCCTAATTAGTGACCAAATTTTTGCATGATGACCTAAATGGAATGACAAAAATTTCAAATGGGACCCCTAACATGACATGAAAGAGTTTATTTGATCATTGATGGAAGGATGCAAACACTGACACTAACACTCGTAATGGCTGACGTTGGTTTAAAATAAAGTCTCAATTTTATCATCCCAACTACTACTCTTCCACTTGTTTTCCCATGCTCAAGATCTGCCACCTCCCTAAACTAAACAAATATCATATTTGAAGTCATATGTGGCATCTGCATGAGATGGACGATAGGAAAATGACATTTCATTATAATCATTTCCTATTTGATTTGTATTTGGAACAAGCACAATAACTGGAGTTCTATTAGTCTAACCTTCAGAAAGACCTGAGAGAATGCAACATGTGTCAGTTTCTTTACGAGGAGCAGTGGTGTGGCTTTGTCCTGTCCTCCTCTGGTCAATTTCCACTTGCATATCAGCTTCAATTAGATATGTAACATGAAATCAAGTACCAAATGTATTTCGAGTACCAGATCATACCCCAAGTTTCCTTAAGCGCATTTGTCGTGGAAGGATCTGAACCATCCTCAACCTGGAAATATTTTCCTTAGAAGCGCACCTAGCCAGTGGATTTGAAATTGATGGTCCAAGGATACTATTGACAGTCGCACTCCACCCTAGCAATCTCTTTCAAAGTCGCATAGTCATAGGTGTTACAGCAACAATGGTTGTCGAGGGGTGTGACTTGTGTGACGGGAGCCTTCACAAGAAGGTATGCTTCATCCGATAACACTTTGGAATAATTCACGCATGGTCACAGAGAAACACTTCACAGGTCCATGTCGCAAAGTCGCGGCCTGTGCCACTGGTCGAAATATGTGACCCAACCCTGACGTGACTTTGCGACCTATCCCAAGTCGTTGAGTCATAGAATCACACCCAAGAGAGCCCACAACTGGTGTGACTCTCCGACTATGTGACCTCCGCTCCAGGATTGTGACCTCATGAAAAGTCAACACATATGCCCATTAAATGACAAGGCGCACTCTCAAGCATGCAAATTGCATAAGATAGGCATGCACTCATATTACAAGAAGTGGTAGGTGCTTTGAAGAAGGAAAAGGGCACATTATATGTTATACACAAAGGGAATTATCATCTAAATGATGCGAGGTTGTATTGAAATAGGGATCATTGGTCATAGAGCTCGCATGACAACATTTTTTCAAGGTGCGATGAGAATAAGAAAAAACCCACCTTTGCAATGGAGTGTAATTCCTTATACGCGCACATTTGAGCACACACCAAGGATGCGCTGAGTAAATATGTGTGTATATATATTGGTTGCGTTAACGATGCGATGGCACATTGTATTCAGAGCTATGCAAATAATGTACATGAAGTGACAAAGAAAGCACTATGTGAAATTTTTGTGAAATACGCTAGGTGCAAGTGAACTTAATTCGGTCCTTCATTAGTGCCATGCCACATAGAAGAAGGAGGTATTGGGCTAAAGAGAACATGGATACCATATACAAACAACATACACTGATATCACTATGGCATGACAACAGACCACACAGGGGTCTAAACCAACATTATTTGTTTTAATGTGGTTCTTTCTGTTAATTGAATGTGCTTCCAGTATCATTATTTTATTATAAAGACTTATGACCCATGTTATTTGTTTGCAAGTAGAAGTTGTCGATTTGCATGACAAAAGCTAGGGCTTCCTCTGGCGAGCAAGTTGGTTCCTTACGAAATTTATATAACCTCACAATAAGCTGAAAGGCACATCACTGAAATATGGATGATTGCAAATGGAGCATAGTGGCAGGAAGATAGGTTGATTTCAAGACTTAGCAACCAGGCAACCATCACCCTAGGGTTTCCAAGGACCCTCGACATCCCCTCTTCTCCTTCATTCTAATGTAAATTTTTCTCACCATAATTTCAGTAGCTATGTTGAGACTAATTTGAGCATGTAATGGTCAACGAGCATGGGAGACCCCTGAGGAATTTGACGAGTCATGAGGAGAGTTCATGGGTCACAGTAGGTGACCATTCACCCCATCTCTATAAAGTTACCCTCATGCCTCATTGCGAGGGACTCTTGGCACTTAAGTTGAGTCTAGAACGAGATAGTTGATTTTTTCTTGAGATGCTAAAGGAACTCAGCTCTTGGTAGCTAGTAGAGGGATTTGTAGTGAGGCTGGGGTTTTGCATCAAGAATTGGTATGAATAGGCCATGTTCCACTGTTGGGTTTTGACAAGTTGCAAGATATGTATTTGAAGTTGTAGCAACATTAGTAAGATTTTATCCTTTTCTGGCACTGATTCACATGCTTGCTCATGGTGGTAGCATTAGTTTTCTTATATATCACTAAATTTGTTTGTGTGCTTTCATATACGCAACATGTTATGGACTGATTCATAGTGGTTGCATGTATGTTTTGCTTTTGAATCGGTGTTTACTTGTTCCTTTCCATGTCGGTGATCTATTGTGAACTACTTTGCAATTAACTTCTTGCATGTTTTTGTTCATGTATTTCTAACTGGGTTTTGGCTCACTAATCCCTCTCATGGTGTGCCCCTTATTGTTACTGGTTATACTTTCTTGTATCCTTGTCTGTAGTCTGTCAATCTTGGGTTTATTTTGTTTCACTGTCTATTCATTTCTCTTGTCCCCGCTTCGACACCTTCTCATCTGAAAGCCAAGAGCGAAAACACTCATGGTGGCAGTCAGGCCCACCTACCAGATGGGCCTCTTATCCTAAAGGATGTGAGGTCTAATTGAGACCTCTCACAAAGGAGACGCCCTTGTTGTTGGTGGTACAATTTTTCCCATCAATAGATCTAGAACTAAAAAATCCTACATTAGTGCTTCTTCCATCTATCCCATTGCCTCTCCAATCAGAATTTGTATATCCAATAAATTGTGCATTATTCTTTCTATCATACTTCAGGAAGTAGTGGATTTTTCCTCGTAGATATCTCAGTATATGCTTGGCTGATATCCAATGGTCATACTTGGGCTTTACTTGGAACTGATTGAGAATATTCACTGCAAAAAAAAAATGTTTGGTTGAGTATTCACCAAATACATCAGAGAGCCAACCAATTTCCTATACCTTGTCGTATCCACGGGGCTTGAATCCGAAAACTACTTAGCCTCTTCAAATTTGTGATCATAGGAGTTGTCATAGGTTTTCAATCTGTTAGCAATCCACTAGTTCTCCGAACGCTGAAAAGGAGACTAAAAAATGTAACTACATACCACTTTGACCTAGCAACTAGCCCTACTAGTCTGAGAGGGTTCTCTCAATGTGATCACAACCAAGGATTGACTATGATATGAAATACATTAGGCTATATATGTTTAGATCAGGGTTTGGTTGATTTGATGGTTTTGTGTTGGATGGTGGTTTAGGTCTAGGAGGGCTACGTCTGAGCTTTGAAAATCATATTTGCATAGATGTAATGGAGCAAGGTAGGCACATACTTTAGCACTTTAGAGATATCTTTGTGTATAGGGTAGATTGGTAAGGTTTCAAAACGAGCATGAATCTCATAAATTTGTTTATATCCGAAGAATATGAACAAAAATGTGAAAGCTTCTCCAAAACAAAGAATTATATCAATGAATTTTGTTTATTATCTTAGAAAACAAACACATGAAAGCATGGAAATGGAAATGGAAGGTACAATACATTAAGACATATGATGACAGAACGAAAAACACTGCTAAAGCACATACCACAGGTATCCCACTACAATAGTTGTAAATTTTTTCTATTACTTCTTGCCAAATTCATAAGTACACTAGTATCCACAAGGCTCAATTCCACAACATCCAACCTTTGAAAATGATTACAAAGTGCCTCATATAGTCACTGAGGTTGAAATCCTCCCTTGGAGGTCAAATTTCCAACAAGAAAGGCCAAATACATGCACCTATCCAATGTTTGCTATATACAAGGGAGGTTACTCAACCATTTCCTCCTTTTTCCTCAAAGCATTAAATGGAGGATAAGACACCTAAGCAACCCTATTTTTACCCATTTAAATTTAATTTGACCCCTTACATTCATTTACCTTTACTTCTTGAATTTTACTCAAGTCAAACTGAAAATTGCCAAAATTTACATAGTGGAATTTCATGAGAATTTATCAGTAATTTGCATCTGCGCAACGAGCTCTTGGAGGCCATTTTTAGGTGCCTTGTTGAAGTCCAAATTCAATTTTGAGACCTGTTTTGGAAATATGGGAGATTTTGGTTGTCTTTAGAGTATTTAAGCATTCAAAAGGACCCTTTCTAGGCTGAGATATGGCAATTTTCCCAAGGTATCTCTAGGTGTGCAGCGAAAGTGAAAAAGAGAGACATAATAGTGATTTTTGACCCCTTTTTTGGATTTTTCTCAAAATTTGAGCCCTAGACTAGAAAAATGCTCAAATGGGTTTTGAGAGGAGGCCACCAGCTTTCCAAAAATATAATTTTTTTTCGATTTGAAGGTCTAGGGAAGAAGCGCAGCGTGAGCTTGCTGCGCTTCTGGACCTACTCAAAATTACTGAATTTCCCAAAAATGAACCAAATTTCACCAAAATGAAAAAAATTGCTCTAAATTTTCTCAAAATTGGTCCAGAGATGCCAAATAAGGTGTGTTATGCTATCATGGATGCATCAACAAGTAGGTCCAACTTACCCTTCTCTTTTTGACTGATTAGGATTTCCTTTAGTTTGGCTTGTAACTGTTTGACTTTGACATTACAAATTCAAAGAGGTAGGGTGGCCCACCTCATGATTTTCACTTTGCTTTTGGAAATTGTAGCTTTGGAACTTTCAATTGCATCTTTAGGAACATGATGAAATTATTACATATTAGAAACATAAATTACATTTGAAACCAAATTCATAGAAGAAATTTACCTATTACCACTCCACCATTATCGGATTTTATGCATGGATGACAGATTTGGTGACTGAAACCCTAATAACCTAATGGAGACACTAAACTGAATGAAATCATGATGATGATGACTGGAATGATTATGGTGATATTTGACTGATGATACACTCAGATGAGTGATGACAAGGACCATCATGTGAAAATTTTGGAAGGAGTGGAAATAGTCCTAGACCTAATACCCAGTGACCAAATTTTTACTTGAAAACCTAATGAAATAATAAAAATTTGACTATGAGAACCTAACAAGACATGGTAAAAGAAATTTTGATCACTAGTGACAAGCTAAACAGACTGACACTAACACAATCCATCATGCCAAATATTTGCAACATCTTAATCACATAATTTCCTTGACTAGATATATCTCATCAGGTCCTTGACAAACTTCCAACCCCAAGTAATAGTGCATCATCCCTAGATCCTTCATATTGAATTATGTTGCCAATTTCTTTTTGCACTCTTGAATACGACTTTCTACAACTGTCACAACCTTTGTATAGATATTTGGATCAGCATAACTCTTTGAGAAGCCCAACATTTTTAGATATTTGTCCATCATTGCATACCAAGCCCTTGGAGCTTGCTTAAGGAAATAAAGTACCTTCTTTAACCTGCAGACATGAATCTCTCTATCATTCACTTAAAATCCCAAGGGTTGTTCTATATAGACTTCTTCATCGATAGTACCATTCAGGAATGTTGCCTTAACATCCATTTGATGGATGTTTCATCCCAGTGATGCTACTAAAGAGACCAACAATCGTATAGTTGTATACCTAGTTGTAACTACAAATGTCCCTTTATAATCGACGCCTTCTTGTTGGGAGAAACCCCTAGCCACAAATATTACCTTATTTTTATCAATACTTCCATCTGTTGCATGTTTAATCTTGTAGAGCCACTTGGAAGTCACCACAAATTTGTCTTCGGGCCTAGGAATGATTTCCCAAACTCCATTTTTCATTATTGATTAATATTCTTTATTCATGTCATCTTTCCATTCTTGATTTTTAACAACATCTTCAAAGGTGGATTGCTCTGTTTCAATAAAATTTTTCATATAGGTTGCATACCTTGAATATATTTTAGGCTTCTTGCTTTCCCTGAACGTACCCTTGGTTGCTCCATGTCCTTTCACATCTAGAAGATTAGACTTCAACCAATTACACCCCTTTCTATTTTTAGGGATGAAGACTTGTTGCACGAGTTCAGTGTGACCTTCTTCTTCATGACTTGAATCCTCTTCATCCCTAGGACATTCTTCAAATATTGGAATTTCTTCGTCATCAGATGCAATCGCAAGATCTTTATATTTCTTGAATGCAATACTTTCATCAAATATCATATCTCAACTTACTTCAATTCAATGCCCTTCCTTTATGTATATCTTATATGTCTTTGAAGTGTTACTATAGCCGACAAATATACCCTCCATGCTTTAGGATCCAACTTCTTTATTTTATCTTTTAGAATTGGAATGTAGATAAGACAAGCAAATATTCATAGATGACCTACACTCGGTTTCTTCCTAGTGAATGCTTCTTCAAGAGTCATGTTGTCTAGTGATTTGTGAGGACTTCAATTTTAATTGTAGAAAACATTTTTGGTTGATTTAGGCAATTCTTGATCATGTAACATGGCTCTAACACTTTCTTCAATCAATTTATTCTTTTGTTCTGCTACCCCATTTTTCTCTGGATTATATGGAACTATCATCTCCCTCTTAATTCCAACCTTCTAATAGAAAGATATGATCCCCTTTGAAGTGTATTCTCCTCCATTATCATATCTTAGTACATGTATCCTTCTTTCTATAATATTTTCTACTTCTACTTTGAATTCTTGAAATTTTTCGAATACTTCATCCTTGGACATCAACATATAGATCCAAGTTTTCCTTGAGTGATCATCAATGAAAGTTACATAATATATATGACCTCCAAGATACTTTGTAGACATAGGACCACAAACATTAGAGTGAATGAGATCCAGGATTTCTTTTGATCTTGAAGCATTTCTTGCAAATGGTTTCTTAACATTTTTACCAAATGCACATCCCTTGCATACTCCTTCATGATCCTATTTAAGTTCAGGGATTCCATTTACCATTGAATTTAGAGTTGGTAAGATTTTGTGGTGAAGGTGTCCAAACCTTCTATGCCAAAGTTCACATGGAATTACTTCAATGTGAACCAAATCTTGAGAGAAAGGCGTCAACAACCTGTAGAGTATTCCTTCATGAATCCCAATTAATTTTGCATTCTTGATGTTAGAGCCTTTATCCCATACCATTACCTTTCCATCTATAAAAGAAACCCTATATACCTTATCTTCTAGACATGAAATAGAAAATATTTTCTTTTGCAAACCTAGTACGAATAGAATGTTGTTGAGATGTATGTTTTCTCCATTCTCCATCTCTAATGAAGTTGATCCAATACCTCTTACAAGATAGCTCTTCTTGTCACTAAGTTCAACAAAGTAGGAATATTTTCCTCTTGATAGGGTCTTACGTTGTTTGTGCTCACATGTCATATGTTTGTATGCCCCATTTTCAATTACCCATATATTTTCATCTTCAAACATACATGTAAGTGCTAAAAATAACCCTATGTCCTTTGTAGGATTCTTGGTCATGCTATTCTTGATAGATAATAGGAGACTCCAAAATGCTTGGATGCCTTGCTTGAGATGATATTTTATAAATTATATATATGCTTTGATAACATGTATAAATTTATATAAATTATATATCAATGGATTCAATCTAATCTTGTGATGTACTAAAACAAAACACTGAATCCTTCAACAATATTTGCGGAATACAAAACACGATCGCTTAATCACATGCAAGTAAGAGAAAGAAGTAAATCAATCACACAACACAATATGTTCTTAGGGAAATAATTTTTTCAAAACCTCGCTATCATATATTGTATAAAGTCAAGGAATCATGAAACAATACAATGCTTAATATCTTATGAGATTCTCCAGCACTCTGCCAATTCTCTGTCGCTGACCTAGGAAAAATTGGCAAACACGCAGCCAATTCTCAGCCTTCCTTCAGCCTACCTTTCTCACATAATTCCTAAAGAATTAGGCCCCTATTAAATATGAAAATCATCCTTCCTTGATTGCGCAATCCATCATGGATTCCTCATGGCTTTATAATTGCACTCAGGCAATTCTCTAAAAATACAACTGATAGTTATGTTCCCTTTAAAATATGTCTCAACTAGGTCTTTCTCAGGACTGACATGCATGCAGCTATTAATAGTGAATCATCAGTTATCTGATTGATCACTACTTGTGAATTAAATATAATTTAATTCACTAGATCTCTCACTAATTCATCGCTCAGTTAGAACTATTTAAACTTATTTTAACTCAGTTAATTGAGTTAACTGATTACACCTGCACCCCACTACTGCAATAACTACAACTGGACCCCCAAAATATTAGGATCACTCCACATGCCTCGTCTTAGACCCTCAACTCGAATTTCTTGAGCTAACTCAGTCATCATGACTTAGTTAATTGATACAAGTTGTTATGAGATGAATTACAATATATTGTCCAATTATTTAAGGGAAAAATAAATTAAGCACCCACATTCCTCACGAGTGTGTAACCTCACCAATTTATAACCTCACTAGTGTGTAACCTGAAATTCCTCACTGAATTTCCTCACCAATGTGTGGGAAATTTTTGTCATTTCTGGTTTCCAATTTCACTGTTTCTTGTTGCAAATTTCAACAGATATGCCACCATAGAAAGTTGCTTCAATGACTTCTTTAAAGATGTAGTGATCTTCATCATGCACTTATTCAACCTTAGCTCTTATACCATGTTGAGAAATCTAGAGGGTGGCAATTAGGATGATTTCTCTTATACTTGATAACGACTTGTGATGTATTTTTACTTTTCCTTGCTTATTAACTTCTTATCTTATTATTATGTTTTTCTTATCATCAAAAAACTACCAAAAACATGAAGATCAATAGGAAGAACACAAGATGTAGGTTGCAAGCCAGGGCCAAAACCTCTCCATTTGAGAGGAAAACTCACAAATCCCTTCTCTTCTTATATATTCTTCAAATGATGAATTCCAAGGCATCTAGACTAATACCAATACCTTTCCAAGACAAATCCATACCTTCCAAATGAAGTGATTATTCTATCCAAGAAAAACCCAGTGAAATCTCTTCCACCTGCACAATTTCGACGCCCGACTATAGAATTTTGGCCTCCAATGTAGGTCTGAAATTTTTCCCCCCTGCAACAGTTGTTGCTTCCACACGTGTGAGAAAATTTAGGGCTTTCAAGGCTTCCTTTGACATTCTCTTGGGTTTCTACTCCTTATAGGGCTTGTAGGTGATCTGGTAGTGCTTTCTTTGACCTTCCTTCTATAATTTCCATAACTTTGACCTTGCAACTACAAAACCCTAGCCTTATCTTCCCACGTGTGAGAGAGAAAGAGAGAAATAACCCAAACACTTCCTCCTTCCTCCTTATATCCTCCTTCGCTTGCCTTTCATCTGCCTCTTCTTCACTTGGATGATGAGGAATGAGTAGTTTCCATAGGAGGTCGATTTCCCTCATATATATAGGCTTTCAAGGAGGAGGACATGCCCTAATGAGAGCGTCTTCTTAGCTGCCAGGATGACTTGGTATTAGAGGGTATTTTGACACTTTTAAATACAAAAATAATTATTTTGACATGTTACAATGTGCCCAATGGGGCCTTCTTCATATGAAAATGAGTATAACGACTTCTTGACACTAGGACAAATGCTAGAAGCACTCAATGGGCGCTTGACCTCTAAATAAAATGACCTTGAGCATGAAACCCATGCTACAAAAATAACAATAATAAATTTTCTTTCTTTTTACAATAAACAGGAATCAAGAGTACATTTTACATTTATGAAGACCGAACCTAGTTACAAATATCAATAGATTCAACATTCAAAGGAGTGTTGGTTGCCTCAAAATAAACCCCTTTTAGTGGCTAGTACATCAATTTCAAAGATAAATTCCTTTTCTCTAAGTAGATGTTACCCTAAAAAAACCCTAGCTTTCCCTAGGCTTTAACTTGGGGCTTGTTGAAGGCTTCTTGTTCCATGGATTGAAGGTATTATTTGCTTGGAAGCCTTTTCTTGGCCTTGTGATTCTCGATGTGTCCTTATAACTTGTTATTTCTCAAGCCATAGATCATTTATGCCCTAAATTTTCCTTATTGGAGGACGTGAATTACCCTATCATGCTTGTTGAGCCTTGTTCTTAGAAAGTGTTATCCTCTATAATCTTGTCACCTCACTCCTTAAACTTGGCATATCCTATGGGTAACCTAACTAAAGGGAAGCCTTCCTAGTGGTGAAAGTCCCCAAAAGGGCAAGGGGTAGTGGTTGTGATGAAAGTGGGAGACACCTCATTGTTTTCCCTTGGCCTAGGTTCCTGCCTTATGAGATACCCTTATTAGGCTTGCTAGATTTGGCGGAAACAAGTACATTAAGATATTGTGAAGCCTAGAAATGTTGAATAGCCAAGTGTTCTGGTATGGTAGGTTTCCATTGTGGCAGACTTTAATTGTCAAAAGTTGTCACTTGGGCCCACTAACTGATGGCATCGGGATATTGAATACCAAAGAAATGCAAGCTATGTTTTAACAAAACTCTTGATATGGCAATATGTCGAGGACCTTAAGCCTTATACCACTACATCTAAGCACCCAACAACCAAGGGTTCTGACTAGGAGTAACCAGGTATCAACATATCAAAAAAGCTTCAAAATTGTACCTTAATTAAAAAGGGTGATATGACGATATGCCGAGGGCATTAAGCCCTCGTGTGTTATACCTAAGCAAGATATGGCCAGGGGCTATGACAAGGAGATTACGTGAGCTCAAAATACTAGAGAAATACTTAAAAATGTGCTTTAATAAAAAAATATGGTATTGCAGTATGTTGAGGGCTTAATCCCTGGGTTTTATTAACAAGCTCCTTTGCAACCAGGAGTTATGACTTGGGGCTTACTAGGTATCTAAATATCAAAACAAAATGTAGACACTCCCTTTGTGAAAATCCTAATATGTCAAATATTGGTAAACATATTGTCAACTAACAACAAGATATCTATCTGCAATTTTCCATTAACTGAGCAACGACCTAGACATTTTGTGTTTTAAGAGTTTTCCACGTTATAGAGGATTTGAGGTTTTCTTGATATATTCAAATAATCTTCCCACTTTGTATCTCATACCTTTTTGCACTACAGACCTGCCTCCAACTTTCTTGTTGTAGTTCTATGATATTTTTCTTTCCAACAAGGTCTTTACCATATTCAAAAAAATCAAGAAGGTTTTTTATCTTGTAGGGTTTCCAATAAGTCCTAGTAAGTGACTTTGAATCTCTGAAATCTTGGGACCCAATGTTTAAGAATTTTTTCAATTAATACCTTCATAGAGGGTATGCTCATTGGACTATAGGAGCATTTGATGCATTCTTTCTTTTTTTCTTCCAAAGTATAGGTGAAAAGCATCATCAACATTTCCTCAAGTACCATATTAAATTTTGATGTGAACTTGAGAAAATTCAAAACATGGAGGATAGTTGAAGAAGGATCATCATCATATTTTGGATTTTCTTTCAACCAATCAACATTATAGTGTTAGGGTATCCAATGATAATCTTAACATCCATTAGAGAAATTTTGAGGTCTAAAATGGGCCTCCTAAGGAATATTATAAAATAATAGTGGAAATAATCAAATAAGATTAGATTACATCATCAAATTTTAGAGGGAAAAAAAGAAAAAAAACAGGTTTTTTGAACTCGTAAATTCAACTTATCTCTCGATGGTTTTACTCAAATTTCGAGTAGGAGCACCCATTGGATGTGAAACTTAATTCCTCATCCAAGGAGTATCCCATACTTTCGATAGACCTTGCTACATGAAAAAGGAAAAATACATTAAAAAATGTGATTGCAATCACGTTTTTCATGTATTTCTCATTTTTTGTGTAACATGGTCCATTGAAAGTATGCAACATGGGTACTCCTTGGATGAGGAATTAAATTCCACATCCAATGAGTGCTCCTGATCAAAATTTTCAAGCAAACTCAAAATTTGAGTAAAATTGTCGGGAGATAAGTTGAAAATACGAAGTGAAAAAATAATTTTTTTATTTTCTAATCTTTTTACTTTTTTACTCCAAAAATGGTGAATCATCCCCTATGATTGACATTGTCATCTTGAATCCTACTGGTTCTTATAAAGTTTATTTTGGTTGTACATTTTTGTTTTGAGGCTCGTTTTTTACCTCAAAAATTCTCTAATGAATAGTCTCAAGTTTCATGAAATTCCCATGGATCCATCTTAACCACATGATTTTCCACCGTGAAATTTCATACCTTTTTCACAATGGAGTTGCCAATATGCGCTATCAATGCCTTTAAAATGATCATTATCTCACCTCACTGAGCATCAAGTCTTCAAAATATTCAACGAACAAGGACTTCAATAGAGTCACCTAGAATAAATCTCGATCTCAAACCTCATCCAATATCGTTTTTCAGGAAATGGACTTTATCCTCAACAACAATGCCAAAATGTTACAACAAAATCTCACATTTCTTAAGATAAAGTCCCAAAGCTCAAGGTAGAAACCTCGTGTACTTCAAAAACAGGGTCATTGTCACCTCGCCAACCCTCTTCTCACTTCTAGTTAGTTTTCCTCCAATTGAAGGGACATTTCCCCCATTAGATATTAGGAATCTAATGGCCTAAAATTCAAAATCCATGTGAGGCTTTTAGTCCCATTACCACCAATGAAAATATTGAAAAATCAAGGTTTAGGGTGGATCTTAAAAATAGGATTGCTAAGGTTTTTAGGGAAATTTACAACTTTGAGTTCATAGGAGAAGTCCCAAAACACACAAAAACAACAAATTAGAAGGTAATTTTGGAGAGTAAATCTAACAAAATGGTTTAAAGGATTTTAAAAGGAAAAAGGGTGATGGTGGCTATATGATTGGTGCCTTAGCTTTCTAATATATCTTTGAATGAATATGGGGTCAAGGATCAACACACTTAGAGAGGATTGGAGTAGATTTTGGTCCACTAGGATAGAGTAACTCCACTCACTATAGATGTGTAGAAATTATATAACTTATGTGTTATATGTCCAAGATTCTCCTGATCTCACACTATTTTAACTTCATGCAAAATACAGAATTTATTCCACCATTGATCATTTGCGGAAATTAAATCAAGATTGCAATGCACACATGAAACAATAAAAATTCACACACATTAACATATTTGGTTAACGGGAAAGCCTGAAGTTGAAAACCCCAACTATCTGTATATAATATATGTCATAGAGATCATGTAACAATCCTCATACAAAGTTGATCATATCAAGCTCTCAATACAATACAATTGCTACACACTAATCAAGCCCGATCTTGCAAATACATGCACCGATCTTTGCCACCTACTAGCCTACCTCTACTACGCAATCCCTGCTGAAGAATGGCTTTGAATGAACTCTAATTTCACCAGCCTTACGCAATCCTCATTGGCATCTCCAATGAGTGTTGGATGCAATCAATGCATCACTATAGTCACAACTGATAGTCACACTTTCTCTTCCACCTATCTCTCCACTGACATCCACTGAAACTGCCATGCACTGTAGTAAACTGATGTATTCTTCAGTTGATTAATGAGTTATTATTTAGTGAATTAATTCACTCCACTCTCACTAGTGTATCAATCAGTTAGACTAGATACAACTAGCTCAACTGAGTCTAACTGAGTTAAACTAAATACAACTCCATAACTACTTCTTCCAACTGTGTCATAACTCTGCCACTTGAGTTCTAACTGAGTTCTCCATGCATTAGCTCCAGTAAACCCTCAGGAATAGCGTAATTCCTTATGTCAGCTCCTGTACCACATCTGTGCACTTAACTGAAGTGCTCCAAGAGAATAAGATAATGTTTAGAGTCCAAATATTATTAAGAGCTAATAATATTCGACATATCTATTTTTAGACTGACAATCTAAAAATAGATTCTGCCCAGTATGTCTAAAAATAGAAGTCCATCTATTTTCCAACTTGACCATCCCTCCACAAATAGCATCCTGCAACTCATAGAATCATGATCGACATGTCTAAAAATAGACATAGTCTAAAAATAGACTTTGCGCCAAAAATACCCTGCGGGCCCACTTAGTGAAGACAACTCCTTTTTTCACTAAGCTCATCATCTTGTTGAATCTCAACACTCCCTCTCAACAAGATAGGGATTATCTGCCACCCCGATCCTATCTCTATGGTATTCGAATTTTCTCCTGGTGAGCGCCTTCGTCAGAATATCTACATCCTGATCCTTCGTAGGAATGTAAGAAAGCAACATGATCTTCCGCTGCACACAATCTTTGATATGATGGTACCGGATGTCAATATGTTTAGATCTATCATAAAATACTGGATTAACTGAGAGTTTAATGCAACTCTGATTATCACAATATATCACAATAGGATCTAAGTGAGAACCAAACAAACCGACCAGGATCTTCCTCATCCATATAGCCTCGCATGTAGCCAAACTTGCTGCCATGTACTCGGCCTCTGCTGAATTGAGTGCCACGGATCTTTGTTTCTTGTTGTACCACGAAACTGCTGTAGATTCGATACTGAAAAATTCCTCCAAATGTGCTCTTTCTGTCTATTGGGCTTCTTTCCCAATATGCACCCATGAAGCCATGCATCTTCAACTCATCCTACTATCTGTACCACAATCCATACCCAGATGTGCCCCTGAGATACCTCAGGACATGCTTTCCTGCCTTCCAAAAGAGCTTGGTAGGCTTCACCATCGCTTGTGAAAGCTGGTTCATAGCATAGCATATGTCCGGTCATGTATTGACTAAATACATGAGCGAACCAACCAATTGTTGATAAACAGTGGCATCCACTACCTCTGTTGATGTAGCATCCTATTTCCTCCAACCACCAGGAAGAGGAGTGTCGATAGGCTTGCAGCCTTGCATGTGCAACTTCTCCAGTATCTCCCGGGCATACTTGCCTTGAGACATAAATAGTTCACCTTTCCGTTGCCAAATTTCCAATCCCAGGAAATAATGAAGGAGGCCCAAGTCCTTCATCTCGAACTCCTTTGCAAGATCTGCCTTGCATGAGTGTATCAATAGTTCATCACCCATTAGTATTAAATCATCTACATAAAGCAAAATGATCAAAATATTACCCTCCACCACAATCTGGTATAGGTTTGGATCCGCCTCACTCTTGGCGAAACCAAGTCTGGTGAAATAATTGTCTATCTGTTTGTACCAAGCACAAGGTGCTTGTTTCAGCCCATACCGTGCTCTTTTGAGCCTACACACATGTGACTCGCTGCTGAAGATTTTGAATCCTTCGGGCTGCTCAATGTACACCTCCTCCTCAATAATTCCGTTGAGTAATGCAGTATTCACATCCATCTGATGAGTGTGCCAACCCATCGCGTTGAGAGATCAAGGTGAATTACGTATGGAAAAATACCTTTTGATAAGTGCAAAGGTTTCTTCATAGTCAATCCCACTCGTCATACAAAAGCCCGGGCAACAAATCTTGCCTTATACTTCTCGACGCTCCCGTCAGTAGCTTGCTTCACTTTGTAGATCCATCTCGAACCTACCACTGATTTCCCTTCCGGCCTTGGGACAATCTCCCATGCACTGTTTCTGACAATCGAATCATACTCTTCCACCATGGCATCTACCCATGCGGGATCCTCCACGGCTTCCTCGAAAGAGGATGGATCCGTCACGATACAGTTGCTCGTCAGAGCCATGTATCCAGTATACCGGTTAGGTGACTGTCTCTGTCTGTGATGTGATGTAGGTGCTCCAACAACCTTCTCTGCATCTTGAGCCAGTCGCTCAACTTCTGTAGTGCGCTTCCGCCCTCGATGTTGAATGGCCCTGCATAGTGGTTTCTTCCACTCCATGAACCTCCTCTTGTGGGCGATCCCATCTTGGGCTCATCTTTAGGAACAAGTGGCTCCTCATCCGCATGCAGTGTAGCTCCTCTCAAGCGAACACTTCATGGCTTTCTCCTCATGAAATTTGATATCCCGTCGCACAACAGTCTTCCGACTGTCTGGAAAATACACACGATAGTTGTGGGGTGTTTTTGTGTACCCCAAAAATATCCCAACCTTTGCGGTCGGCTCAGCTTCTTCCTAGCATCCTTCGTCACATGAATGTAAACAGGTGAGCCAAAAATCTTCAAATGAGAAATATCAGGCTTCTTACCAGAAAACGCCTCTTCGGGTGTACTCATGCCAAGTACTCTATGAGGACAACGGTTTTGCACATAAACCGCAGTGTTGCATGCCTCAGCCCACAAGTGTATGGGAAGGCCCTGATCATGCAACATCACCCGTGCAACACCCACGATCGTTATGTTCTTCCTCTTCATGACCCCATTCTGCTGTGGGTTATGAGGCGCTATGAGTTCTCTTCGAATTCCTTCTTTGCTGCAGAATTCTTTGAATTCACCAGAGATGTATTCACCACCATTATCACTCCTTAGAGCTTTCACCTGCTTCCCCGACTCTTTCTCAACCAGTGCCTTGAACTCACAGAAATTTGAGTATGTCTCTCTCTTCTTCTGCATGAAAAAGATCCAGCACTTACGAGAAAATTCATCAACAAATATCACATAATACTTGTGCTTTGTTGTTGAAGCAACCGAGAAAGGTCCACACACGTCTGTGTGAATTCTCTCAAGAATCGTCGAAGCACAACTATCCTTCTCATGAAAAGTGGCCTTCACAAATTTTTCCCAAAGTACATCCCTTGCACTGATCTGACTGCGCAAGTGTACCTTTGGGAAGCCCGGTAGAAATCTGTTGCAAAATTTTCAAAGCGCCATGGTGAAGATGGCCCAATCTCCTGTGCCACAATTCGCCCTCATCCCGGCTCACCACTCCTTCTGCCTTTCCTGCCATTGTTGCACAACCATCTACCCGCAATTGATAAAGATTCTTAACTCGAATCCCTATCCTCCTGGTTTGACCAGTTGTTTTATGGTGCAGGAAGGCTTTTCCCTCATTAAAAACAACATCATAACCCTTGTCTTCCACAATCGCTACAGAGATCAGATTCTTCTTCAATCTTTGAACATGCATGAAATCCTTTAAGATGAAAGGTTTACTAGACTCCCTCTCAAAAGAAATGGTCCCGATACCAGTCGCACTGTACCTACCATCATTGCCCATCTCGATGTGCATTCCAAGATCATTTTCATCTAGATCACTAAAAAAATATATTTTTTCGGTCATATGGAAAGATGCACCACTGTCAAGAAACCACACTGATCCCATCACACTTGAAACCAAGCATGCGATCAAAGAAAAATCCAGCTCAAACTGCGAGGCTAAGGCCTCTCCTGTTGCAGAACCGACAGCGCTCTTATCTTCTTCTTCTGTGGACAATTAGTGGCAAAATGCCCGTGCTGGTAACAGTGAAAACACTTCACCTTGGACAAATCCTGCTTCTTGCCTTTAGCTTCGGATTTGGAAGATTTCTTCCCTTTTTCTTTCCGAGCTTTGGCAGCCAAAACGAAATTTTCTTCATCTTCATTCTTTGATGAAGATCTATCCCTGGTACCTCGCATTATCTCCTCTTGCACAAGATCCGACCAAAGTCGCTCCCATCCTGGCAGTTTCTCTCGTCCATTGACAGAGTCTTCGTAGCTATGCCAACTCTTCGGAAATGAGTGATCAATTGGATATTGGTGGTCACTAGCCTATTCCACTTGGGGCTCCACCATTGTCTCTTTCGGTTTTCGGTTTCGGCACGGTTTACTATTTTTAGCGAGTTTTCGGGTCTTAAACTTCTGCAGGCGTTTTGAGGCCCTAGTATTTTAGAAGGAAAAGCAGAGCAACATGGGTCCATGGATCAATGTTGCTCATTCCAAATTTGTAGTCCCGCAGAGATAGATCTTTCTAATGATGTATCATGTGCGTCAAACGGAGATAGTATGCCAAAGTTACGTCCCTGGGAAGTTGAAACACCAAATTACCCAAACGGGGCCCATAGTTTTGGCGCTTCATCTCCTAGGGTTAGGTTTTTGGGATGTTTAGGGTTCTCCATTGTTTCTCAATAATAAATAGGCCCTCGCGCCTCATTGTAAAGCAGTTCAGAGGTCTGTAGCCACCACATCTCTTCTCGGAGATAGCTACCAGTACCCTAGCTAGTTTTATTTCCATTGTCTGTAAGCAAATTTCAGTTCTTTGATATTAATGAAATGAAGTGTTATTTCCGCTGCATCTCTGTATTTATGGTTATGTGTTTATTCTGTTGCGTTCCTGCATAAATCCGGATCAGTGGTATCAGAGCGGTCTCCTTTTTCTCGATCCTTCTTTGCATGTCCCCAACGAGGTCGGGGTATAAGGAGCTAGGGCTTGATCTGGTGGAACCTTTGCAAGATCAGCCTCGCAAACCTCGACAGACGCCCATGGGGGACGAAAAGAAATATGAGGGAGCAGGAGATCCTATCAAAATATTGCTCGAGGAGGCCCTCGAAAAACAAAGGAACGCGATGATGGATAACTTTGCTTAGATCCTTCAACGGCTACCCACCGACGGCGCATCTGCATCCAGCAGCCACTCTGGAGGCGCGACTCCTTTTAAGGTACAAGTAAATTTTGACATTCCCATATTTGAGGGTCAAATAGACGCAGATGCCATAGATAGATGGTTGAATCTGTTAGAAGGATATTTCTTGATTCATGACTTTTCAGACCGGGAGAAGATTATTTTTGCACTCCTCAAAGCTACCCCCCATGTTAAGGATTGGTGGGAAACCTACTGTGAGAACAAGGACCAGACAGAACCCTCTCTATTCTCGGCCGTACCAACTTGGAATTCTTTCCGAGACGCCGTCAAGGAACAGTACTATCCCGTGGGGAGCTATGAGGACAAGTACATACAATGGACCACTCTGCGACAACAAAGGGATCAAGATGTGCACGAGCTGACGAATCTGTTCCATACCCTGCGCACAAAGTTGGGTATCAAAGATTCAGAGAAACATTTGGTGCTAAAGTATCGCGGTTGTTTGCACAGATACATTCAGGAGGAAATGGAGTTCCTCGACATCTCCTCGCTTGGTACGGCATACCGGTATGCTGCCAAGATTGAGCAGAAATTCAAGCAAAAGAAGCGAGACTTTGGATCTGCGAATCAAAAGCAAGGGAAAGGTGCTTCCAAACCGCAGAACAAAGGACAGAGCCAAGGCATGGCGACTAAAGACAACTCATCAAAGCCGCAAGAAAAGAACAACATCGCAAAGCCAAAGAAGGACACGGGAAAGTGGTGTGAGTTCCATAAGAGCTCCACTCACAACACAAGTGAGTGTCGGGCCAAGCAGTCGCTAGTGGCCGAGATGAGGGCTTCTGAGTCAGATGCATGCTCTAACTCCGAATCAGAACCTGAAAAGGGGAATGAAAAAGGGAAACATATTATTGATGCGGAGCCCAACGCCACTGTTGCCACTACAAAGATCCAGAAGGAGGAACTGGAAGATCCAGAGGAGGAGGAACGTCTCTTCCACTCCTAGATGTGGGTAAAGGGATCCCCGGTACAATTCATTGTCGACAATGGGAGCCAAAAGAACCTCATTTCAGCAGACGTCGTGAAGCGGTTGGGCTTGCCGACCACAACTCACCCACATCCATACACCATCAGGTGGCTTCACCAAGGACGAGATCTTCGCGTCAGCCGGCAATGTCACCTTCCCTATAGCATCAAGCCCTTCACGGATGAGGTATTATGTGACGTTGCTCCTATTGATGTTTATGATGTATTATTAGGACAACCATACTTGTGGAAGCGTCATGCTGTGTATGAGTCTCGACCTCGTGCTGTTATTATTACTTTGGGAAATAAGTTGTACGGGATACCAGAGGTACCACCTCCTACGACTATCTCTTTGGTTACTGCAAAACAATGTAGTAAGCTCATTTCCCAAACCAGGAAATTCGTTTTCCTGATGATCCGCCCCCAGGGCAAGAAGAAGACTGTGGCCACGACCTCCAGACAGGGCTCCTCCGCACAACAACAACAAATGGATAAGGTTGTGGAGGAGTACGGGGACATATTCACCTCACCCACAGGGGTTCCTCTGCACTGTCAGGTCAAGCACCCGATTGATCTGACCCCCGGTGCGCCGCTACCTAATGGACTGATCTATCGGCGCTCTGTTCCGGAGAATGATGAAATCAAGAGGCAGATTCAGGAGCTGTTGTAGAAAGGTCACATCAGACCAAGTTCATCACCCTGTGGGAGCCCGATCGTGTTGGTACAGAAGAAGGATGGGACGTGGAGACTCTGTATTGACTATCGGGCGCTGAACAAGATCACTGTCCGGAATAGGTACCCAATCCCACGGATTTATGACCTTCTGGACCAACTCCAAGGTGCAAAATATTTCAGTAAGATCGACCTGAAGTCTGGGTATCACCAGGTACCAATTGAACCCTCTGATGTGTGGAAGACTGCCTTCAAAGCTAAGGAAGGCCTTTTTGAATGGCTGGTCATGCCTTTCGGGTTGACGAATGCTCCCGCAACCTTCATGAGGATGATGGACGACATCTTGCGACCATTCACCAACTCATTTGTAGTGGTGTACTTGGATGACATTCTGATCTTCAGCCAGACTTGGGAAGAGCACCTTCACCACATCCAACAAGTCCTCCAAACACTGCGGCAACACAAGTTGTGTGCCAATTTGGAGAAGTGCACTTTTGGCATGACCCAGGTTCAATATCTGGGATACATTATTGATGAAAGGGGGGTGCATGTGGATCCGGCCAAGATCCAAGTCATTCGGGATTAGCCAGCCCCAACCACTATAACAGAGCTTCGCAGCTTTCTGGGTCTTGCTAATTTCTATCGGAGGTTCGTGTTGGGATTCTCTCATATCACTTGGCCCTTGATTCAAGTCACCAAGGGAGGAGTGAGCAAAATTCTTTTGGTCGGAACCTCAACAGAAGGCGTTCACAGAATTGAAAAATTGCCTCTGTTCTGCCCCAGTGCTCACTTTACCGGACTTGCAACAGCCATTTGAGATCGAGACAGATGCCTCTGACTATGCTATTGGGGTAGTTCTTACTCAACAAGGACATCCAGTGGCATTTCACAGTGAGACATTGTCTGACACAGTTCGCAAGTACCCCACATATGACAAAGAAATGTACTCCATTGTGCAAGCTTGTTGACAATGGAAGCATTACATTTTGGGGAAGGAAACAATCATCCACACAGACCACAGGCCCCTGCAGTTCATACAGACACAAGGGAAGTTGCAGAATGATCGCCATCAGAAGTGGTCCACATATCTGCAACAGTTTCATTTGAACGTCAAGTACAAGAAGGGTAGCACCAATAATGTTGCAGACTGCCTCAGCCGACCACCGATCGTGGCGCTCACCACCGTGCTCAACTCTTGTGGGCACGAGACTTCTGATTGGCCGCTTCTCTATGAGAGTGACCCAGAATTCGGCCACACTTACAAGGCACTCTTGGGGGGCACGCAAATTCCAAATTTTCACCTCCAAGATGCACTTTTATGTCACCTGGGACACCTTTGTGTTCCTTCAAGCGAGCGTGCCAAGATGATATGGGAAGCACACTACAGTCGAGTCGCTGGGCATTTCGGGGTCGAGAAAACATTAGCAATACTACAGAAGTATTTCTATTGGCCGAACCTTCGAAAGGATGTCGAGAAGCACATCAGATCCTGCACTGCTTGTGCCATTGCCAAACCGACCATCAAGAAGCAAGGCCTATATACTCCTCTACCTACCCCTAGTTGACCTTGGGAATCCATCTCCATGGATTACATGTCGGGCATGCCTTCTACTAAGCAGGGAAATGACTGTGTTTTCGTGGTCATCGACAGATTCTCGAAGATGGCCATTATGGCGGCCTGCAAGAAGAATATCACAGCAGAAGCCACTGCTAAACTCTTCTTTGAACGAGTGTGGGTGCACTTTGGGATCCCACCGTCTATATTATCAGATCGAGATAGCAGGTTCCTCAGCACATTTTGGTCCAGCCTCTGGTCGATGTTGGATACCAAGCTCACCAAGTCCACAGCTTTCCATCCCCAAACAGATGGCCAGACAGAGGTCGTCAACAGAATGATTGTACACATTCTGCGCATGTACAATTCAAAGCATCCACGCACATGGGACGAGAGCCTCCCCTATGTATAACATAGCTATAATCGGGCTCTCCACAGTTCAATCGGCCATAGCCCCTTTTAGGTGGGCTTGGGATTCCAGCCACTATGTCCCATTAACGTAGCCATGCCATTTGCAACTGCTCAGGCCAATTCAGCTCATGTCCAGTCTGAAGTTGACAAAGCAAGTAGCTTCATCGAGCGCATTCAACACATCCGCCAACAGGTTCATGATATATTGGATAGAGCCAATGCCAAGTACAAGCAACGCCATGATCAACACCGGGTGCCACACAACTTCCAGGTGGGCGACAAAGTATGGCTACATTTGCAGAAGGAGCGCCTCACTGGACCCCACCGCAAGCTTCGACCGCTCCGATACGGGCCGTACACCATCACCAAGGCTATAGGGAACAATGCCTTCGAGCTCAGTATTCCACCATTCCTTGGTCTGCACCCAGTTTTCAATGTGGATCGCCTTCATCCTTACTTCCCACCTCTACTGGACACCTCGGACATTGCAGAACAACTCACACCAACAGAGTTAAATCTAGGCTGCATGGAACATGCCACCACAGATTGTATCATGGATATGAAAATCAAGAACACTCGCCAATAGCAGATCCAACTATATCGGGTTGTCAAAGTTGGCCAACTCCTGCACCAAGGAAAGTGGTTCACCAGGGACCAAGTTCAGCAGAAATTTCCTCATCTCATGGAGGAACTTAACGCAATGGGGACCATTGCTTCCTAAGGGGGGAGGAATGATCCGGGTGGATATTGGTGGTCACCCGCCTATTCCACTTGGGGCTCCACCATTGTCTATTTCAGTTTTTCAGTTTCGGCACAGTTTACTATTTTTAGCAGTTTTTTGGGTCCTAAACTTCCAGAGCCGTTTTGAGGCCCTAAACGACGTTTTTTTGGGAAAACGGAGAGCAACATGGGTCCATGGACCCATGTTGCTTGTTCCAAATTTGTAGTCCTCGGATAGATCTTTCTAACGAGGTATGGTACGCGTCAAACGGAGATCGTATGCCAAAGTTACGCCCCTGGGAAGTTGAAACACCAATTTGCCCAAACGGGGCCCATAGTTTTGGCGCTTCATCTCCTAGGGTTAGGGTTTTGGCTGTTTAGGATTTCCCATTGTTTCTAAATGATAAATAGGCCCTCGAGCCTCATTGTAACTCAGTTCAGAGGCTGGTAGCCGCCACATCTCTTCTCAGAGATAGCTACCGGTGCCCTAGCTAGTTTTATTTCCATTCTGTCTGTAAGCAAATTTCAGTTCTTTGATATTAATGAAATGAAGTGTTATTTCCGCTGCATCTCTGTATTTATGGTTATATGTTTATTCTGTTGCGTTCCTGCATAAATCCAGATCACAAGGAGAGCCAAGTTCACTAAGTCTTCTTCATCAACAATAGCCCCCACACTTCCCAGTTCATCCTTGCAGTGGACAAACTTCGTGAGGTATTTTGGTATACTGTCGCCTTTCTCCATTTTTATTTTTCTAAGCTTGTCTTTAAGCGCCAACTTCCTCTTGTCACTTCTGCTTTGGAACAAGTCTATCAAAGCCTTCCACATTAATAATGGAGTGGATTTCCTGTGAAGGTTGGACACAATGTGGTCCTTCACACCTTCCAACAGAATCCTTCGACACTTTGCTACCTTCTTTTTCCATGCATCAAGTGCGACTGCATCGCTAGAATCCAGCTTAGGAACATCGCTATCGATGAAATCCTTTAGCCCATTATCATCCAGCATTGCCTCCATATTGTCCTTCCATGCTATGTAATTCAAGCTCCCATCAAGGGCATACTCCAATCGCAATCCGTTGAAAGACATTTCAATGAATGCTCAACTTTGACACCAAGAAAACACTGCAGCAAAATCGAATTCCACCAGCACAAAACTCAACCGCTTCAATAATTGCAATATCCTCCAGTGATCAACTGCTCTGATACCATGTAAAAATTATATAACTTATGTGTCATATGTCCAAGATTCTCCCGATCTCACACTATTTTAACTTCATGCAAAATACAGAATCTATTCCACCATTGATCATTTGGGGAAATTAAATCAAGATTGCAATGCGCACATGAAACAATAAAAATTCACACACATTAAAACAGTTGTTTAACGGGAAAGCCTGAAGCTAAAAACCCCAACTATATGTATTTAATATATGTCATAGATATCATGTAACAATCCTCATACAAAGCTAATCATATCAAGCTCTCATTACAATACAATCGCTACACACTAATCAAAGCCGTCTTAACGAATACATGCACGATCTTTGCCACTTGCTAACTGCCTCTACTACACAATCCCTGCGAGAAGAATGGCTCTGAATGAACTCAAATTGCTCCGGACTTGCTCACGCAATCCTCATTGGCATCTCCAGCAATGTGTGGTGCAAACTCATGCAACAATATAGTCACAACTAATAGTCACACTTGCTCTTTCACCTACCTCTCCACTGGTCTCCACTGAAACTGTCCATGCACTGTAGTTAACTGATGTATTCTTCAGTTGATTAATGAGTTAATAATTAGTGAATTAATTAATAATTAATTCACACCACTCTCACTAGTGTATGAATCAGTTAGACTAGATACAACTAGCTCAACTATGTTTAACTCAGTTAAACTGAACACAACTCCATCAACTACCTCAATAACTCCACCAAACTCTGTCACATGAGTTCTAACTGAAGTATCCATGCAATAGCTCCACTTAACCCTCGGGAATAGCGTAATTCCTTCTGTCAGCTCCTGTGCCACATCTGTGCACTTAACTGAAGTGCTCCAAGAGAATAAGATAATGTTTATAGTCCAAATATTATTAAGAGCTAATAATATTCGACATATCTATTTTTAGGCTGGCAATCTAAAAATAGATTCCGCCCAATATGTCTAAAAATAGAAGTCCATCTATTTTTCCAACTTGACCAACCATCCAAAAATAGCATCCTGCAACTCATAGAATATGATCGACATGTCTAAAAATAGACGTAGTCTGAAAATAGACTTTGCGCCAAAAATAGCCTGCAGGCCCACTTAATGAAGGGCAAGATAAGCAACAAGATGGACATTTCAGTATTCAAGGGCAAGATAAGCAAAGGATCCAACGTGTTCCTTCCTCAATGTCTTAGAAGAAGGGTCTATTTAAGAGGAATAATGAAAATAAAATACCAGGCCCACTCTCTTCACACTTAATTACCATCATCCATAAACATAACCAAGACAAAAAAAAGTCCAATTACTTTGATTATCATGCAATCATTCAAGTTTCACCAATATCCATCTTGGAAAATATTGGAATCCACATCAATATAACCTTTCCAAGAGGCCACACTACTCATCCATCTATAGTTAATTTATAAGATAAATCACAAAAATTTCAAACTTGTTAGGGATTTCTCCCGCAACCCAACCATCAGAAAATGGAAGGAAGTGTCTCTATATTTATAGGGATAAATGCTCAACTTCCTTGTACATTAATTAATTTCCTAAGTGAAAGCCCCTATTCTAACTTATGGAGGGGTTAAAATCCCTCTACATTATTTAAATAAACTAAAATAATGCAAAATGATCTTTAACACGAGACATATATCCTCCAAAGGCCTTACCATGCATGCTAGCTCCACGTACATTCTTCAACAAGTCTTCATTGAGCCTCTAAAAGTGGGCACACAAGCCCCCAAACATCCAATGTCTAACCTTCAATGACCTTCAAATGACTATTTCTTCTAACATATCTTCAAAAATTACAAGCCAGCCCTCCAAATCCTTGTTGAGATAAACTAAGGTCAGCTCCCCATGTTTTAACATTGTCTATAATCATTTTAAAACATATTTAGGTTGGCCCTATTCCTAAAATCCACTTTAGGCCAACTTAATTTACCCTTGCATTGTTGGCCCCAGATAAATTTCTTGTGCATGCACATATATATAAGTATTTCCCTTTAGTTAAACCTCTCTTTGGGTTTTATATCAATTCAAGTACCCTTCACCTATTTGTTTTTTGGGATGAGGTTCAGTAGGGTGTAAATTCAACCCTTAACCCTCCAACAAAGGTAGCAGCACCAAAATTGATGATTTTTTTGTAAAATTGATTACATCAATGGCTATTTTGTGCCTCCTTTTAAATGTGCAATGAAAATGTGTTAAGTTGTCACTCTTACTAAGTGTTTCTCTTCTTCCAAAACTTGTCATTAATGCACTAGTCTTAGAGCACACATAGTAATATCTACGTAGGATGGGTTTTCCTTTTGTGGTCTTCTAAAGATGCAATTGTTCTAGCATAGGGACCTATTAAACCTTTGTTGAGATTTCAGATTGTAATAGCCTACTTCAAGGATCCCTCGGGGTCATAATTACTAACTACAATAGCATATATGTATCGTCAAAAAGTCCATACAAGTTTCATCATTTTTATTTATCTCAACATATTGTTGGAGACATTGCTTAATCTTTCTCAACCATTTGATTTACGTTTTAACCTTCGGCTATTGTTATATAGGCTTCCATTACCTATGACAACAATGGAGTTGCTCTCTTCATTTCTTACAAGGCATACAATCAATGCTTCTCTTTTAGTATCCATCAAAATAGTAAGTAACAATACCAAAACCAAATAAGCTTGAGCCACAAATTCAAAGACTTTTAAAACCCCTAAGTACTTACTTGTGCCATCAAATATCAAGTCTATTTTTCTTAAAACTCCATCGAAAACTTCTTCATCTTTGTATACATTTTAATTATATTAAATTTAAAATAAAATAAAATAAAAAGTCATTTTTAGTTGTACAAAAGTTTAAATTACTGGTTCAAAAGAATTAGATTTATTTTTAAATTTTCTTTCAGCCATGGGTTGCCTTGAAATAAGAAATAAATTATAATAATCAAATTTATGAATACACCCACAAAAAATATATAAAATGGTTCTATAACCATACATATAAACATAGAAAAACCCACCCATTTCTTTAAATAAAAACCTAAATTTTAATTGATTGAATGAACAATCTGATAAAGCCATATTAACAATGAAGTGGACATAATTGAATCTTGATAAAGCCATATTAACAATGAAGTGGACAGAATTGGATCTTCACAACTATTGAAAAAAAACCAAATACAACCAGATTTGTATTCTAAGAGTTCGTGTCAAATTTGGAAGAAGTGTAGACAGGTATCTTACACGGTGGTTACCACCTTCCTTAACCTAAAATTATTTTTGAAAGGGTCGGCCCTCCTACACAGGTTTGGATCGATTCTATATTTATACACAAAGCCAAATTCCTTTAGTTCATTCAACCAACCATCGAGATCATCGTGACAGATTTTTTCTTCCAGTGTTCTGTTTGAATTGAGCAAAGGCCTTTAGTTCATTCAACCAACCATCGAGATCATCGGGACAGAATTTTTCTTACAGTGTTCTGTTTGAATTGAGCAAAGGCGGAGGACGAAGGAAAATAATTTTGGTCTTTTGGTTCGTGCTTGCAGGTTCTCGCTGTCGGTCTTTTGGTTCGTGCTTGCAGGTTCTTGCTGTGGAACGAAATGGGTGGAGATAGAAATATCAGGGGGAAAAGATTTTCCAAGCAAGAAAATAGTGCAGTTGCAAATGGTTCCACTTCCTGCTCGGGCAAAGATGGAAAATTATCCAAGTCTAACCAAGGCAAAGATGACAAAGGAAAAGAAACAATATCCAACTTACGGGAGCTTAATCAACAACTTATGAATCAGGTCACTAACTTACGACAAGAAAAGGTTGGTTTGGTTTCTGATAAAACAAATCTGGAAGCTTCTGTTTTGCAGTTGAAAAATGAAAAGGAAGAGTTGGAATCCGAGTTGACTGAATTCAAGACAAGGTCTCAGGATTTACTCGAAAAAAATGAAGATTGTAGAGATTTGTGGGATTCTGAAAGGAGAAATTTGGAAGGCATTGTTGTAAAGCAGGAAATACAGATTGATTTGATGGGTAGGGAAAGGGTTTTACTCAGACAGAAAAACACTGAGCTAAGCACTGAAGTTGAGTCCTTGAATACACGATTGAATGCGCTGGATTCTGAGTTTAATGAATCCAAGGGAAGAATTGCGGAATTACTGGGAAAAATTGAAGCAGACCAGCTTTTTTCGGACGAGGAGAAGAGAAATAGGGGAAACAGTCTTGCAGAACTGCAAACAAATCTTGAATTGATAGCTAGTGAAAGGGGAGCGCTAAGCGAAAAGAATAAAGAGCTAAGCGCTGAAGTGGAGTTCTTGAAGAGACAGGTGAATGACTATAATGAAGAAAAGGTTTGTTTGTTTTCTGATAAAACAAGTTTGGAAGCTACTGTTTCGCAATTGAAAGATGAAAAGAAAGATTTGGAATCCGAGTTGACTAAATTCAAGGCAAAGTCTCGTGATTTACTTGAAGAAAATGAAAATTGTAAACATTCGTGGGATTTTGAAAAACGAAATTTGGAAGGCAACGTCGCAGAGCTGCAATCACAGCTTGAATTGATGGGTACGGAGAGGGGCTTACTCAGCCAGAAAAACATTGAGCTAAGCACTGAAGCAGAAACCTTGAATATGCGATTGGATGACTTGGAATCTGAACTTAATGAATCCAAGGGAAGGATCGTGGAATTAGCAGGAAAAAATGAAAAATCCCAGCATTTGTGGGACGAACAGAAGAGAAATATGGAAAACAGTCTTGCAGAGCTGGAAACAAATCTTGAGTTGACAGCTACTGAGAGAGGATCACTAAGCCAAAAGAATAAAGAGCTAAGCACTGAAGTGGAGTTCCTGAAGGCCCAGGTGAATGACTATAATAAGGAAAAGGTATGTTTGTTATCTGATAAAACAAATTTGGAAGCTAATGTTTTGCAGTTGAAAGACGAAAAGAAAGGGTTGGAGTCTGAGCTAATCAATAAAGTAGAAACCTTGAATGCCCGATTGAATGAGCTGGAATCTGAGTGTAATGAATCCAAGGGAAGGATTGTGGAATTAGTAGGAAAAACTGAAGAAGACCAGCATTTGTGGGACGAACAGAAGAGAAGTATGGAAAACAGTCTTGTAGAGCTGCAAACAAATCTTGAATTGATCGCTAGTGAAAAGGGATCGCTAAGCCAAAAGAATAAAGAGCTAAGCACTCGCGTAGAATTCTTGAAATCCCGATTGAAGAAGTTGGAATCTGAGTTTAATGAATCCAAGGGAAGGATTGCGGAATTACTAGGAAAAATTGAAGAAGACCAACATTTGTGGGTCAAGGAGAAGAGAAATATGGAAAACGGTTTTGCAGCGCTGCAAACAAATCTCGAGTTGATAGCTAGTGAAAGAGAATCACTAAGCCAAAAGAATAAAGAGCTAAGCACTGAAGTGGAGCTGTTGAAGATCCAGATTAATGACTATAATGATAGATTAGTTCGCATGGAAGAAGAGATGCAGGAGCTGAAAGATGTGTTGTCAAAGGATGCAGAGAGGTTGGAAACTTTGCTGACAAAAAATGCATCAATGGATGACCAGATTAATCAAGTTAAACAACAAAATAAATTGCTACAAGAGGAGGTAGATAGTACCAAGTGTTTGCTGGAAGCACAAAATCAAAGAGTTAAACAATCATTTGTTGAAAATGGTAGACTTGAACAACAGGTAGAGGAGTTGAGTAAAAAGTTGGAAGAGTTATATGGGACACATATCAAACAAGTGCAGGAAAAGGAAGAACATAGGATAGAATTTGAAGCATTGATGTCCAAAAAATATAGAGAGTTGGAGAAAGGGCACTTGAACTTGGTGAAAGAGAATGAAGAACAGGGAAAGATGATCGAGTCATCGCACAGGGTTAATGCTTCTCTTGAGAGAAATAGAAGTTTGATTTCTCAGAGGTTGGATGCAGTAACCAAGAGTTCAGAAGAAATTTCAGAAAAATGTTTAAAGAGTGATCAGAAAGTGTTGGAGCTAGAGAACCAGATCCAAGAAGAAAAAGAGTCTCTAAATGAAAAATTGATGTTACAGATCTCTAGAACTAAAGCACTTGAAGAAGAGTTACAGTCAACAAGATCTTCACTGGAAGAAATGAAAGAATCTGCTTCTAAGAGTGAGCAGCAAATATCAAATTTACAAAGCCAGATTTTGGCCATTGCAGAGGAAAAAGATGCTCAGTTTATTGATATACAGAGCCAGCTTCTGTCCATGAAAGAGGAGAAAATCAACCATGTAACTAATATACAAGATCAATTTCCATCTCGTGCCTGGGCACAAAGTTTCCATGAAGAGGAAAATGTCTCTTTACAAATTGAATTGGATAGAAGAATGCTGGTTTCAGAAAACGAACAGGTAAATCCGAAGGGCAGAGTAAGGGAATTGGAATCAAATGAGACAGAAAACCAGTTAGTTGATTTACAATATCAGCTTTCAGGCTCTGTAGAATCCATCAAAGGCCTCAGAGAGAAAAACAACTCTTTACAGACTGATGTGAAGTCACACATTAGACCTTTGCGAATGAAGTCACCAGCAATTCCCAATGGAAAACAAAAGAGTGTGGATGAAAAACCAAAACCAAATGCTGTACGTGAAAAGCCAAAGACAAATATTCTGCATGAAATTGGAAAACCAAACAGGGTGACTGAAAAGACAACACCAAAATTTGAAACTCCCAAACCGAGGGGTGTGCAAGAAAAGGTACAAGCAAGGAGCATGCATGGAATTGGAAAACAAAATGGTGAGCTTGAAATGCGAACACCCAAGCCACCAGTAAGGTCGATGGGTAATAAGCCAACACCAAGTCGGATGCCTGAGAAGCCAACACCAAATCGGATGCCTGAGAAGCCAACACCAAATCGGATGCCTGAGAAGCAAACACCAAATCGGCTGCTTGAGAAGCCAACACCAAATCTGATGCCTGAGAAACAAACACCAAGTCGGATGCCTGAGAAGCCAACACCAAATCGGATGCCTGAGAAGCCAACACCAAATCGGATGCCTGAGAAGCAAACACCAAATCGGCTGCTTGAGAAGAAAGTGGTTGCCTCAAGGCCAAAGGCCGTTAAAACCCATGATCAACACCCATAATTGTTTTTTATTTGAAGTTTTTATAATCTGTTTCTACTTTTAGGTTTGTTTTTATGAGTTTATTTTGATAAGTTTGTTTTTATAAGATATTCCCAACTTCCACAATTGGTTTTCATTGTGAATGCTTTTATAACCAGTATCCATGATAAATATATAAACGTCAAGGGTGTACTTTTATATTTAAATTTATCTTTTTAGCATAGTACTTGCGTTTGGAAATTTAGCATCTGGTAGGATAAAAACATAGCATGAGATTGTATGAGAGAGATTGAAAAGTAACTGTGAAATCTAAATTATCCAAAACAAATATTAATATTAATTAATATAATATATCTTTATTTGTTTTTAGAATAGTTTAATTGGTGATAGCAGTGTTATAAAGTATGTGATTCAAGATTCAAATCCCAATTTGTATATGATTCAAGATTTAAATTTTTAGCTATAAGTTTAGTGGTTAATTTTTTAGACACAAAAGAAAACTAATATATTTATATTTAAGTATGAAGGGTTTCCGCAGTGCATTATATTAGATATTATTTTTGGGATTCAACTGTGTTAAGTAAGTTATTTATCTATTACCATTTCCATATAGTCAGATAACCTAATACATTTTTATTCACTAACCTGATTGAATTCAGTAAACCAATATTATTTTTTTAAATAGCAACGCTACAGTTAATGAAAATGTATTTAACCAATTTGAACAAAGACACTGTGATTCCAGATTCAAATCCGCAATTTCGCCATGAGCCCAGTGGCTGATTCCTCAGTCACAAAAGGAAAACTAATACGATTTTAAACACTGAACTGATTGACAACCATTCAGTAGGCCAATATATTCCTCCTAGGATGGAAAATACAGTAAACGAAAAACTTATTTAACAAATTTGGACAATCTGAAGAAAACATATTCAAGAAGATACAAAAATGCGGTATCATTGAATAGGACAAGTGCATCTGTCATTGTTAACAGTAAATGATAACCGATCCAACTGTGTACTGAGCAACTCAATGCTTATTAACTCAGATCCACAATATTACAGCTGAGAAATGTGTACATCAGGGTGGCAATCGCCCTAACTAAGAGATACTGAAACAACTGGGTTGCATACAAAGCAAGTGATCTCACACCTATCAAATATAATTTGAGAAAAACAAAAGAATACCTGATTAAGATAAAAATGCAGGACTATGAAATGGTGGGCGAATTTGCTGCAATGAAGGGCCTTGTGCTGCTCACTGGCGGAGGCACAACAGCCAAGGGGACGAAATTGCCATTGCCAGGGGGGGCAAAATTTCCATTACCAGAGGGGACGAAATTTCCGTTACCAGAGGAAGGAGGCGAGCAGCCATTCTCGCACTTGTGATCATTGTTGTGATGATGATGCTCATGACTGAGCCACACGAACCCAAAAATTACAGCTCCGACAACTGCAAGCACAACGATGAACAAGCAGAGCTTGCTTACTTGACCCACGTAACACATTGTGTCCTGCTCTCTTCAAACTTGAAAAAACCCTTCCCAAATTCAGGTGCCTTTCAATCCAAGAATCAGGATACGGCCTGACCATTCAATCTCAGAATCAGGGTACCAATAATTCCATGGATACTCATGCAGATCCAACCATTTAGTGAGCTCTGCCGCCACTGTGAGACTTCAACATGACATTTGGGAGGTTCGTTACTGTAAAGGAAAGAAGATATGACTGCTCTGCATTGTGTTTCCTGCAAATGCTGTCCTCTGACAGGACAAGAAGCATACAGCGTCCTCTACTTTTTATTGTATTCGAACAGTTACAAGTGATCGCGCTGGACACCAACCACGAATAATGGTGGTGGATTTAGATTTTTCCAACCATCTGAAAAGCCACTGGAACAATGAGACTAGTTTCAAAGAAAACTGTTGTTTTTGGTACAGGAAGAGTACTGAATTAACTGTAATAGATAACCAGATAAACAATGATAGAGCTATTGATGTTCTCATGTGATTTTATATTTCAAGGCTAGTTAATATTTCTACCAGCTAAATTATTAAGAATATAGTTCTTATCAAGTAAGCTGTTACTGTAATTTTTGGGGGTTAAAGTATATTATTCATTGATGGTAAGTTCCTAACAACTGTCATTCGTCTCTCCTATTGTCAACGAATTATTACATAGTTAAATTTATAAGATGTTACTATAATTTTTAGGGGTTAAAGTATATTTTTCATTGATGGTAAGTTCCTAACAACTGTCCTTCTGCTCTCCTATTGTCAACGAATTATTATATAAATTAAAAATTAATATATAAATGATAATTGAATTATTATTATTAAGTTGATGTCTGTATTTATATAATTTTTTTTATATATATTTTAATTTATATTTTATTACACCAATAGATGTTTTCTAGTTTAGTTAGTTTAGTATGGTAGCAATGTGAGAGGCCCAATGTTGTAAATATTTTAACATGATGAAATTACACAAAATAAATAAATAAAATATTAATAATGTTAACTATTAAGCTAAAATAAATTTATTGTTGGTTGTTTTTGGATTTCAGGTTTTAACAAGGTTAAGACCTAGGTCTAGATCCATTTTAACTTTGGATCTATCAAAAGTTTAAATGGATCCAACTTTTTGAGGTGTAAACATTTTCTCAAATTTTACATTCAAAAAAGAGGTTTGCACTTTGAGAAATTTTATCTTTCAGTGATTTTTTTTTAATATCAATAAGAGATATTTACCAAAAAATAATATTTATAAAAAAAATTGAAATTTATTTTAAAAGCAGTGATATACATGTCATGGTATTAAGTCATGATAATGTAACAAAGTTTACTCAGTGGTTACGAATCACCATAGTAAGTCTTAGATTGTGAATCAATCTTTGAGATCAACATGTTGCATAATAAGTCTTAGATTGTGAATCAATCTTCGAGATCAACATGTTGTAGCTACCTAATGATATTAAAAAGATTTATACATGTAATGCTTAATGGGTACATGTAATCCAATCAACTATATTTTTTATACTCAATAAACTAATTAAGTTTGGTGGCAAGATTGATTCTTGAATCTTAGATAAGTGTTGTTGTTGTGTAACCAGCTCCAAAAATAGAAGAAAAGAGATATCAACGCCTTAGAAATAAGCCACTTCGAGGGGGAAACCTCCAATACATTACATAAATGAACAATTCTTGAATGATACAAGTGAACAAAACCTCCTTCTATATATAGGAGTCCATGGGGCCACAATATAATCCTAGTGGGGCCACAATGTAATCCTAGCCGACCTAACAATAATAATGTAAGGGCACAATAATAACAAAATGGGGTTACAAGGGTACAATAATAACAATAAGGGGTTTACACTAACAATAATAAGGGACTATACTAGTGATATAGGGACCTAACATGCCCCTCTCCTTCAAAAAAAGTGTTGTCCTCAACGCTTGAGTAGCTCCGGGTGCTTCTGTATAAAATTCTCATCCTCCCATGTAGAATCTTCGGTGGGTAAGTTCTTCCACTTGATGAGATACTCTGAAATTGATCGATTCCGTAGCTGTCGAGTTCTTGTTTCCATGACCGTTTCAGGTTCCAATATGATTTTTCCTTCCTCATCAAGTTCTGGCAATATTGTTTGAACTGAAAGATTTTCACCTATAACCTTCTTTAAGCATGAAACATGGAAAACTGGAAGTACTCGCGAAGAAGCAGGAAGCTCCAATTTGTATGCCATAGTACCAATCTTTTGCAACACCTTGTAAGGACCATAGTACTTTGGCGATAATTTATTATCCTTCTTTGCTTGCTTGAGGGACATTTGTTTGTATGGTTGTAGCGGTAAAAATACCCAATCTCCTACATCAAAACTTCTCTCGCTACGATGTTGATCTGCCTGTTGTTTCATTCGATTTTGTGCCAAATTCAGGTTATCCTTTAAGAGTTGGAGAACTTCTTGCTGATGCTTGATGTGATCTTCCATTGCTTGAACCTTCAAATTTTCCCTTAAAGATGATGTGATGGATGGTGGATGATATCCATAAAGTGCCATAAATGGGGTCATTTTTGCTGCAGTATGGAAGGAAGTGTTATACCACCATTCGGCAAGAGGTAACCACTTGACCCATTGTGTTTGTTTATCAGATACAAAACAATGAAGATATCCTTCCAAACATTTATTTACTATCTCGGTTTGACCATCAGATTGAGGATGATAAGATGAGCTATGAGCTAATTGAGTACCCAAACAAGAAAATAACTCCGTCCAAAAATTTCCAGTAAAAATGGGATCTCTGTCGCTCACGATAACCCTTGGGCTTCCATGTAGCTTTTGAATTCTGTCCATAAATGTAGTAGCAACTGTACTTGCTTTAAATGGATGAGATAATGCACAAAAGTGTGCATACTTAGTAAGTCTATCAACTACCACCATGATGACACTCTTTCCTTCGGACTTAGGTAAACCTGTGATAAAATCCATTGAAATCTCCTCCCAACGTTGACCTGGAATGGATAAAGGTTGTAGAAGTCCTGGGGTCTTAATTGTTTCCACTTTATTCTGCTGGCAAACCAAACATTCCGCCACAAACTTTCGAATATCGGATTTAAGGCCATCCCAAAAAAATTCTTTCTTCACCCTGTGGTAAGTTTTTAAAAATCCTGAGTGTCCTCCTAAAGGAGAAGTGTGCAATTCCAAAAGAATCTTTTGTTTTAGTTGGGAATTCTTACAAAGAAATAAGCGATCTTTGTACCATAAGGAATCATTTTTCCAACTAAATGTATCAGATGTACTAGGATCTTGCTGCAACTTTTGAATGAGTATCCATACATCTTCGTCCTTCTTCCATTCATCTCTTGCTTCAGTTATCCAATCTGGTTGGATAATAGAAATGGCACAAAGCAATGCTTCCACCTCTTCATTCTTTCTTGAGAGTGCATCTGCAACAACATTCAGCTTTCCTTTTTTGTAGATTATTTCAAATTCGTAACCCAACATCTTTGTGACCCATTTTTGCTGTTCTTCTGACGATAGTCTTTGTTCCAAAAAGTGTTTAAGACTATCATGATCAGTTTTTACCTTGAAGTGTCTTCCCATTAGGTAAGTTCGCCATTTCTTTAGTGCATGTAGTATTGCTAACTTTCCTTCTCATAAATAGGTTTCTGTAAATACTTTCCTTTGATTGGACGACTTTCAAAAGCAATGGGTCTTCCTTCCTGCATTAAAACTGCACCAATTCCATTTCCTGAGGCATCACATTCCACAATAAAGGTTTTTGTGAAGTCTGGTGTAGCTAAGACAGGTGCTAGGCACATTGCCTCTTTAAGATGTTCAAAAGCCTTAGTTGCTTCAGGAGTCCATGAAAATGCATCTTTCTTCAATAATGTTGTTAGAGGTGCTGCTATTCTCCCAACCTGCTGTAGATTAGTATATCATCAAAAAATACTAGCACAAATTTTCTAAGGAAGGGTTTGAAAATGGAATTCATCAACCCTGAAATGTAGAAGGTGCATTGGTAAGGCCAAAAGGCATGACCAAAAATTCATAATGACCCTCATGAGTTCGAAATGCTGTTTTTGGAATATCTTCAGTCTTCATTCTTATTTGATGATATCCTGAACGAAGATCCAACTTGGTAAAATAATTGCTCCATGTAATTCATCCAATAATTCATCAATCACAGGAATGGGAAATTTATCTTTAATGGTGAGCTTATTGAGCTCCCTATAATCCGGACACATTCGCCATGATCCATCCTTCCTGTGTACCAATACTACAGGAGCAGAGAAAGAACTTTGACTAGGTTGAATTATACCCGCCTCTAACATTTCTGCAATCATACGTTCAATTTCGCTCTTTGGAAGTAAGGATATCTATAAGGCCTGATGTTTGGAGGAACACTTCCTGGAATCAAATGAATAGCATGATCATGATCACGAATAGGTGGGAGTCCTTTGGGAGTTTCAAACACCTTGGAATGATTGTCCAAGACTTGTTGGAGATCTGCATAAATAGATGATTTTGATGTTGGAACTTCTAATGAGCATAATTGTGCAATTACGCCTCGTTGTTCTTTCTTTAGAAGCTTTGTCATGCCATTAGAGCTTATTATCCTTCCTGGCTTCCCTTCAATACCCCGTAATTCGACTTCCTTTCCTTCTGAAAAGAATTTCAAGAAAAGTTCTTGAAAATTAAAAGCTACCGTCCCCAAAGATTGTAACCATTGTACTCCTAGTACAACATCACCACCTCCCATAGGAATGGAAAGCATTGGACTTGTCAACACATATTCCCCCATGGTTAGCTTGATATTATGGCATTTTCCAGAGCAATTTATAGTTCCTCCATTTGCAACCATCACTTGACATTCTGGTGCTGGGTATAGGAAACAATTTAATTCCTTGGCTACCTTACAATGAATAAAATTATGGGTGCTACTGAATCAATCAACACTATTACCTTTTTCTTCTTGATATGTCCTTCTATCTTGAGAGTTTGAGGAGTGGTAATTCCTGCCAATGCATTACATGATATGGTCGAACTCATTTCTTCCACTTCTTGGGTTGTTTCCTGGTGTATATCCTCTTCTTGTTCATTTTCTTCTTCCTCTTCACAATCTATGTAAAATAATTTCTTCTCAACACACTTATGACCTTTAGTGTATTTTCTATCACAACTGTAGCAAAGCCCTTTTTCTCTTTTTTTCTTCCAATTGTTGTGGTGTCAACCTTGTAGGTTGTGGAAATCTAGGCGTAGAAACACTTCCTTCTTTATAGAATTGAGTGGTAGGCTTCCTTGTCGCCATAATTTTACATTCAACTTTTCTTGCCAACTTGAATGCCTTCTCCAATGAATCAGGTTCCAAAACGCGAACTTCATGTTGGATGTTATCCTTTAAAGTGCCTAGGAAGAGATCAATCCTGTGTTCCTCTGTAAGATCAGTTACCCTTATATTCAATTTTTGGAAGTCCTCGATGTGCTGCCCCACTAAACCCTTTTGTTTGAGATTTATCAATTGGGTAAAGAAGGTGTTGCTCTTTGTATCCTCATAATGTGCTATCATTTCCTCCGTAAAAATTGACCAAGTAACAATTTTTTTACGGGAACAAAGCCATCGATACCATACAAATGTATTTTGTTCTAAATGTAAAGTTGCAATGCGTACCTTTTGTGTGTTTTGCACATTATGGAGATCAAAATATTGCTCCATCTGTAGTATCCATGTTACAGGATCCTTTCCATCAAACTTCCTCATATCCATTTTTTGGAATATGGTGGTTCTTCCCACCAACATTCGAGTTTATGAAATCACGATTAACATTTATTTTGTTCTCATCATGAGGTTCTTCTCCTATATTTCCGCCATTAGGAATCATTTATGGTTTTAAGCTTGTCATCAAGCCTTCCATGTATGCTTTTAGATCATTCTTCATGTTTTCCATGTTGTCTTTCATGTCATCCATCTTAGCTTCCATGCCCACTTCCATGCCATCCATCTTAGCTTCCATCTTAGCTTGCACACAATCCATCTTAGCTTCCATGCCTTTCTTCAAACCATCCATCTTCACTTCCACACCTTTCTTCAAAACTTCCATTTCATTTTTTGCTGCTCTTTGCGAGAGTGAAATTTGTTGCACTTGTTCTTGTAATTTTGATAGATCATGTTGCAATTCTTCATCTTCATGAGTCATGGTAGAGCCTTCTGAAGGCTTTATGGGTGTTGAATTCTTTTTAGGGGCCATTTTAGAATTCAATATTGATATCTATTCTACAATATGCCCTTGGAATCAATTCAACTTGATTCTTCAAACAAGACTTATGCAATTTGGGAAAAAAAAATACACACCTTTTACTAGCTTTTAGGAGCTCGATATTGAAATTGAATTATCTCTGTATTTGAAAATCTTGGATATCTGAAATTCAGCTCTGTAGTAGATCTCTGAAGCTTCTTTCAAATGCCACAGGTCTGACCTGATTTGGATTCTCCAAGACAAATTTGTGTCCAATCTCCCACAATGACCTAATTCTGGATTGGTTCAGTAGAGCGAACTTGTACGAATTTCCACGTGTCACTGTTTTGTCCTTTGTCTCTGAAATTGATAGCGAAGAAACTTCAGTCTGTGTACTTGCGACCACTTTTTACGGCACTTCAATCCAATGCCCAGAGAGAGAGAGTTATTGAAGTTTTCCCACGATCACCTCTTTGAGATGAAATTCAGGAGCCTGAAAAAGCACTACCTTCCACAGATCATATCTCCAAAAATATTGGGAACCAAGCTCTGAAATTTTTTGACGAATTTCCTCAGGATTTCAGCTTCGCACCATATGAATTTCAGACTCTGAAACTTCGTACAAAACAATTTATAGCGCAATTGCCACGATGACCTGTTTATGAGCCTGAAAAAATACCTAACTTCCACAGATGATATCTCCTCAAATATTGCGAACCAAGATCTGAAATTTTTAGACAAACTTTCTCAAGATTTCAGATTTGCACCCTAGAAATTTCAGCTTCTGAAGCTTCGTAGAAAAAAAGTTATAGCGAAAATGCCACGATGACCTGTTTGGAGCAGCGAAACCCTAGAATCCCAAAGCTCTGATACCAAATGTTGTGTAACCAGCTCCAAAGAGAGAAGAAAAAAGATATTCACGCCTTAGAAATGAGCCACTTCGAGGGGGCAACCTCCAATACATTACATGAATGAACAATTCTTGGATGATACAATTTACAAAACCTCCTTTCTATATATAGGAGTCCATGGGGCCATAATGTAATCCTAGTGGGCCACAATGTAATCCTAAGCTAGAATATGAGTAGAATTAAGTAACAATAAAGGGGGCTACTTATTAATATAGGGACTTAACACTACGGTTGTTATACATGAAGTATGTCGAGACTATATTGCAGAGGTTCAATATGTAGGATAAATGGCAAATTTAGTGTTCATTTATTCCTATAGGTGCAAATTGTACGCGAGCAGTGTCGAAGACGAAGAAGAGGAGGATATGTCCAGTGTTCCATATGCAAGTGCAGTGGGTAGTCTGATGTATGGAATGGTTTGTACTAGACCAGACATTGCACATGCAGTGGGAGTATTGAGCAAGTTTATGTCAAACCCAGGGAAGGAGCATTGGACAGCAGTGAAGTGGGTTTTCAGATATTTGCGTGGCACTAGTGATTATGGCTTGTGCTACCAAGGAAGACTAGGATTAGAAATAATGTTGGACATTCGTGGTTTTTTTGATGTAGACTGGGATGGAGATTTGGACAAAAGAAGATCTATAAGTGGGTACGTGTTTAGCCTATTTGGAGGTGTAGTCAATTGGATGAGTAAAAGACAGTCTGTAGTGGCGCTTTCAACTACAGAGGCGGAATACATAGTGTTAGGCCTCAAAGATTTGTACTTTCCTTCACCTCATTTTACCTCATTTTCCCTTGTCCTTTTCTATTTTAAACCCAATTGATCAATAAAAATAGTTAAAATTACTGCTAGAATAGTTTACATGACTGACTTGTTGAATTTTGTGATTATTTCCATTGTTAAGCATTTTGACCGGAACTAGCTGTAGAATGCAGGCATTCTGTAGCTAACCGGCGATTCTGCAGCTACCTTTATGTTTGAGCATGTTCCAGGTGGCCTCTTGAGGAAAAACGCATATGGGCATGATCCACGTCGTGCCTAAATGGTGTGTTGCTCGTCATGGAAGAGGAAATGAATTCTGGGTACGGTTATGCACGTGGGAACACATTTGTGAAGGAAGACTCCTACTAGGACTGTCTCAGTCCAGGTGTCTTTTCTCTTTCACGCAGCCACCTCAAGGACTCCTAGAATGATTTGGATAAGGAAAGACACCATTCCTAAATTATTGTAATTATTGTTACTTGCATTTACTTTATAAACTCTTGAGTAGGCCGAGAGCTTAGTTAGAAATTTTGTATTAGATTTGCTGCTAGATTTTGTGAAAACTCTGTGTTACGTCTTTGAAGACACAGAGCATTGTGTTCAAACTATTGCATCGTTAATGGAGCAGACAAAATTATCTTGAAGGCGTGATTTAATTTTTAAGTTGAATGCCGTCAAGTGGTAGAGGGCCCCTGCCCCTTGAACGGATTTCTTTTGCGTAAACTAGATAAGTTTTTCCTAGCTGTCTTTACGTTCTGCATATTGAATTAGTAGTTGTTTTGTTTTATATACTGTAGTCGTACTCATTCTAGTTCTTCCATAAGAAGACACTCTTCCAACAGACTAAAATGATTAATGTTTAAATGACTATGGTATTGTAGGATAGGAGTTAAATTTGTATTTGTTTTAACTAGCTACTGTAGTCATATTCGTTCCAGTTCTTCCACAAGAAGACACTCTTCCAACAGACTAAAATGATGAATGTTTAAATGACTATGGTATTGTAGGATAGGAGTTAAATTTGTATTTGTTTTAACTAGCTACTGTAGTCATATTCGTTCCAGTTCTTCCACAAGAAGACACTCTTCCAATAGACTAAAATGATGAATTTTTAATGACTATGGTACTGTAGGATAGGAGTTGAATTTGTATTTGCTTTTAACTAGATACTGTAGTTATATTCATTCCAGTTCTTTCACAAGAAT